>VDFB02270651.1:165381285-165401944 GCA_007258455.2 Sequoia sempervirens | reverse complement strand
AGGGAGATAGGGTTAAGGGTAGAGGGTAGAGGGTTTAAGGGTTTAGGGTTAAGGGTTAAGGGTTAATTGTTAATGGTTTAGGATTGTGGGTAGAGAGGAGAGAGATAGAGGGATTCAGTGAGAGAGAGAGAGGGAGGGAGTGGGAGAGAGATAGAGAGTAGATGGTTAATGGTAGAGGGTAGAAGGTAGAGGGTTAAGGGTAGAGGGGAGGGAGATAAGAGTGAGTGAGAGAGAGAGAGACTTGGGAGAGGTAGAGGGGGTAGAAGGGTGAGACTTGAGAGAGAGAGGGAAAGAGGGAGGGAGTGGGAGAGATAAGGGGTAGAGGGTTAAATGTAGAGGGTAGAGGGTTTAAGGGTTAAGGGTTTAGGGTTTACGGTTAAGGGTTTAGGGTTTAGGGTTTAAGGGTAGAGGGGAGACACATAGAGGGAGTGAGTGAGAGATATATGGATACCTAAGAGAGGGAGAGGGGGTAGGAGGGAGAGACTTGATAGAGAGAGAGAGGGTAGAGGGTAGAGGGTTTAAGGGTTAAGGGCTTAGGGTTTAGGGTTATGGGTAGAGGGGAGAGAGATAGAGGGATTCAGTTAAAGACAAAACCCCAACCTTAGGATTTTCCCAACACCGTAAAAGAACAGTAACATAAGACAGGACAAGAAAGGATAGATTCAAAAGATGCAACATACTGTGTTGATATGTCCTTCAATCTTCTTAAGAAGATCCATGATCTGTTTATAAAGGAAGTTACTTCATAGATTCATCAAGTTAAATTATGCATCTTTTAAACAATGAGGAAGAATTTCAAGTTGTTGTCAAGCCCCTCTCACCATAACCCTATTGGACAGTCACACATCACATAGGAAGGTGAGTTGTTAGGTCACCCACATATTTGACAGGTGGTTGTCCAATAAATATAAAATGAGGAGACTGTGTATTTATTACTGTGTGAATGAAAATATGCATATCAAATATGTAAATCAAAGTTGAATCAAACACACCAATGAAACTTTAAATCAAAGCATAAACTAAAAGAAGAGAAAACAAACTCCACTTATGCTTTGAAGATGTCCCATTGTCCTCTATCTCCAATGTTTTTGTTGAACCTAGCTTGCTCTCAGATTTTGTATACCAAGCTCAACAAAATGTCTTCCTAGAGAACGAGATTTAGAATAAATGCATGCTTATGCTAAGATGCCATTAAGAAGACTAAAAATGATAGTTAAAATATGAGATTACTAAATGTAATGATGCTAAAACTGATAAATGCTAGATGATATTAAAATAACGTGTGCATGTGAATGTAAGTATATGCAAGTGTAACCAATGCTTGGATTCACAGAGGTATTTATAGAGTTTTCTAAAGACTCTGATTGGCTGATGTGATCAATGGTTTAAATCAAGCTTGTCGAGATGAACGGTGAGAGATTTTTAAAAGTCGAGAGAGAAATGGAAGGTTTCCTTCTACACAAATTTTCTCTTTCAGATCTGAAGGAAAGTTGCCATTTGAGAAGTGAGTAGGAGATAAATCTCATAATTAAATAAATAAATTTATTTAATTACATGTGAGGATGAATTTAGAAGTTTTTTATAATTAAATAAGTAATATTTAATTATGTGTGAGAGATGAAAATGTATTAAATTAAATATTTATAATATTTAACTTAACTATGAGATGAAGAGGGTGTTTGGAGGAATATTCCATTATTTGAATTCAAATATTCAAATTTAGAATAACATGATAATTAATATAAATAAATTATAAAATTTATTTAATTTAATTAAGAGGAAGATGGAAGATGGCAATAATTAAATAAAGTTATTTATTTAATTAAGGTAGAAGAATTATAAAAGTGAACAATATAAATAAATAATTAAATTTATTTATATGTAGATGACTTTAGAAGATTAATTAATTCATATTTAATTAATTAACAAGCTTGATTAGCTGTGACCATTTTTAGACGTATACATTTTTCCCCTCTTTGAAGTGATGTGTGAAACGCATTGCTTCAAAGAAAAATATTCCTACTCTTGAAATTTGCCCTTGATCGGAAAATGTGACTGATATGCCCCTGATTTGAACCTGATATGTTTTTGATGCTGATATTGATGATGCCCCCTCGGGAGGTAAATCACTGATGATGATATGATTTTTGATGTTTGAAAATTTTGATTTGCTGATGAAATTTTGATTTTGATGTGAATTCAGTGATTTAGCTCTCGAAAAATGATGTATAAAGATGCCCCAATTTGAAAAAATAAGGCCAAAGTGAGATAAAAGGATAAAAATTAAAAAAACCCACCTTTGTTTGACCTTTAAAAGGTAAAAGGGGAAAAAGGGCAAGTCATTTTCACCTTTTGACTTTGAGAAACCTTGTGCTCTGACAGTGACCTAGCGAGATGGAGATTCCTTACCATAGACATAGATTCGAGTGGGCCCACTGATACCAAAGACCAGCTGTGTATGGACCACCGGTGAGTTGATCCAACCCATTTTGCTTTGAAATTTTCTATTTTGAATCCATTTTTCATGTTTTTTCCACAGATTTAGATTTTGACGGGCCGTTTTAGCACTTTTAGGAAGTATTTTAGCGCTTTCGATGTTTTTTGTAGTGCATATAGGATTCGTTTTGCATTTTCTATGAAAAACTAGTTGAGTGCATCCAATAGATAGAGTAGTGCTTATAGGATGCCTTAGGAAAATTAGTACTTTAGCGCATTTAGGAAATAGTTTAGCGCTTTTAGGGTTGTTGCGCATTCGGGGAATAAAATGGCGCTTTCGATGAAAGTTTTAGTGCATATAGGAAATGGCACATTTAGGAAAATATTTAGCGCTTTCAGGGCACAAAATGGTGCATCTGGGTTTTAACGCTTTGGGGGGAAACTTTAGCGCATTTAAGATGTAGCGCTTTTAGGCCACAAATTAGCACATCTAGGAAAAAAGAGACAAAATGCACGATTTGATGAAAGTGATGAAAGAATGATGATGTATATTGCTTCCTTGGTCAATAGATAGATAAATTGTCTTATCATCATGTTGATATGGGTAGAAAATATGATAAATGATGAATTGATAACTGTGTTTCCCAAATAGGAAACAAAGAGTAGATAGCTAATAACTTTGTCTCCCTTGAATGAAAAAAAGAGAGTAAATGATTGATATGACTTCTGATAAATTTGTATTTTGTGATAGAAAAAAAATAGTAGATGATTGATTGAAAACATATTTGCATTCGTGACTGAAATACAAATAAGATGATGATTTGATTGTTGATAAATTTTCTTTCCTGAAAAAAGAAAACAAATAGTAAATGATGATAGAGTAGATTGATTTGATATTCAGATTGATAGATTGTGCATTGATTGCATGATATGAGTCACCTAGATAGAACACTTGATATGGGTCACTTGATATGGGTCAACTGATATGGGTCTGATTGGTATGGGTCAACTGATATGGGTATGATTGGTATGGGTCACGGATATGGGTTTGATTGGTATGGGTCACTAATATGGGTCTGATTGGTATGGGTCACTGATAGATAGACATGAGTCGGATTGATTTGATTGATGTAGATTGAGTTAATGATATGATTTTGATTGATTGTCCTTGTGATAACCAAAAATAGGAGGTTTTCAAAAACCTCTAGATTAGGGAGCGTCACTCTGTGGGGTGGGATCAGATACCAGAGCTTACACTTGAGGATATAGAGTTGATAGTGGTATGTGGATTGGGGCCTTTATTTTCCATGCCTTCGATTCGGGTCAATAGGGGATTGTTTACCATGCTAGCAGAGAGGTGGAATTCAGAGCATAACACCTTTCATTTGTTGACGGGTGAGTTGACTGTGACCGATGAGGATGTTTACAGGATTTTGGGTATTCCAGTGGTAGGCGCCCTTGTGTTCTATGACCACAATGAGCTAGGTGGTACAGATGCACTGAGGAGAGTGTATGGTGATGTGCATATAGTAGGGTATTGGGTGCCATGGGCAGACTTTAGGGGGTATCCGGCCTTACCTGCAGTTTTGGGTGCATTTATTGGAGGCCTCGTTTGTCCAGATCGCCGATCAAAGGGACTATCAGTGGGATGGGGAGGATCATTGAGCAGATGCTGGTACAACCACAAAGATATGCCTGGGGGAGCTGCATGTTGGCTCATCTATATCATGACTTACATCAGGTGGTTTATAGAGGTTCAGCCAGTTTATCATGTGGTGTTACACTGCTCCAGATCTGGGCATGGGAGCATATGGCTATGACGAGACCATCTTGTCCCAGAGTGAGGCCACCAGGTCGGCCATATGTGTATGCATATTCTATGACACTTGTCCAACCCAAGTTGGGAAAGTTGGATTACTAGAGACAGTGCCTCGATAATATGGATGCAGTGATATGGTGGCCATACATAGATTGTGAGCCATGGGATACAGATCATCTAGAGATGCCATTTGTAGGTATTCCTCAATTTTTGATAGGCCGCACACCATTCATCATAGAGAGATTCTTGGAATTGTAGGTACAATGATAGTTAGGATTTACACAAGGGATGCCTCAGGGTGTTGTAGTGGAGCAAGGATGAGCCAAGATGGGGGCCTTACATTTCATATCAGATAGCATATACAAAGTATAATGCTTTAGTGCCCAAGGCATGGGATGATAGGCCGGATATTGTTGATGCTAGTATGTCTGATGAGTACTCTGTTTATTATCATACACATCCATTTCAATAGTTGACATGTCCAGATGAGTCGGCGTCCATTATGGTGGCACTGCTAGGGGGTAGGAGACAGGAGGATGTAGCAGGTGATGAGCAGGTAGTGGTGGAGGAGAGGAGGAGGATAGTGGAGAGGAGGAGGAGAGCTCAGATGGTGATGATGGGGATGATGGTGGAGATGGTGGAAAGGAGGAGCGGGTGCCAGTGAGACTGAGGCCAGACTTATTAGGAAGTGTTCAGATCATGCGGAGGCCAAGGACTAGGATTGGACGTCAGATAGTGATTAGGGTCGCTTCGACATCTCAACAGGAACAGATAGCTATTCTACAGTCCCAGGTGTAGACACTTCAGGGTCAGCAGGCATAGTTGCAGAGCCAGTTGGCTTAGGCACAAAGTATGGCAGTGCAGTTACATGCACAATTGAGTAGGAACAGGCATAGGCACAGGTACAGATGCAGATGCAGGCACCTCCTCCTACCCCAGACCCATAGGTAGCCCAGTTGATAGAAGATAGGGATTCCCTTAGACAGAAGGCAGCAGAAGCAGAGGGCGTGGCTTAGAGACTCATGGGCACTGTGGAGAGTGCATCACTGCGTGAGGCGATTGCAGAGGACTTTGAGATGGCTAGGGAGGCAGAGTACTACTGAGTCCGATATGAGGAGTTGTGTCCTCCTGATCGCAGAGAGCCTTTCCCACGGTCCCATAGTAGGACCAAGAGTAGAACACAAAAAACTACATAGAGCATGGGGGTTACTGGGCCTCGACGAGATCCTGATGTGGGGACGAGTGGCAGGCCATCATCCTCGAGACCAGCTCCATCCCCCCCCACCAGCCAACCTTGAGCGATTGATGTAGGATTATTGATGCATCCTATTTTGTATTGTTTTTTATCATATCTCATGTATCTCTCTATATTGTTTGAGTTTCATTGGACATTTGGACATTTGTATTTATGTTTGATGAGTGATGATATGTAGTGGCGATGATTTTTGATAATGTGTTGCCTTTTTTGATATGATGATTTGATATGGTTATGCATTTATTTCCTCATTATGTGATGTGGATTTTGATATGTAGTTTTGATGATTGATTGACTAACATGATTTGCAGGATGATTTGATATGATAATGATATGATGATGAAATGAAATATGATGTGGACTAATGATATCATGCAGGTGGATAAGGATGAAAAAAATGCCACGTGTTGAAATGATATGTATATGATATGAATTTATGTTTTGGTAATGATGTGGAAATGTAATGTTTGTATGAAATTCTTGTGTTTGGATTGTTCAAATTCCATAAATGATGATAATGTGATATTGTGTTTATGAAATGCATCATGAATTTGTAGGATGATATGAATTAGGAAATGATATGAAGTGATATGTGATATAAATAAAATGTTGTAATAAAATGATATTGAAAATGAGAAATGATGAAATATGTGAATGATAAATGATATGAAAGGATTAATAATGATGAAATGTATGATAAGATGATAATAAATGAGATGAAATGTAATGAATATGAAAAAGAATGATGAGATGATAAAATGAAATGAGAAGGGATGATAAAATGAAATGAAATGTAATGATATGAAATGATGAAATGAAATGATATGAGATGATGAAATGTAAGGAAATGTAATGGTAAAATAAAATAAACTATGAAATGAAATGAGATGATAAAATGATATGATATGATGAGATGATAAATGATAAATGATAATTATATGAATAATAAGGATATGAGAATGATAATGATGATAAAATGATATGATGAATATGAAAATGATTAAATACTGATATGATATAAAATGTAATGAGATGTGATGATGAAATGTGATGAATTGAAACAAAATGATACGAGAAAATGTAATGAAATGATAAGTGAAGTGAAATAGATAAAGATAAAATATGATAATGAAATGGTAATAAAGATAATAAAATGGTATGCAACTGTGTAAAATGAAAATGAAATGGATATAAAAATGATGGATAAGATGATAATGAAAGTGATATGAAAATGCCTAATGAATAAATGAATGATATGAAATGATAAAGGTTCGAAATGATATGAGAATGAAACAAAGATGATAAAAATGAGAATGATCAATGATATGCAATGAAATTATATGAAATATGATAAATGAAATGATAATGCAACATGAAGGATAAATAAATGAGAAAGGATTTAAATTATATGAAAATGAATGATAAATGCTAAACTATATGATATGCACAAGACCTAGATGAAATGATAATGATTAATGAAATGAGGATGAAGATGAAAGATGATAATGAAACAAATGTTTGAATGTCCTCCACAAATAGTCCAAAGAGACATGACAATCGTTGATGTGTTTGTTCAGCCTTTCAAAACTCTAATGTGAATCCAATATGCAGATATGTACATTGATCTAAATGAAATGCAACTAAATAAAACCAATTGTTTTGTTGAGCCTTTTGTTAGTTTTCTTAAATCATCATAGAGCCTTGTAAAATGTTGGAAGTATGTACAAGCATCAGAGGGGAAATTAGCACCAATGATGACCTGAGTACAACTTTCATGATTTTTGATATAGCAAGGGAACACAAGCATTGAGGTATAATTGAACTGAGATGACCTGAGCATTTCTTGCATAAAAAGACAAAGACTAACCACTTTCTAATGCAAATTTGGAACTGTCATCAATGATAAGTTTTGGAAATCATGTCTGACAACATATTTGCAATAGATTGATAGTTAACCTCAAGACAACAGACAAAGAAAAATCATCCTCTTTCCTTGCCACTCTAGTTCAGTACATCATCGAGTGTGCTCCAAAGAGATGATATCAAAAAGTCAAACAACCATTGTTCAAAATATAATACTTCTATTCCAAACATTATTCAGATTTTAGATCATCTAGATATGAGTTATGATATGGTACTTGTTGAAAACTGTTGTGATATGGATCAATGATTGGATAGTTGCTCATGTGATTTGATTATTTGTTCGTATGATTGGATGTTATGTCATTGTTTAGCTGTTTTGGTAAAACTTGAAAGTTGATTGCCCCCAGTATGTCAACAGTTTGCCCCTCTTTGAAACAACTTGCTGAAATGAATATGTACAATGATCAAGCCATGGTAAGACGTTATCGCTCTAGGAAAATGATGGCAGTATGATGCTGGGATGATGCTAGGATGCTGAGATGATGCTAGGATGATGGGGAAAGGATGCCTGTAATGAAGGCTGAGAAGCCAAGTGCCAAACATGAACTAATAGATGGAGAGCTACAAATAGCGTCTATTTTCCAGATTTTCACTATTTGTTTTTATTGCATTTTTTTGATTTATTTTTGATTTATTTTTGTATTTTTTTTGTCAATAGACTGCCTATTTGCCAGGTTTTCACCCTATGACAATTTTTTATTTTTATTTTTTGTCGCTACCGAGATGCCTGTCTGCCAGGTTTTCACCAAGGTAACCATTTTTTCAAGACATTTTCTGCCATTTTTGTGATTTCTTCAGGACTTTTTATGATGTTTTTGTATTTTTTTCAAGACTTTTTCTGATTTTTTTGTATTCTTTTTAGGACTTTTTCTAATGTTTTTGTATTTTTTTCAGGACTTTTATGGATGATGATAACTGCTTCAGACATAATACTTTTTCAGGTGCATGTTGTTGATGGGTTCGTCAAACAGGTCCCCTTTTGGCGTTGATAGCTTGTATGCTCCTGAATCATAGACTGCTATAACCACATGCGGACCTAACCAATTCGGTTCAAACTTTCCTTTCTTCTCTCTGTCTTTCTGATTGTGTGGGTTCTCTTTCAAAACAAGATCACCAACCTGAAAGGTATGCGGCTTGACTCTGTGATTATAGCTGCAAGACATCATTTATTGATATGCTTTCAAATGATTAGCTGCTTGTTGCCTCTCTTCATCAAGAAGTTCCAGTTCTTGCAATCGGGAAACCCTGTATTCATCATCTATGATTAAACCTTTCAGAGATACTCTGAGTGATGGAATCTCAACCTCTAAAGGTAGGATGGATTCTACTCCATAGACAAGAGCAAACGGTGTGGCTCCTATCGACGTTTTGATGCTATTTCTATAGGCCCATAATGCGGGATTGATTTGAATGTGCCAATCTTTCCCTGTATCATTCACAGTCTTCTTCAAAATTTTCAATATTGTTTTATTTGAGGCCTCTGCTTGGCCATTCCCTTGTGGATAGTAAGGTGTTGAATATCTGTGCTGAATATGAAATCACTCACAAAGTTCATCAACATCCCAATTCTTGAATGGTCATCCATTATTTGTGATGATGGAGTTGGGAATGCCATATTGACAAATGAGATAGTTGGGTATAAAAGATGAGATTTGTTTGCTGGTGACCTTAGTGAGAGGTACTACCTCAATCGACTTGGTAAAATACTTTTTCGCTGTGATGATGAACTTGTCTCCATTCGATGATGAAGGATGAATCTTTCCAACTAGATCCAACCTCCATTGAGAAAATGGCCAGGTTGGGGTGAACGGTTGTAGTTCTTCTGCAAGAGCATGAATGAGATTCCCATGAATTTGACATTTTGAGCACTTCTTCACAAAAGTAAATGATTCCCTTTCCATAGTCGGCCAGTAGTAACCCATTCTAATCAATTTCTTGGATAAGGTTAGTCCACTCGAATGAGTACCACAAATGCCACTATGAACTTCTTGTAAAGCTTTTTCAGATTCATCATGTTCAAGACATCGAAGTAAAGTACCATCAAGACCACAGTGATAAAGGGTGTCAACGATAAGAGTGTAGCGAGAGGATTGGCGAATAAAATTGCACTTTTGGTTATGGGATAAATCAGGTGGTAAGATGTCTTTTAGGTAGGCATAAATCTTGCCATACCAAGGTGAATCGGATCCCACTAAGTGGCAAATGATTTGGCTTTCGGGGGTGTCATAAGCAGGTGCAAATGATTGTTCCACCAAAAATTCATAGTGAGCCTAATTTTCTGGGATTTGTAGCAATGATGTGATCGTGGTCATGGCGTCAGCTGCTTTATTATTAAGTCTTGGAATCTGTATAAAATTTATGTCCAAAGAGTACTTCTTGAAGTCATCAACCATTTTCTTGTATGGCAACAGCTTGTCATCTTTGGTCTGATAATTATCATTGATTTGATTAATGACTAACTGTGAGTCACCATAAACCTGTAGTTCTGTGATCATCCATTCCAATGCGATCTTTAGTCTGGTGATTAAGGCTTCATATTCAGCTATGTTGTTAGTGCATGGAAACATTAGCCTATATCACCAAGGAATGGTATTTCCTTGAGGGGTGACAAAGAGTATGCCAGCCCCCGATCCATGTTGAGTGAAAGAACCATCAAAATATAAAG
Organism: Sequoia sempervirens; assembly: GCA_007258455.2. Taxonomy (NCBI): domain Eukaryota; kingdom Viridiplantae; phylum Streptophyta; class Pinopsida; order Cupressales; family Cupressaceae; genus Sequoia; species Sequoia sempervirens. The sequence goes on along the minus strand of VDFB02270651.1, from coordinate 165,391,846 downwards.
ACCATGGTTGTTTTGATTATGCAGTGAAGACATCAACATCTATAAATTCAATGTGCATGGGATGCTCTGCTTGTAGTGGTGCTTCAACTAGTTGATTAGCGATAACTTGTACTTTGATTGCTTTGCGATCAACATAATGGATGCCAAACTCACTTAGGATCATGACCCATTTTGCTATCCTTCCTGTCAATGTAGCTTTGCTTAACATATACTTGAGTGGATTAATTTTAGCAACGAGATTGATTGTATGAGTTAACATGTAGTGCTGAAATTTCTGTGAGGAAAATACTACTGCTAGACAAGCCTTCTCAATGAAAGTGTAGTTGAGCTCATGACCTATTAACGTTTAGCTGATGTAATAAATTGCACATTCTTTTCCTGTGGAGTCCTCTTGCGCAAATAATTCCCCTAAAGATGTCTCTTTTGCGGCAATGTATAAGATTAGAGGTTTGTCTAGATTTGGTGGTACTAGAACTGGTGGGTTCATTAGGTACTACTTGATTTGTTGAAAGGCCATCTCACACTTATCATCCCATCTGAAAGGAATATTCTTATGCAGTAGATGTGTGAAAGGTAAACTCTTATCAGCCAACTGTGTAATGAATCTGTGGATAGATTGAAGTCATCCCTGTAATGATCTCAACTGACTGATATTCCTTGGTGGAGGAATTTCCATAATTTCCTATACCTTGGTAGGATCTACTTCAATTCCTTTTCCTAATACTATGTATCCTAAGAGTTTTCCATATGTGACCCCAAAAACACATTTCTTGGTATTGAGGCAAACTTTGATCTTCTCCAATCTTGCAAATGTTTTGGACAATATTTCCAGATGTCCTTCTCTTGTTTATGACTTTGCTAATATGTCATCTACATAATATTCCATGAATGTGTGCATCATGTCATGAAAGATTGTAGTCATGGCTTTTTGGTATGTAGCCCCAACATTCTTTATATTGAAAGGCATGACGTTCCAACAGTAAGTTCCCCATGGACATGTGAAAGCTGTTTTCTCCTGGTCTTCGAGTGCAATCTTGATTTGGTTGTAACTAGAAAAACTATCCATTAGTGAATACATGGCATGGCCAGCTGTTATATCAACTATAGTGTCGATGTTTGGAAGTGGGAAGTCATCCTTAGGACATGCTTTATTAAGAACTCTGAAATTTGTGCACACTCTGACACTTTTATCTGGCTTGGATACAGGAATAATGTTGGAGATCCATTCTGCGTACTCGATTGATCGTATGAAGCCCACATCAAAGAGTTTTCTCAGTTCTTCTTTAACCAATAATGCAACATGGGGGTGCATCTTTCTGAGTTTTTGTTTCACTGGTTTAACTCCTAGTTTGATGGATAAGTGATGCATTATAAGATCAGGATCAAGACCTGGCATGTCTGCATAAGACCAAGCAAAGTTGACTTGATTTGTTCTGAGAAATTCCATGAATTTAGGTACTTCTTTATCCGTCATTGATGTAGCTAACTGTAGAATCTTTGGTTTTTCTGTAGTTTCAAGATTAACTGTTTTTGTAGGCTCAATCAAGATAGGCGACCACTCATGATAATGTTTCGGGAGAGTGTCAAATATCCCATCATCAGGTGCCTTAAAAAGGTTTTCACCATCCGATACACTCTTTGTTTTATCTTTTGTTTGATCTAACACTGCTAGATTCTGGTTTTCACCATTAGATCTTTCTTTTTTATTTTTATTTTTACAGCTAGGAGATTTGACACTCTCCTGATTAAAGATTTTGTGTCAAAAATTACTAGCGGAACAAGCATTTTCATCATCTATGGAAAGGAAGTTTATGATAGATTCATCGCTTGGGAACATAGGTAGATCGATAGGTCCAGATGAATCCCAGTCAATGAGATCAGGATGGATTAGTGGTAGCGGGTCATTGGGTTGCATGATATTGACTATGGTTAAGGTCATAAAAGAGTTGTCTGTAGGATCCGAGGTATGAGGAAAATCAATGATGGTACTGTTATCACGATAATCTTGTTTGGTTAAATCTAACTCGGTATCACTAGAATCATAGTCACCTTGTAGTTCTAATTCTTGCGGTTGGGACCCTGACCCTTCACCTTCGATTAGAGTTGGGGTGTACTTGTGTACCACATCAACCTTTTTGTCCCTCCAGAACTCATCATTATAGATGGTGTCCCATTCATATTCACCAGAATCTGTGTCAGAGTTATTATCCATGAAATTTTGAATTGTTGTCAAACAAACTTCTCTTGTATCAAACCCCTCTTGCAATGTGAGGACAATATCATGCAATTATTTAGGTGATCTTTCTTTTGAGTTAGTAGCATAGCCTAGTCCCGTTTTATCCTTTGCAGTGAGTCCTAGAAGGTGAATAGGCTCAACTACTCCTTTTCTCATTCCGATAGGACCATTACCATCATAGCCCATCTTTTGCATGATTGAATATCCTTTACCATATTGATCGGTTGGTAATTTGATATTAAGAACTGTTTCATCTTCATCTTTATAGAGCTAACTTAAAAATTCTCTATCTTCATAATATTCCATAGGGAATTGTTCTTTGATAAATCGTCCATTAAAATTTGTATTTGGCTCTATTGGTGGTTGCGTTGACATGGATGCTACAGATATCTATTGTTGTGCAATAAAGGGTTGTCCATGTGACTGAGGCGATATAGGTAGATTCACAAGGTAGAGAGACTCCATTACCCTTGAACCGTAGTTGCTTGTCGAAGCTTTTGGTTAACTGATTGATTTGCGTATCAACTTTGAGAGAAGTATTAGTAGGAGCTTCTCGATTGTTGGGAACCAAAGTATCTTGACTAGCTTTGATGTTGGCACAAGTTTGACTATTTGGATTATCAGTTGGTATTGTGATCTCTTGTCCTTCATAAGGAAACTTAAGACATTGATGATATGTAGATGGGATAGCTTTCATTTCGTGGATCCAAGGATGACCCAACAAGATGTATGCAAGATCATGATCTAACACTTGACAGAAAGTATTTTTGATAACAGGTCCCACTTTGACTGGTAGCATGATTAAACCTTTGGACGCTCTTTCCTCATCATCGTAGGCTTTGATAGTAATCTTTCTTCTAGGATCAATTGAGTCTTCAAAAAATCCTAAAGCACAAACCAACTTCATAGTACATATGTTCAAACTGACACCTCCATCTATTAGTACACGTTTGACACGAAACTTATGGACCATGACTTCTAAGTATAATGATGAATTATGAGGATGTGTCATGGAAAAATTGTCTTTTCGGAGAATGAAAAGCATGTGGGTGAGGACAAGTGTCCTACCATGGCTTGAAATCAATCCACATCCAGATCAGTGGATACAGTTGTTTCAACTAGGGCCTTTTCTAGAATTTCCTTGTGTGCAAGGGAAATCTTCATGAGTTCTAAGATGGAAATATGAGCAGGATTTTTTTGAAGTTGATTGACTAAGTCATAGTGATGTTGAGGTAGGGGCATAGTGGATTTCGAAGAAGCACCCTTTAAGACAAATTTAGCTTGTGCCCTTGTTGTTGCATTGACCTCCCTATATTCCATTTTTTCCTTGACTTTTATAACATTGACCCGTTCATCATCAGTGTAGATATGATTGATTATATGATCATTATTGATATGATTCACACTTTTTCCAGAAGACACCCTTTTTGATAATTGGGTAGAGGATTGCAAAATGCTTGGTGGTCTTCGTTCGATTGTTGGTGTCCTTCTACCTTAATGGTGTTATTTTCTATCAAGTGTTGGATTACATTCTTCAAGGCTTGACAATTATTCATGCAATGGCCCTTGCATTGATGATAATCACAATAGTATGTGTCATTCCATGATGGAGGATTCACACTGGGTTCATAATTTTGTTGAGGCGGTAGGGTGATAATGTTCTTTGCCATCGACTCTTTAAGGGAAGATTCTAGAGATTGACCCAGTGGAGTAAAAGTTCTTCTGCTAGAGAAGAATGAAGATCATTGTGGATTTGTGTTTGAGGTACTTCCTAAGACATTTTTGTTGTTATTGTTTCCACGGTAACCTTGATTATTGGCATTCCCTTAGTTGGGAGTAAAAGTTTGACTCATGTTATTCCTCGGAGGAGGAGGATTGTTTCCTTGATTTGTGACTGAGTTGACGTTGTTATAGTTATTGTTGTGAAGAGCACTTGGAGCAAAAAGAACAAATGGCTTAGTCGAGACATGATTTACATCTACAACACCATCATTTACCATGTTTTTGTTACGAGTCCAAAACTTAGATTTGTCATTGTGGTGATTTGATGAGCTAGGATTGTCCTTATCAAGTTTGATTATCCCTCTCTGAACCAAGGCACTTTCGATGGTGATGGCATTTTCAATCAATTTTTGAAAAGAGGGAGGACAATGAAGATTAAGACGATAGCTCATCTCTTGATCTAAGCTATTTATGAAAGTGGTGATCTTTTCATTTTCAGGAACGTGGCATGGATATCCAGTGAACAACCTTCTCCATCTTTGAAGAAATGTAATGAATGGCTCACCAGGTTTTTGTTTAGCCTTGCAGAGATCAATCATGGTTATATGATGTTGTATGTTGTAGGAATATTGTGATATGAACACATTAATCAATTCCTCAAATGTCTTGATGGGCGGTGTGATTTTTGATAGCCATTCCATAGATTGGCCTCCAAAAATTATAAGAAACAAACGCGTCAAGTATGTGTCCTCATGAGAAAACTCTAAATTCATATTTCAGAAGTCCCTAATATGATCGATTGGATCTGATTTCCCATTGTAACGATCAAACTTTGGTATTTCACAATGTTTGGGAAATAGAATCATGTTGAGGCGTCTGTCAAAAGGATAAGGACATATGTCATCAAGAGCGCATATCTTTGTTGTGGCTCCCCCTTGTAGATCTTTAATTTGTCCTTGTAGTGCTTTAACTTGTTGAGTCAAGGCACTAAGATTAGACAAGGGTGTTTCATCAGGATTACTCTTTATGTTGTCAGTATCAAAATCATAGGGCAATTTAGCTCCTTTGTTAGATAGATACAAGAAATATTTTTATTTATTGCATTCCAAAATCTTTTCTAAGGCTTTGTGAAATTTGGGATCTTATTCAGCCTCTCTAAGACGCTCTTCATCCCATTCATCATCACTCTCCACATGAGTTTTTCTCCCATCCATGTTGAAAGGGAATGGATTCTTTTCTCTTTCACCCATGTTATCTTTAAAAAGGGGATTATGACTCACACTATAAAGTGTATTGCTAGTCTCACCCTCTTCTTGAGTTCTTCGGGTATGACCTTGTTGAATATCCTCTTTTAGCTTATTATATTGAGATCTTGTAAAAATAGGTATACGACTTTGAAACGTTCTTCTAGACTTAGATCACAATTTGATAAATGTGGAAATGATGATATTTTGACCTGATAAGATGAAAATCTTATGATATGATCAAAATATGTTCCTAATTCTTGATTGTGGCTTCCAATGATAAAGGATATCAAAATCCTGTTGGGGAAGTTGAATCAAATAATCAAAAATTTGTTTAAAAGGTGCCCTTTCTAAGATTTTGATCCCTGTTTTTGAAGAATGATAAGTATAGCCTAATTCACTGAAGGATTTGACTGGGATGTGTTGGATATTCAATAAAAGGTTGTGGTATATAATTGAACTCAAGTGGCTGATTGTGATTGTGTCATTGTGATAGAGCTCATCTTTGAAAATAAGCTAGTGAATCTAAAGGGTCTACAGTGTATTTGTCAGTAAATCCCCTAACAAAATATTGGTACCTATGGAGAAATTTGTGGTAATGGAGCAAGACGTTTCGACTCTTGTATAAAAACTTCCTTTGTTGTAAGGTTTTCTTGTAACCTAGAGGTTTCTTGTGTTTCTTGATTCTATTGGCAATTGACTTCTTGAAAATTTTGGTAGATTTCCACTCCCTAAGCATGAGAGAAATGTCGATATGCTACTGGACTCAGATCTGTCAAAAACAATGATTAGGGAAAAAATGAAAGATGCGCTACTCTGTTCCCTGTATGCACTATAAAAATAGGCTTATGCACCAGAGAAATAGTCAAATGCGCTACAATATGTCCCAGATGTGCTACTCTATATCCTATATGTGGTACAGAAAAGATGTGACAGTGACCTAAAAACTGGTTTTAGACTATCCAACGTATGCGCTAAAACACTCAATGCACTAAAATAGATTCTAAAGGCGTTGGACTAACTAGTGAATGCACTAGAACAGACCTCATAAGTGCTAGAGTATACCCTATATGTGCTAAAACAGTTTTCCAAGGTAATTTTCTGAACAGTTTATGAGCAGTTTCAGCTAAAATTTGACATGTTCATTTTGGATGATCTTATATCTGAATTAGTGTGATTGAAAACACAACAAACACTCTGAAAATAGTTTTTCTTAAGCCCTATACTAAACATCAAGTGTATGCTCAAAAATGTTTTTCAAAAAGTGTTTTCACAGGTTTGACACATAAAAGACAATTTAGATAGACTCACTTAGTGCTCAAGTAGGTCATCATAATAATCAACAGTCCACATCTTAAAACTGCGTCGACTCACACAGTCGTGTCACCCTCGAAGGGGCGCCCATGTTTTTTTCTTTTCCAGGCGCGTATTCAGAGTGATGGAAGTGGATACCGGATCCCCTGAGAAAATGATCCTTGGCAGTTATATGGTGAGTGTCTTGGGGGCAGATTCTTCCCTCCCCTTGCACTGTGATTATTACAATGTTCAAAAACTGACTTCAGCTGGCTACTACACTAGGTTCTTAGTAAGGGTTTTCGTTCGATGCGGCAATAATAAACTCCCTCAGGAGACCTCCCAACCTTTAGAACAAAGGCTTTGGGGATGGTTATCTTGCACACTATCAGAAAAAGAGGGTTTCCCCAGATTTGCTTTAAATTTTATAGTGGGGCGGAATAGCCTGGCTTTGGCTTGAACCCACTTGAGTTGTTCCTCTTGGGTGAGTACTTTTTCCCACAAGAGCAAGCCCTCTAAAGGATGTAATAAAGCAGTAAATTTGCATGAAATTGAAAAGGCAAGTCTAGTATTCTGATCACCTAGTTAAGGGGAGAGCATAGACCTATTGCCACAGATAAAGCAAACAAATGTTCTTTTTAAAACCCAAATGACAATGATTTAATCTATGTAAAGATGTTGCTTCACAACAAGCATGTGATTCATTTTAACTGCAAAAATCATTGTGTGGTGACTATCCTAGGATTGATTCTTTTTAAATTCCATGTCTATCCTAGGATTGGTTCATTTTATCCAGATGTGACTATTCTAGGGTTGCTTCTTTTTAACCAGAGAAAGTTCTATCTATGGAAGGCATCAGAATCATAACTTTGTTTAATTACAACCTGTAAGCACTAAAATATTCTGTATATGCACTAAAATAAACAGTAAATGCGCCAAAACAAACTATAAAAGCGCTACAAAAAACCCCAAATGCACTAAAATAAATCCTATATGCGCTTAATCTAGGAATGCAAGATTTTTACAAAAACTCTAATGAAATGTGCCAGATGTATGCATCGTTCTGTTCCTTGGATGTGCTGAAACAGCTCCTGGATGTGCCAAAAAACTTGCAAAAATTCTGTTAGAAACCCTGGATGCGCTAAAGAAAGCCACGAAAGCACTAAAACGAGAATCTTTGACGGAAAGCCGAATTCCAGAATGTGAAAACCTATCAGAAAACCTGCAAGCAAATGTTAAAAATGGGGCATAGGCCCCACGGTGGGTGCCAAAAATGTGTGAATGAAAATATGCATATCAAATATGTAAATCAAAGTTGAATCAAACACACCAATGAAACTTTAAATCAGAGCATAAACTAAAAGAAGAGAAAACAAACTCCACTTATGCTTTGAAGACGTTCCATTGTCCTCTATCTCTAGTGTTTTTGTTGAACCTAGCTTGCTCTCAGATTTTGTATACCAAGCTCAACAAAATGTCTTCCTAGAGAATGAGATTTAGAATAAATGCATGCTTATATTAAGATTCCATTAACAAGACTAAAAATGATAGTTAAAATATGAGATTACTAAATGTAATGATTGCTAAAACTAATAAATGCTAGATGATATTAAAATAACGTGTGCATATGAATGTAAGTTTATGCAAGTGTAACCAATGCTTGGATTCACAGAGGTATTTATAGAGTTTTCTAAAGACTCTGATTGGATGATGTGATCAATGGTTTAAATCAAGTTTGTCGAGATGAACAGTGAGAGATTTTTGAAAGTCGAGAGAGAAATGGAAGGTTTCCTTCTACACAAATTTTCTCTTTCAGATCTAAAGGCAAGTTGCCATTTGAGAAGTGAGTAGGAGATAAATCTCATGATTAAATAAATAAATTTATTTAATTATATGTGAGGATGAATTTAGAAGTTTTGTATAATTAAATAAGTAATATTTAATTATGTGTGAGAGATGAAAATGGAAGGTAATTAAATATTTAAAATATTTAATTATGTGTAAGAGATGAAAATGTATTAAATTAAATATTTATAATATTTAATTTAACTATGAGATGAAGGTGGTGTTTGGAGGAATATTCCATTATTTGAATTCAAATATTCAAATTTAGAATAACATGATAATTAATATAAATAAATTATAAAATTTATTTAATTTAATTAAGAGGAAGATGGAAGATGGCAATAATTAAATAAAGTTATTTATTTAATTAAGGTAGAAGAATTATAAAAGTGAACAATATAAATAAATAATTAAATTTATGTATATGTAGATGACTTTAGAAGATTAATTAATTCATATTTAATTAATTAACAAGCTTGATTAACTGTGACCATTTTTAGATGTATACAATTACATATAACAAAAGAAGAGTAATGGTTGAATCAAGGTCTTGATACAAGTACAAGGACAACACCTTTGCAAGAGCTACAGGGGGAAAAGGGGATTGATATTATTCATTCATGGGTGTACTGGTGAAAGTGAATGCAATAGGTAAAGGTCATTGTCATTAATAAGGACAACCAACAATGCATTCTACAATGGTCTCATGAAGGACAACAACAAAAACAAAATCTAAAGTTGCACAAGGCTCTATTCAAGGCCTTCACAATCAAACATTAGGCGAACAAGTTTCCAGATAACATTCAATGCATGATGTTTTAAGGAAAGGCATAAAAGGAAAAGACATTCAAGAAACATCGACTCTAGTTCACACAGATAATATGCCTATTGAAAACATGTCATTACAAGAGGTTTATGACAGTAATGGAACCCTCATATCATGTGATCGAGATACAATTGCTATGACCATAACCTTTCATGTAGGGGTTTTGGTCATCATGATTGATCCAACATGGATCATGTTTGCATACAAGAAACAAAAAGTTACAAATGACAATTAAGCAGTTATGATTTAGGAGAGGTCTCATTTTGGAAGCCAAGGCCATAGTACAAGTGTATATGAACAACAACTATGAGGTTATGCTACAAGACAACCATGCAGGTTCATGTAGGACATCAAGCATTACAATGGTACAAGTGCATATGAACAACAATCAACAATCAACAACAAGTAGTGAAGGAAGCAAAGCACAGTTGTATTTTTACCTTTTCATACCATTGATCATCCATTCCAGCAATAGGCTATAATAGTGAAGGAATATACTTGCACAGGGGTGTTTTAATGAAGATATTCAACATAAAAACCATCATAAATCATGGTGCTTCAAGGGAACAGAGCATAGTCATGAATAAGAGTGTACCATTAAAGGCTACAGGTTTGTCTTCATGTTATCTATGAATTTGAAAAAATAAATCTACACTGGGTGACAACATGACTATAGCCATGAAATGGATTGCAGTGAGATAAATAATATAAATGTTTATTGCCACTATCTCATTTTCTTTGGATAGTCATTACTAAGTCCTAACAAGTGAAATAGCAAAGGGATAGGTGTCAATAATATACCTTCATTTACAAGTCCTAGACTTTTGGTGATCTCATTTAATAAGGCATTGCTTAGAAATCATTTCATATCTTTTGACAAAATCAAGGAGGACGGATGTATCAATTGTAAGAGAGAGCAATGTCCAAGGGAGGGGTAGTACCATCATTTTAGGTACCACTGCTGCAAGATGATAAATGACAATCCTTGTGTTTGTATGCATGGAGGTCCTAAAGCATACTTTGGGTAAGGTGCATTCATGGAATCTTTTGGTGAAAGGTTTCCCAAGAATGAGCAAAGATCTAGTGTTCCATCAGGCTATGTTGGAACAATTATACACTAATCCCTCCCCTAGGGTGTTTCCTCGCATCAAAACCAATCCCTTCTTCCTATCATTTGTTGACAAGGGCAATTGATCCAAGAAGTCATCATATAAGTTTCTACTTAAATAATCAATCTGGCCAACATGTTGCTTTGTCGATGCCATCTTGAGTAAACTAGGGATTCCTTGCTATCTCAAACCTTAGACAAACTAAAGCTAAAAAAAATATGAAATTACAAAACAAAACTTTGCAATTTCCCACAATTCTCCCTCTCTCAGGTCTCTCTCTCTCTCA
>VDFB02270651.1:165360365-165381185 GCA_007258455.2 Sequoia sempervirens | reverse complement strand
ATCACTTCATGCTGCATTTGAACCGCGAACTTGGAAAATGCATGTTTCAGAGGTTATCCGTGGAACGAAGCTACCGCTAGGATTCCTGGGTGGATAACAAAGACCAAAGAAGATGCAAGAAGACTTTATGAAGATCGGATGGATCTTTGTGCAACGAATATCAATAAGGCGTGGTTAGAGAAACCAAGGCCTTCCATCAAGAAGATGCCAAAGAAATTGCTTCAGACCGACTTCAAGGAGGAATATGGAGATATTATATTGCTATTGAATAGAGTAATGGGTAGCCCTCAAGGTGCACCATTTGAGACATGGATGTATTACTTCATTGACAAGGTCAGCTCAGGCGTCAAGATGTTCAATTGGTCATGGATGTTCAATTGGTCATGGATGATTAGTGACAACCTCCATGAACAGTTAATAAATTTGGAAAGGAAAAAGTCTTTCTACATGAATTCTTATATTGTCTATCTATTGGCAAGGACTTACAGATATGCAGAATTGATTTGCCGAGGTGTAGTGGGCAATGGGGAAAATGAATTCAAATCTTATGATTGTTACCCGCAGTTGCAGCTCTGCGAGAAGTCACACTTTAGGAGAGTGAATGATGCCTTCCTAATGTACATCACTAGAATTTTGCAAGGAGGAATGCATCAAAGGCTTACTCGTGAGGCCAAGAGCCTGATCAACAAGTACGGATCCTAGTTTATCCAGTTTCCTAGATTCACCTACATAAGAGTTCAAGGATTCACCGGATGTCCTTACCGACTCCCGATCTATCCCACTAACAAAATGGTCTTGCTTGAGGCTCTTAGACAACTGGAAACATACCAAGGCCTCCAGAGAACAAAGCGGAAGGCAGCCATTACCTTTCCGTTCTTCATTGGGAATATGCTGGATTCTTGCCCATTGGCATAGGTAGCTGAAAGTGCCAGGTTAGAAATGCAATGGTACCCTTTCACATCTTACCGGTCTAGAGCTGACTTCGATCCTCACCACCACATTGGGACCGTGAATGGAAGGAAGTACAAACATAAGGTAGACTTGGAGGATTTTTTGGCAAATGCTGTAGATGAATATGACGTCAGGAAAAGACTATGGTCCAGACTGCCGGTGGACTTGATCAGAGCAACTGAGCTCTTTCGTGTGCTTGATCAGCTTGAGGATCATGGAGAGTATATTCAGCCAGGCTTTGATGAGAATTGACCTCTTCCTCCTGTGAGATGGTCGGAACCAGAGCTAGCAGATTTGACCACCTTGATGAGGCCAGTTGTCAAATATTCACAGTGGTGGGCAGATTAGCAAGTCCAAGAGCTACGACAAAGGAATGTGACTTTGACTTACAATTTAATGGGTGAAACGGAATCCTATTCTTCAAATGCAAGTGCATCCCAAAGTGATGAACCAATTGAGAGCACCCATTCGAGGAAAAGGAAGGAAATAATTAATGACTCTACAAGGACGAAAGGAAAGAAGATTGCAGATGAGGAACCTACTCAGAAGAAGCAAAGATCAAAGCTTCCTCATTCTGCCACGTCTAGGAATGTGGACGAGATATTGAATATTGATGAGTCATTGGACGACATAAGGATTCCTTCTCCAATTCATATTGAGCCAATCCCGCCAGCCAATGATGAACCCCCATCTCCCACAGGCACAAAAATACTCGAGTCCAAGGATGAAATGGATATTCTGGATGGTGAATTTCAAGAGGGAATGATTTTTGCTCTTAGAGGAATCTAGGATATTCCATGTGTAGAGAATGCTCAGGAAGAAGAAGGCATTGAACAACCTACAATTCCTGATTGGCTAAAAGAAAGATTGAAAATAAAAGTACCAATAGAGATCCCATAGGAAGATGATATGGCCGATTTCTTGGCTAGGTTAGAGACAGTTATTGTGAAGAAGCCCGCCAAAATGTTTTCCACCATCCAAAGGGATGAAGTCGGCCGCCGTTCCGTACAAATTGCTATGCCAACGGTGGATAAGTTTTTAAAGAAGATATTGCTCCTCAAGAATATGCCATCACTATTGTCGACTTGGGCCCAACAACAAAGGGTCAAGAGGTGGAAGACTTGGACAATTCAGTCACATCTATCAAGGCAAGGTTGGAAAAGGAAGTGGCAAAGGAGAAAGAATATAAAAAGGAGATTGAACGCCTGAAGGAGTACATCAAGCATCTGACCAAACCTCTTGATCAGGCTGACTCAGTAGTTCCTCCACTTTTAAACTCTTCACAAGAAACGATTAAAATTTTTGAAGAAGAGGTGGTTACAGCTAAAAAAACTAAGGAGTGGATAGTAAGCAAGAGGGGAGAAGCGGCTACATTTGTAGAGAAATTGATATTAGCTTATGGACAGACTTCCTCTTTGCTTTCAAGAATTGCTGTTATGGCTGAAGCATGGGAAGACCTTCAGGATATTCAGGATAGAATTGTCCCATGCCTCAGAGTGCTGAAAGGAGTTCTGAAGCAGGAACTAATTGATGGAAAAGTCATTGCAACAGGTGCTGCATATGCTTTTAATAACTGGTACTGGGCATTGATTGCGCAGAGCGAAGTCTTGGAGAAGGTGAAGGCATATAGTATCAGAGTTGAGCAGATGAGAGAAATCCAAAATAAGATTTTACTTGTAGCTGCAGATGTACTTGAAAAGGATATTGTCCGAGCAAATGATATGCAGCTGGAGAATCTAAAGCTCAAAATCCAGGAGGCTTTCTTCACCAGCACTAGACCGATTTTGAAGCAAAATTTGACTAAGGCATCAAACTTCTTGTCCATCCGGGATGCCTTCGAACGCTAGGAATCAGAATGGAAGAATGTATTTCCGGGAGTGCAGATGATTTGGACGTGTTGGAATACAAGGTCAATATGCTGCCACATGTCACAATTGAGGAGGTCAGCATAATAGTGTCCAGGTTCATCGAATACACAACCACTTAGGAGGATAAGGATGCACCTCCTAGAAGATAGCTCCACATGCCACTTGTTCTTCATCCATTTGTTGTAAAATGTTATTCTGGGAAACCCTAGTTAGGGTTGAGTTGTTTTAATCTTTGTCATCGATGTTAGATTGATCTCGGCCATTCATTTGTTTTCAAAAACTCTATATAAACTCTCATTCTCTCATTTCCTTGTATGGAGAAAGTCTTATGAAATTGTTGTGTATAGCTACTTTGATAATAAAAGCTCATATTGGATAATTTGCTTTGAATCCTTCTTATTGTCGAGTGGTTGCATGGTTACATACCTCCCTTCAACATAGAATAGATTTAAAGTAGAATTTAGAGTAGATTTAGAATAGAATTTGATTTGAATGCATGTTAGATGAATGAAAGATTGGTAGTGTTGATAATGGTGAAATTAGTTCATACCTTTTTCAATTGAATGATTTTCAATTTGATGTGCAAGGTTAGTCTGAACTTTAATATTGTTAAACTCGAATTCTATTACTTATGTTCATTGTTCGAATTGATGATGGTCTTGAGTAATAGGATATCATTCGTGAATCCCATTGAAGATTGCACCATCTTTGTCTAGTTGTTGTAGTCATTGTACTTGGCAAAGCAAAGATTGGTTTGAATTTCGCCATCCAACACTTGTCTCTTGAGTTCATAGGATTGGTTTAGCATTAGTCTAATTTCTGAAATCCTTATCCTTTTTTATTTTATTTTCAAAGATTGGCAGTAGTAGAATTTCACCACTCATCATCCATAGCATTCATAGTCCAAAGTGATGAAAAGTTGAGCGTAAGTCCCCCTTGCAATACCAGCAAAACATAGCAAACCAACTGAGACTATCCTATAAGTGTTAGGAACCTTGGAGTCTACTTTGTGATCACTTAGCTTAGCACATTGGAGTCTTTGTTTAAGAGAGAGTAGGATATTCTATTGGGTATTTTATTCTAGTGTTGGTTAAAGTCACAAAACCCACATTAACAGGACCATGGTGAAGGGAGCAACACGCATATTCTTGCACAAAGTCATAGTAGGGCAGCTAGCAGAGTGACTCCTAGACCTCTTTTGCCTCAATCCTTGGAGGGACAACAAACTGGAAATCAGGGACAACAAGGACAAGGTGAAGGGGTTACTGATTATTTGAGGGAGTATCAAGCCCTTGGTGATAAATTTCATGCAGCTATATCCTTATAGGATTTTTGCACTATTAAGTACAAGAATATGCCAAGGGATCACAACAGGGGCCCATAGAATTAGGATCTTCAATGGAAGGTTGGAAAGTTGTCTATTCCTTCCTGTGATGGCAATAACAAATGCACTGCCAGAGCTTGGGTTCAGAAGTTGGATACATATTTCCAACTTAACCTTATGTTGGTGATAGAGGCAATAAAAAATGCTACATTGCATTTGGATGGAGAGGGCACTAGTGGTGGTACCATGGGTTGGTCACCTTGGGGCATGCCAACATTACTTCATATCTGGACTTCATGAAGAAGCTTATTGACCGATTTGACAAGGACCCAAAATTACACTTCAAAGAGTTGACACGACTTAAGCGGATAGGGATAGTGGATGCTTACATCATAGAGTTTTAGAGGCTGTCAGTAATGGTGACTGATGTTTTGGAGGATAGATTGATTATCCTTTTCATTGAGGGATTGTTCGAGCCACTGCATGGTTGGATTAAGGCCTTCAAATCAGAGTCTCTACAGGATGCTATCATTAGAGCACGAGACATGGAGAATTCTGTTCCAAAGAGTAAATTTCTTTCTAAACCTTTCCTTAGAAAAACAAAGACAAGAAACCCTTCCAAAAGGAGTGGCCCAAGAAAGACAAATTGGATGATGAGGCTCGTAAGGAATTGAGAAGAAAGAAGCTATGTTTCAATTGTAAGGAGCCTTGTGAACTTGGTCACACGTGTATGGGTATGGGTAAGGGCATTACATAGAGGTACTTTTTGATAGTGATGGTGAGAAGGAAGCAGAACAGGTTCAGGGTAGCGAAAACAACAGTTTGGATGATGAGCAGCCACATGAGGAGGTTAAGGGTGGGACTATTGCCACTCTATCAGGTACCCCTAGATTTAACTCTTTTAGAGTTCGGGGAGTATTACAGGGGTAGCGTGTCACAATTTTGATTGACAATGGGGCAACCCACAACTTCATTGACTCAACTCTAGTGGCTAAGAGAGGCATTCCTGTAGAAAACTTTGAGGGATTTAATTTGATGGTAGCTGATGGGGTCAGTATGATATGCATACAAAAGGTTCCTCGATTAGATGTGACGTTGGGAACGTGGTGACATATGACTTATATGTAGTTGACTTGAGTGATACTAATGCCATCTTGGGGATTTAGTGGCTTCATTCCTTGGGGAAGTACTCTCAAAACTTCCAAACAATGGAGCTAAAATTCAGGGCAGTAGATTGTAAGAAGGTAGTTCTGAGGGGTATGGCCAATGGTACTCCTAAGTTTCAACCAAGAGGATGGAAATCATAGTTAGGCGTGGGGATGTAGCTAGGGAAGCAGAGTGTCTGATTACATCTAAGGAATCTTTGGATAGCAATCAACCATATCATGTAGACATTTAGGCATTGTTGGGCAAACATGACAAGGTTTTTAGAGAGATTCCTCCAGGGAGATCTCCTAACAGAGGGTTCAAGCACACTATTGAGTTTTAGGAAGGGGCCCAAACCAGTTATAACTACTCCTTACAGGCACCCAAAGAAGTTCAAAGATGAAATAGAGAAGGCCATCAAGGAGTTGTTAGATATGGGCCATATCAGACCTAGCTCCATTCTATTCACTTATTCAATGGTCTTGGTAAAGAAGGACAAAACTATGTGAATATGTATTGACTATCAAGCTATGAATAAGAAAACTATCAAAAATAGATATCCCATCCCTAGGATCGATGAGCTGTTGGATGAATTTCATGGAGCGGTCTACTTTTCGAAGATTGATCTTCAATCAGGATGTCACCAAATCAGGATCAGGGAGTAGGATATACACAAGACTACTTTCAAGTGCCATTATGGGTAGTATGAGTTCTTGGTCATGCCATTTAGGTTGACCCATAGTTTGAAAACTCGGACTCGACAGCCCAAAATAGGAATTGGACTCAGGACTCAGCAAAATACTCGGCACGGAATTGACAAAAAATTGAAAAAAATCATGTTTTAAAGCTGAGAAAGTAGCCTCCATCCGCAACAAGAGTCCAGGCCTAGGACTCGGGAGTTCGGGCCTAGGACTTGGGTGTCCCAGCCGAAGACTCGGCTTGCGAGTTCATGCCGAGTCGACTCGGCCAGCTTGTAGACTCCCGAGTCCGTAGAGTTCTTAGTGTTCTTTAATGATCTCTTATTTACAAGTAGCTATGAAAATTTCGCTTAGTGTTCTTTAATCATCTCCTTATTTACAACGAGACATGGGAGGATCATTTGAGGTAGTTAGATGAGGTGTTGGGCATTATGGGAGAGAAGTCATTATATACTAAGACGTCTAAATGCGAATTTGGCTTGACAAAGATTTTGTATTTGAGCCATGTGATTAGTGCGTGAGGTGTGTAGGCATATCAAGAGAAGATACAGGCAATATTGGATTGGCCATCGCCCAAGACCCTTATAGAGTTGCGTGGATTCTTTGGATTGTGCAACTATTATAAGCGCTTTGTTAAGGGATTTTCATAGTTGGGTGCACCCTTAACGGATTTTACGAAGAAAGGGGCATTTAGATGGACAGGCGAAGCTCAGAGGGAATTTGACAAACTCAAGGTGATGAGTACTTGTCTAGTATTGGCACTTCCTGATTTCACTCAGCCCTTTGTGCTTGAGTGTGATGCTTGGGGTGAGGGTATAAGAGTTGTCTTGATGTAGAATAGACATTCAAATATGAGAGTTAGAAGCTCAGGGCACTAGAGAGACTATTCCATCTACGACAAGGAAATACTCGCCATTATGCATGCTTTGGCAAAGTTCAGACAATATTTAGTAGGTGGGAGATTTGTGGTTAGGACTGACCACAACAGTTTGAGGTATTTCTCAGAACAAAAGGTTTTGAATGAGAGGCAACAAAAGTGGGTTAGCAAGATACATGCCTACGATTTCGACATCAAATATGTTAAGGGAAAGAAAAATATTGTTGTTGATGTCCTTTCCAAGAAACCAGCTACCCTTATTGAGATTTCGGCTGATTGGAAGTCCCACCTTCTGGTGAAATATTCCAAGACCACCTTTTGGTGGGATATTCCAAGAATAAATTTTCTTGTGAGTTGATGGATGGTCACATTCAGGATGGCAGGTATAGGGTGGTAGATGACATTATCTACTACAAGGACAAAATATATTTAGTCCCTGAATCAAAACTTAGGGAGAAGATTATGAGGGCTATTCATGATACACCATTGGTAGCGCATCTTGGACACTTCAAAACCTACAGGAAAATCAGAGAGAGGTTCTCATGGAAGGGCGTCAAGGACGATGTGTTGCGACATGTGAGGGAATGCATGACTTGTCAACAGAACAAGTCAAAGCACACTCATCCAGCAAGGTTACTGCAACCTTTGCTCATTCCAGAATAGAAGTGGTAGAGTGTGTCCATGGATTTCATTATGGGTCTACCGAAGGTTGCATTTATGTAGTTGTAGATTGGTTGACCAAGTTCAATCACTTCTTCGCAATTTCATTGGAGTATAAGGCATCGTAAGTGGTAGAGCTATTATTCAGGGAGGTGTTTAGACTCCATGGGTTGCCTAAGTACATTGTCAGTGATCGAGACAACAGATTTCTCAATGCATTTTGGTAGGAGTTGTTCAGATTAGTTGGCACAAAGTTGACTCCTAGTACTAGTTACCACCCTCAAACGGATGGGAAGACAAAGATTGTGAACAAATGGGTTGACGGGTATCTGCGTAACTATGTGTCTGGTCAACAAAAGGCATGGGTTAAGTGGTTACATCTAGGAGAGCATTGTTACAATACCACTTACCATATGTCCATTAATATTGTATGGATATGATGCTCCTTCATTTGTGGATTTGGTGTTTGGGGATAGCAGGGCTCCCAAAGCCAAAGATTGGATACAGGAGAGCAAAGATATCCTTAAGGCCTTAAGGATAACCAACAGGTTGCTCAAAATCAGTAGAAGACTTGTGCAGATAGACACAAGGTTGAGCATAGTTTTGAGGTAGGCGACTTGGTCTTCTTGAGGTTGCAGCCCTACAAATAGTCTTCACTGAAGAAAAGTGTTGTAGAAAAGTTGAAACCACGCTTTTATGGTCCCTACAAGATAATCCAATGAGTTGGGGAAGTAGCTTACGAGCTTGAGGTACCAGAAGGAAGTAAGATTCATCATGTTTTTCATGTATTGTGCCTCTAGAAGGCACTGGGACAGCAAGTCACTTCTTTAGTAGAGTTACCCCTGCTGGATGAGGAGGGGCAGTTGGTATTGGTTCCTGATGAGATTTTGGATGTCAGGAAGAGGAGATTGAGGAGTAGAGTGATCAAAGAGTATTTTATCAGGTGGAGAGACTTTCTTGTGGAGGATGCTATGTGGGAAGGAGATTAGATTTTGCAGCACCCTAATTTGCAATTGCTTGAGGGAAAGCAATCTTGGGGAGGGAGGATTGTAATTTCCCTTTCCCAATGATCACTCTAGGAGGACTTAATTGCCTATTTAATTCTCGTAGGCTATAGTCGGTTAAGGGGAATTGATTAATTTAATTATTTAATGTTGCATAGTGAAAACGCACATTTATAAGGTAATATTAAATAATTAGATTAAGTGGTATTATAAAGTGACTTTGGGGAAATGTTAAAAGGTACTTTATAAAGTCACTTTCTTTTATTTTATGAGCGGGAAAGGTGCAAGGCATATTTAAAGTGGAGTTGAGCCTCATTTGCATTATGCTTGCTTATTTTCTCTAATTGATAATTTGAGGAGTTTTTCAAAGTTCTTGGCTCTGGGATGGGAACCCTAAGATGACTAGGTTCGGTGGTGAGACTAATCCACCCTAGCTGGTCAAGTTGGAGAGATCACACAGGTCTTTCACAGGTGTTCGATATTGCCAAATTTGTGAGTCTCCTTTGGAGACAAATTTGAGGGTTAGCGATAATATTACTTGCATTTGGAGGTTGAGATATATTTAGGTTGGGCAATTTGCATGGTTGAACATATTGTTGGTCGATTTATATTGAGGCGTCCATATTGCTGGGCGAATATAGTGGACTTAATATTTCAGATTGGGCATTTGGATTTAAAGGGTTTATTGCTGCTGCATATATTCATAGCCATTGGGTATTCTAAGAATGGTGCGCCAACATTTTATTGAGTCGTTGTTGCTTGCTAGAGGTCGGGGTTGCTGTAGGAAGGCGCGACTCCACTATATTCTCCATTGCCATTGTTATTACTGCCATATATTGCTGACAAGGGATGTTTGGACTGCTGGGCATATAGGTGAGGCTGGATGTGATTTTTTGAAGATAATCGACTACTAATATCAAACACCTCCCTCTCTCCTTTGGCCGTGGCTATCATTAGCAAGTCGTGGCATTTCATAAGGGTGTCGCTTCAAGATTAAGGGTGCAGTAGCTACACTTATGAGAGATAGTCGTGGTTTTTGCTGTGGAGTGCAAATGTGAGAGGCATCCTGTGTAATGCTGACTTCTAAGTCTGAGAAAAATGTATTGATTTGAATGTTGTTTTGCTTAAGTGCTGTAATATTTCTGTAATGAACAACAATATCTATTTGGTGTTTAAATAGTTGCATTCTCATATGTATGGAACTATTGAATATCAAACTTAATTCTCTATATGCATGAAGTCTTAAAATCTGAGAAAACTCATGAATCAAACAATTGGCAATATTATGGTAATTGTTTGACAAAATTTTCATGTGTCAAATTGGAAAATAAATCGTGAAAATATCATGCAATACAAGAGGGGATTTTACACTTCCACCTGCTTCACGAGCTTGCATTAATGGTCCTTTTTTTCCCAGCTATTGGAAGTAAATGTGGACGTCCTCCTTCAATATGGAATGCCCATTTTGGGTGGGATTTATCCTTAGCCGTGGATTTTGAATGTGCTATAGTGCACTATTAACATTTGATGCGTTGCAAGTATTAAGGCATAAATATTTATCATATTTAGAGAGG
Source organism: Sequoia sempervirens (assembly GCA_007258455.2). Taxonomy (NCBI): domain Eukaryota; kingdom Viridiplantae; phylum Streptophyta; class Pinopsida; order Cupressales; family Cupressaceae; genus Sequoia; species Sequoia sempervirens. Next base: position 165,371,083 of record VDFB02270651.1, on the reverse strand, counting down.
TTGGTTCAGTTGTGATCTCCATATGCCAAGGAAGTTGCAGGGCAGCCATTGATGCCAGTCCAGTTCTGTGGGTACAACTTACAAGTCCTTAGAATCAAAGAAGATTAATATTGCAAGTTGGTTCTGTTACAAAATGTCTCTAGGGAATTGGGTGTATATTCATGAAGATTTCTTGGTCACAACCATGCATTTTCCTTTGTCACATTTGTTGGCATGAGTATAATATTGGGTTAGATGAATGTAACAACATTTTGAAAACATTGCAAGTATTGTAATGATCTCTCATTTTATACATGAATGTATACAGTTTAGTCATGGATTACTAAGTTTGTTTTGTTATAGAATTTCATGATCTTTGTTGTATTCAAATACATGGCTTCACATTCTTTTATTTCGGTTGTTCCTTCTCAATGTGCTATGAAATCTGTGAAGCACAAAGTGACCCTTGAGTGGAATCACGCCAAACCCAGCTAGGGTGGATCTCTCACCACCGAAACCAGTGCTAAAGATGAGGGTTTCTGCCCTCAACCATTTGCAAATGATAAATTGGAAACAATCCACTAGAGTCTCCATCTTGTCCAAATGAGAGCCAAAATGAAGTTTTATAGAGAGTTAGAGTGAATTAGGGAAACTTTAGGTTTGAAATGCTTTTTTCCCTCCAAAATCCAATGCCCCCCTTATGAGCCTTATAATTTTTAATAAATTAAAACATATATTCCTCCTTGGGCGTCCTTGCACATAAAGAAACTATTTTGCTTTATTCAGCCTTCTAAAATAATGTTAAATTATTTCATTAGGCACCAAGGTACTTTTCGACGACCACCTACCCCCTCACTTATGTCATAAAGTTATTTTATAAAAATAACTTAAGTGACTGATAAAAAGCAAATATTAAATAATCCAACCTTAGGCTCTCTAATGCCACCATAGAAATAACATTGCTGAGAACACTATGGGCCTGAGACTAGTTTTCTTGAAATAGACTTACTATAAATAGCAGCTACTAAAAATAGTAAGTATTCACCAAATATCAAATTGGCACAAAACATTAAAGCTCACCAGGCAACTTCCACACACTGCCCAAACAAGAAACCCTACACTGCACTACCACCAAGACCAGTTACTAAATATAGTACTTACTAAAAATAGTGAGTCAAAACCAAACTAGCCCAAAGAAGGACATCGAAAATGGGGACATTACAATAGCACGCTTTGGCCTTTTTTGTTGGCCCTCCTAATCGGGTGTAAAACCTGAGCATCACTCTCTTTTCCACCAAATCCTTGATCTTTTGGTGAAGATTCAAAGTGCTGACTATTTTCTCCATCTAACCCCCCTTGGAATTTGACTATTTTGATGTTTCTTGTTTGATATCAATGTCGGGACATGTTTCAAAACTAGTAGTAGTTACCCATAAACTTGTACTATCTATGGAATTACTATTAATTAAAAAGAATGGAATTTTCTTATATGTAATAACATCTCTATTAACCACAATTTTGTTTGTAGAAACATCTTGTAGTTTGTATGCTTCGGAGTTCACTATAGCCAACAAACATATGGTTTGCTTTTTGCTTTTAAATTTCTTCTCTTTTTCTTATAAATATGTGCAAAAGCGATACAAGCAAGAACTTGAAAATCACTTAGAAATGGTTTTTTGTTTGACCATGCTTCCTCCAGAGTGACATTCTACAAGGCTTTATGAAGACTTTTGTTAAGGATGTTTGTTGTATTCATAGCTTCTGCTCAATACCTATATGACACGTTTCAACTATGCACCATGCACTTTCCATCTCCATAACTATTTTATTGCTCCTTTCCGTGACTCCATTTTGATGTGAAGTGTATGGAGTAGTATATTGTTTTTGATAGAAGGGTTAAAGCAAGTTTTGAAGGGACTAGAAACCCTTACAAAAAATGAAACATGGAGTAGTATATTGTTTTTTTAGACTTAGGAATCAGGTAGCCCCCCCTTATAAATTGCAGTGCACTTGGTAAACTTTTTTCACGTGACCGGTGATGTTGGCGTGACATGCCCTCCAGTACCACAGGGACAAGGGGAGACTAGACCTCGTGACCTCTTGCTTGCAATAGGATGCTTTAGTCGATCGAGCTAGGCCCCTCGCTAGAGTAGTATATTGTTGATGTTTGCCTTCTTGTATAATTCCTTGAACTGGTTGGAGACGAACTCACCTCCATTATCTAATCTAAGTGTCTTGAGTCTCTTGACTTGACTTCTTTACTTGTTTGTTTTGTTTTCAAAAAATAAGCCAACATTTTTCTAGAAAATTCATCAACAAGTAACAAGAAATACTTCCACCAAACACTGTAGGTGCCTTCATAGGACTATGCAAATCAACATTTACCAATTCCTAAACCCCTTTGGCTTGCCATGCCTTATCAATATCAAATGGATGTCGACTTTGTTTGCTCATCTTACATCCTATGTGCACATTTTGACTTTTTGAATAAATGGAAGTCCCTCTACCAATTAGTCTTACTAAGCATAGACAAATATTGCTAATTTATGTGACCATATATTACATTCCAAATTTTATTGGTACTCTCAACCGTTGCTAGTGCATGTGACTTTGTTGTTTTGGGATCAACAATTTATACAAGCCTTTTCACTAATTCCAACAACAATCACTTTATTATCTTGAAGGGTAGTTATTATATTTGTTTCCTTGATTTTTTTTTGTAAAAAGTAGGGTTCTTAGTGATATCACTTATAGATGGTAGGTTTTTTTTTCATGTTAGGGACATACTTAACACTCATAGGCTTTAGAAAAAGTTTGCCGAGTTTAGAGGATTTGACAAAGTTTGCAAGTCAAAGTTACTTTAAATTCTAATCACATAAGTGAAAAAAGTTGGTATTTTCAAAGGAGATAGAGATAAGCCTCTTAGTAGGATTTTATTTAGTTATTTGTTTTAAAAGAGTTTATTTCCTTATTTTATTAGATAGGGTAAGGCATTTAATTATTTATTTTAGAATTAGTTTGTTTCAAAGCAACACTTTTGGGGATTATTTTATTATTATTTTCCCTTTAAAGCTGCCTCTTGAGAGTTTATAAATAAGTGTTGTGTGTTGGGAATATTACATCATTCCCGTAGATTGTTAGTGTGTCATATTATAATTATTGGTTAGTGGTTGTAGTTTATTTGTTGGTATTATGAATTGTTAAAACAACTCATATATTTAGGAGTTTATTTATTATCCTGTAATAATGGAGTTGTTATAGGAACCTTCCTATAATATAGGAAATACGACTCCTATATATGTGTGTAATTTGTATTGAACAAATATATAGAACCACGACATTATTTGTGTATAAAATTTTCAAACTTCTATTTTGCCTCTGTCCAAATTTTTCACATTGTGGGCATAGTTAGAAAACTCAGACTTGGCAAAATCTCGGCAGACCCAAATGTTTTGACTCAGCAACTTAAAAAACTGCTTAAATTTCTTTAGAAACACAATTTTTTTGCAAAATTCAATGACAAGATGTATCTAATGGGTCCATAAATGAGTACAAAAGTGTTTTCTATTAAATTTGATTGAGTTGAATGCAAATTGAGTACAAAATTGCATCATCATGCAAAATCCTAATGGCTGATAGCCTGATACAATAGATAGATGACCAAATGAAGTAGTAAATACAACATTTTACATTGTCCTCTTCCCTAATCTAGTGAAATCTTGGGGAGAAGTAGAGGTTCTAATCCTTGAGGTATGCGGTGGCTCCTCACTTGGCATAGAAGGTTGTTGCAATGACTCCTCAGGCTCATGGCCCTCATCAATATCATCCAATCCTACATCTTCTGTTGCACCCACATCCTCCAATTCTTGCCTCTCAAAATCAAGAATCTCATCTTTAGTAAACAATGGAGGCCGCTCATCCTACCCTGTCAATTGCTATAAGGATCTATCTCATCCAAAGCAATGGGATCCTTTGATCTGTCCTCTACCCTTCTTGTGCGTAGCCAAAGGTTGTATTGCACAAAGAGAAGGTCATTGAGGCATTTTTGAGCTATTTTCTTTCCTCTTCTTTGTGTGGATGGCCTCAACCAAGCTCCAATTGCGCTCATAGTTAGATGCACTACAAGGTTGGCATAAAATGTGGAGGGAAAATCTTTGGAGATTTGGGGTATTTGACCCCAATTTGTCCACTGAGAATCTACAAAATAAAATATTGAAAAGTTAGAAAGCAAAGTCAAAACGTATTTTATCAAATTATTAATAGTTGTAAATTTGAAATTTGTAACTTATAAGGTGCGCGTGAAATAAAGACTCCAAATTTTATACCTGGTGTCTAAGTGGTTCTTCCTTGGGTAGCTAGCTCCGAAGAAAAGAGCCTACCCTTTCCAGCCCTGTAACTTTCCAATTCTTGGACAATGAGGTCTCTCACCTCAACTTGGGGTGTCATCCTTTGAATGCATGTTGTGAAGCCCTCCATAACCTCTCCATTAGGATCTAAGAAGGGATCTAAATAGAAAAAATGGAAGTTGAGGAAGTACCTTGCTGCATGGATGGTTTGGTGGAGTTGTTTGTTCCACCTCCTATCAATGATCTCCCATATGTGATCAAATTTGAGGTTGTCCTCCTAGTAATAATTTATGATGGACTCTTTGGCCCTATCCATGGCCTCATAAATATATCCCATTGGGTTTTGATCTTCATCTACCAAACAGAGAACTCTAACCAAGTGCTCCGACACCTACAATTTTCAAATACAAAAAGATTAAAATTACAAATTTATAATAAAATACTTAAATTAAAAAAAATATATATGCAATTTAAATTTGAAAGCAAAGTTTTGAGGTTACCTTCATGATCTCTATAGCTGTTTGTGCAAAAAGGTTGTCAAAGAATATGCTTGCAACCCTCTCTCCTTCAAGTTTCTTTGAATAAGATGAGTCTAGCCATGCTTGATTCATAAACATCTATTTCAAAGAAGTCAACGAACTAATGATGCTTTGTGACGGTAGGAAAACCATTGCAAACCTTGTGACGCTCGATCTTACCAACTCTTTCCCTTGGGTGTGATCTCTCATCAAATAAAGAACCTGTTGATGTGATTTTCGTGACCGCACCAACACAGAATAAAGTTGCCAACTGCTACCCTATTCTCTCTTGATCAAAGTATCCAACACGCTAAGATTGCGAGAGAGTTCGTGCGTTCAACTCCAAGGTTCCTTCAATGCGAATAGTCTCAGTTGGCTCAATGTGATTTGCTGGTATTTTAAGGGGACTTATGGAATTGTTCAACAATAGAGGAAGGGGTTTTCACAATTCGACAGATTTATCAATGAAGCACGAGTTTCCTATTCTAACCAGAAAGTACTGAATTTAAAGTGGTTGTAGGGTTTAGAGAGTCTAAATTCTATCGTAAATGAGGGATATAGAGCTTAACTTCAGCAAACTTCAACCGAACTTCGCTTTGCCTCGCATCGGACAACTTCCACAGAGTCGGTGCAATCTTCAAGGGAGGTGACTAAAGATATTCAAACCACCACTTGACATGAAGATACCATCACAACGACGCATACCATCATTCAAACTGTGATTGAAGTTAGGCCCACAATGTTTCCAGTTGACCACACAAGGCGAACACACCGTCAGTGAGCCCGCTAGTGGTATGGATAAGCGAAGCTTGCTTAGATCAAACACCACATTCCATTATTACTATCTACTTGCATGAAATGAAATTTACCCGACTTTAAGCTACTATTCGAATCAGAAGGACGAAGAAACCTTGCTAGCTACTCACAACAAAAGACGAAATTCACCATCAATGAAAACTCTTTTATTGAGAGTGTTCACAACAATTTCTTACAACGTTTTCAAAGGGAAAACTTTCCCTCTTCTTCAAACTATCCTATCAATCTATACTAAGCTACCTCTAAGTTATCACCTAGCTGTCTCTCTATTCTAATCTCTGATCTAATGTCTAATTCTAATGAGGTACAAATGAGGGGGGATGCCCTTTTTATATAGCTGGCTAAGTCCAGTGGACGGCCCAGATTACAATCAAATGAAGGGCTCAGATCGAGCCACATAAGCCCTAACCCTAAAAACTGCCACCAAGAAGAGTGGGGTAATCAATGTGCCATTAATGTCCACCATCATCTAGAAGGCTCTTGTCTGGAAACGCGTTCACATTGTTCTTTTTTTGACTGCAAATGACCTAAGTTTGGTCAACATTGCTTCAACTTCTTGAAAGGGTATGGCAAGCACATTCTCGATCTGACTCCAAGGCAACAACTTCTTTCTCCCATTCGACAATGATTTCCCTCCTTGATGTTGCTCTTCAACTTTGAAGTACTTGATGGTGGCCATTAACGCTTGAGTTTCCATTTTTTTTCTCCATCCTGAGCTTTGAAAACATTTCTTCTTTGCCACTTGAGTAGGGTACATACTAGGTCTCAACACTTAGCCATTTTCTCCAAGTATTCGCTTCATCTCCCCAAGTCATCACCGTTTGGTCTCGACGTTCCTCCTGCAAAACAAGCAAGGAGAAGAGCATCAGAACACTTCATAATATAAACTCAACTTACTTACCTGATTTTTATGCTTTAACTTCCAAGGGTTCATCGTTTTTCTCTAGCCAACTTTGCTTTCTTCATGATTTTTCAACATCTGTAGGCTGGGGCATATAACACATGTGCATCATATTTCAATGCCTTAGACAAATTTCATCTTCCTTAAGGGCGTATTTAAGAGATGCATTTTTAAAATCATCCTTTGAAAGTGCTAGCTTCAACTGCATCTTCTTCAAGAAATTCACTTTACCAGTTGAAGCTATGACACTCAATTTTATTCATCTCTTGCCTGGAAAATTCATCTCACGAAGGATTCGATTAAAATCATCTAGTCAATGAACTCCAAATTCATCATCTGAGGCATTTTATCTTCACAAACATTTCTTTCTTTGCCTTAGAAAATTTCTCAAATTTTCCTTAGGAAATTTACCAACCTGGTGCCCATCAAAGATCTTCACCTCGGAATCCTTGGCAAGCTGTGGAAGACTTTGAAATCCATTCCTCATCGCATACGTCCAATACCCAGAAGAAAATTCCCTTCAAAAAGCGTCAAATCCATGGGTCTACAAACGAAGGGGTACATTTAATTTTTTTGAATTTTAACCTTAGAAAAATATTTGTCAATCAAATTTATTCTTATTCTTCACATCCCTGGGCATATTTTCCTGCTCTGACTTGAAAATTTTCATCATCCTTGTGAAGCTGACACCTTCTGACCTCCTCTATTGCCAATTTTATTCATGCCTCTGAAGATTTCATCACTCCTTCAACTTGGGCGTATTTTTCCTAGAGATGAAATTTTGTGCCTTAGAAAAAATTTCAAATAAAATCACTAGCATAGGTGCATTTAGGCACCAAGGAGGAATTTGCCTTAGAAAATTTTCTTTCCATTCATCTTCAGTCATGGCGCATTTTGCCTGTGGTGAGGAATTAACTTCCATGCCTTAGAATATTTCCTCATTTTAAATTTTATCCCTAGCATGTACTTTGGGCGCATATAGCACATCATGGAGGATATTTTTATTTCAACGCCTTCCTTAGTCATTTTCTTATTATTCATCTCACCTCGGCGCATTTAGCACATTGAGGAGGACATTAATTTCTACGCCTTAGAATATTTCCTCATCACTTAACATCTTCTATTTTATCTTGGACTTGGCGCATATAAAGGGTGGTGAAGAATTTCCCTTCATGCACAACGCCTTAGACTTTTATTTGTCTTTACCTTGCATGGGCACATTCAAAGGTTGGTGAAGAAAGTCAACACTTTGTCCTCTTCCTAGCATATATGGGCGCATTTCACATAGGCAGAAGGATGGGCGCATTTAGAGGGTGGAGAAGGATAAAATTCAACACTTAGAAATTTTTCTATCACCTTCTTAGCATGAGGGCGCATATTGAGGGGGGAGGTGGATTTAAATCTTCATGCCTTAGAAAATTCTTCTAGCTTCTTCCTGTGAGGTGGGCGCATTTCACATGTGGTGAAGGTTGAACGCCTTGACTTAGAATTTTCTAACACCTTGACATTACATGAGGGCGCATTTAGGGGTGGCAAGTGGACAAACTTCATCACTTAACTTTTTTTAACAACTGCCAACTCATCTCTCCTTGGGCGCATTTGAGGGGGTCAGGTGGATATTTTAAACACTTAGAATTTTTTTACTTTACTTCTTTTGACATGGGCGCATTTTGAAGGTCTAGCAAGACTTATCTCTATGCCTTAGGATTTTTTTACTTGTCCCCACCTTAGATTCTCTTCTTGGGCGCATTTGGCATAGGGAGATGGACAAACTTCATGCCTTAGAAACTTTTTTCATCTCCTCCTTGTGAAGTGGGCTCATTTTTAGGGGTGAGCAGGATGTTGAGTTTAGACTTAGAATTTTCTAGCCTCCATCACCTTGAGGGCGCATTTAGGGGGTCCTGCAGGATGTTGAGTTCAGACTTAGAAAATTTTATCAACTTCTACCAGCTTGAGGGCGCATCTGAGGGTAGGAGGTGTATTTTCTTTAGACTTGGGCATTTTCTCCTTGTCTTCGCTAGCTTCTCCATGACTTACTATATATAGTAAGCTCTTTGATTTTCCCTCTTTTGGAGCTCAGATTGATTTGAAATTTTTTTAACTTCTGAGGATAAATTCGTAACCTAATGGTCTGTTCACCACTTTGCCATCTCGGTGACTGCTTTATTTATAGCATGTTTTGAAGGTGGTTTACTATTTATAGCAAGCGCACGTTTTTGAAGACCTCCACAACTCCGTTTGACTTGAAATTTGAATGGCGTGCTCCTCGTAGGGGTGACACCGCGTTCACCAGCGGCGCTGGCTGTTGGTTACTATTTTTAGCCGGTTTAGGCATGCTTACTTACATAAATAGTAGCTGCTCCAATTGCCTTCAAATTTCCCAGGTGGATAGCGAAGGTATTGATTACGGGTAAGGATACACGGTTTGAAAATTTTGGCATTTTACCCCTCGATACGGTCTTGAAGGCGGAGACCCTAATTTGACTACATGTATATCAATGACCTCCCGTTTGACCTGTTTATAGCTGCGCCATACATTTTGTGACCTGATCGCGGCCGACATTTGCCGAATGGATTTGCTATAAATAGTAAGTCTCTGAAACTGATCATCTCGCTTTGCATGTCACATCATTGCGTAGCTCTTGAAAAACCCATAAGGAATCATCAGACATGCAAAGAAAACCTTGACATGCAAACCCTAGAAATAGCCTCAGAAACTGACTCACAGAAAAGTTTTGATCTGAGACATGGCTGCTTTGTTCGCGAAGCCCTTGAAAAACCACAGGAGATATTGATTTTGCGAAACCCTCAAAATAGCTATAAAGAACAGATTTTGAAAATCATTATCTCATTTGCATGTTACATCAGCTGCCGAAGGTTTGAAAACCCGGAAAGAATCTCCAGGCATGCATTGAAGAACTCTGCATATAAACCCTAAAATCTGCTCCGGAAGCCGAACCTGCTAAACATAGACAGTTGTCCGCTTCAGCTCAAAATTTGCAGATGAGCAGCTTGATGTGTTCTGGATGCAGTGTGACTGTTGAAAATTAAAAAATCTGAAAGAATGCCCCAAATCAGGTACTTACTAAAAAAAGTAAGTTGTCGGAATTCACTGAAATTTAGCTGAGGACTTGCTGGAAGCATACTGACTGTAGCGCCAAGCTCAAATTTCAATTTATTCACTCCATTTGACTTCAAATTGGCTAGAAGATTCAAAACCCTAATTGTCAGACTTAGCCAAAATTTCACATCAGGCGGGCACATCCTCGAAAAGACAGACAGAACAAGAGAGAGACAACAGGAAAACTAACTAAAATCAAGCCAAAAGTCTGAAACGAAGCAAAAATTAGGGGGTCCCCATTTGCAATGGGGTGATGTGTGAAAAGGTCACAACAGAACCCAAGGGTGATTGTAGATAAGTTTTGTTATGCTCCTTGCATCATCTACAACTAGTGTCACCTAGTCAAGTTTGCCTATGTCCTCCAAAAGAAGGTCAAGGCAATGTGTTGCACAAGGTGTCCAAAAAAGTGTCTTATGTTTGTCCTTGAGCAATCTCCTAGCTGACACATATGTTGCTGCATTATTAGTTATGATTTCTACCACATTTTCTATGCCCGCTTCCATGTCAATTTCCTCCAACATTAGACACAATGTTTTTGCATTTTTGACTTTGTTAGAGGCATCCACTGATTTCAAAAATATCAACTCACCATTTGAAGCTACTGAAAATTTGATAATGGTATGGTTTTTTCCATTTGTCCACCCATTTGAAAGAATAGTGCAGCCATATTATTTTCATTCCTTCTTTTGTTCTTCCACTATTAGCCTTGCCCTTTCAATTGCATTCATGAACAACCTACAAATACAAAGTGAAAGTACATAATTTTAATTTTTAAACACAAAAAATAGCCTAAATTCAACATAAATTACTATAAATTAATGAACATAAATTTAGCCTAAAATTCAACATAAATTACTATAAGTATAAATTAGCATAAATGTTGAATTAACTAACCTCCCACTCGAGTCTTTATGAGAATGCACCTTGTAGCCTTTTCTCACAATTGCCAATGCAGTTACCAAATTGTCCCAATAAGGACTACTCACCACATTGAAAGGAATGTAGTTGAAGTACCAAAAATCAGCACATGCCATATT
>VDFB02270651.1:165061963-165360265 GCA_007258455.2 Sequoia sempervirens | reverse complement strand
TAATACCAGCACCGAGGACGAGGTTGAGGGAACTCAAGGAAAATTGATGACCAAGGGGAAATGAGTATTGTAAGTTTGGTACCCCATTCTCTTTAACCTACAATTTTCATGCCTAGTTTTCAAAGATCTTCTCGTACATTGGCACCCCCATTCTCGTAAAATGGTATAAGATAAGACAGAAAAAATAAAATAGCTTAGTCTTTCACATTTTTATTGACTAGCCTCAGGTCTTGGAAAAATTCACATAATCTACCCACATCTTGGTTGAGTCTAGGATTTCATCACACATAGCCTTCATCGCATGAGTCTAAAGCAATTGTAGACTTAGCCCAAGTATATGCTAGGCTAAGGTAGATCCCACAATGAATGGAAATAGAGGCATACAATTCTTCTTTCTTAATACCTCACACAAACATATGCAAGGTGTTGGTTGTTTTTACTACGGTAGCGGGTTGATCTTCTAATCTACCTATGGAATTGCCAATTCCAATAAAGGGCAGTTCGAAGGACCTGGACCAACTGACAAGGATTTGAAAGACCTCCTACACTTTGGGCTTTGCAAGACCCAGGAGGGTGATCCCTTAATGTGTTTACAACCTCTTCACCATCATCATAAATAACATTAACGACAACAGATAATCTCATTTAATAGCTCAACATAATAGGATAATACCGAATAGAATTGGTTGTTTATCAATAATGTCAACTATTTAGAGCATGAGATAACTACAACAACATTTCATAGTATAAGATAGTCATTGATTTGCAATTTGTAGCAAGCTCTAGGTAAAGGAAAACAAATACTAAACCATACGAATAAGTACAACTTGGATCAGTGCTATATATCCATTGGAGGAGTCAAATTTATAAGCATCTAAGGGTTAATGATAGATTTAATACATAACATATAAGATCCTTGATAACATTGCTTTACAATCTCATCAATATGTATTCTAACCCAATACTACTTATCAAATCCTTATACAAAATATATCCACCTACAATCCCATTCAAGCATTTTAATTAATTCCTTGAATTAAAGTTAAAACAAGAATCATACAAACCACAACAATGAGATGAACGAAACAACCCTTGATCATTTTATTCAAAATTTGGATATGCTTGTACAATGGAGAGACATGAGTTCAAATTAATCATATCAATTCAAATGCTAGTACTGTCATAAAACATCAAATCCCCATGAATTCAAAACCTACTACAGAATGACTCAAAACCTAAATTGCATTTTCCCTAAAACCATCAAACTTTACAATTTTCTCAGCTTTCATCTGGGCTTCGACCAAAATATCCCAACTTGCTAACATGCGGCCTTGAAATCCGTTCCATATAGAAAATAAGGAGCAAACAAGCATCCGGACCAAAAAGCACCACGTGTCACTGGACGCCTTGTGATGATATTCAAAAATTTGTTACAACATCTCCCCAAAAGATCTTCTTGTTCATGCGTGCTAGATGAAGAATGGTTGATCACAGCAACAAAACTTCAAAGAATTCTAAAGCACAAATGCCAAAAAACAAAACAGATCTATTATTGTAAGCGCAGCGGCTGGTTGTCAACCGTTAGCAACTTACTTCTTTCACTCTTCCTCAGTTAAATATACATTTACCCATTTCTGGTACTCTTCATCAGTTGGCCAATCAAAATTGATCACCTCATTCACCTTGACACTATAAGGTTTGTACTTAACTGCCGCCTGATTCGCTTCTCTTTCAAAAGACTCCAAGAATGAGTTGGTGCTAATAATTTTTTCTATACAGCTCACCAACAAATAATAATCTAAGTTACCCTATTTTTGAGGGTTTTGTAGTCCAAACATGATATAAAGGGGCTCTTACACTTTTTGTGATTACTATAGCTTGTTTAAGAGGCCCCATGGATATTGTTGTAATTGTAGGATGCATGAATAGGGCGTAGGATGAGAAATAAAGAAGGTATAGTTGTTGTCCTCAATAGTTTTATGAAGAAAAGCATGTGAAATGAGAGGTTCAAGCCTAGGTTTCAACAAAATATGTATGGGAGACCCGATTTTATGAATTTTTATCCATGTGTAGACCTAATGGGTTGTTTATGAACACTGAATATAAATGATATACATACACACACACACACACATATATATATATGTATGTATGTATGTATATGTATTTTTAAATGTAAATGTAAATGCAATTAATGGATGCTCTCCTAGAACAATAAATGCAACATATCATTAAAGAAATCTATATCTATGTATATAAATGTGTATTTCTAAATGCAAGTGTAAATGCAAAGAGCATATGGTTTTGTAGTGTTATAGATACAACATATCCATAAATTAATGTAATTGAAATTCTAAAGTCTTCAACACATATAATATGAAATCGATCAAACTATTAAACTACATGAGAAAAAAATGAAAACAATAAATGCATATGTTTGTGTATTTGTAAATGTAAGTGTAAAATAAATAATGAAAATGAAAATTATAAAAGAATACAAGGAAAGGTCTCATCCCTTCTTGGTAGTGATAACCTACCTCCTCCACACACAACCCTTAAAAATTATGAATAGAGGAATATAATCTTTGAAGAACTCAAAGTTGATTCTCTCCTACCTGATGCAATTAGTCATTTTATCCTTACAAACATTTATAGTGATTACTAGAGGCACATAGACCAATTCTTCATAATAGAAGAATTTGATCATACTTTTCCAATGATGGCATTATGAGAAAACCTTATGTTAAATGAATAATTCCTAACTAAGTTCTCTAAATCATGTCCAACTGTATAAGAGAAGACCGCTGCTATGTGTACCTGGATACCATGGAGAAAGGCTCTTTGGGATCTTTCATCAATCATCCTACCTTAAAACATACCAAAAGCCTCCTAGCAATTAGACGTAGGAAGATTTAAGATGACTTAAAAAAAAATTATTGCCAAAACATAAACTTATGATGACTTAACCGGGCCTAGTACACACTCCCTCCCTGTTAACCACTTAGACATATGGAAATTAAATGTAAATTTTCTGCTATTTTTAGTCATGTAGGTTTCCAATAAACCACTTGGTGGTGTTTCCCTTCAAGTTTATTTACTTGAATGAAGAGAAAAAGTCCTTTGATTACAATTAGAGAATACATTTGAGGCCTTGGTTGTGTAACTGGTGGACCATAGTCACATTTAACACTTGTTACAAAGTTTGGGAGTTAAAGCGTTAAGTAGATTTGATTTGTGATGGACACATTTGGACGGTAGTAACAATAGCTTGCAATCTATCAAGACTTGATTACCTTATAACCTGTGAAATTCTAGAAATGAAATGATAGATTAATCATAATGTCACCTTAGGATCACATCACCATGAAAGAACTTCATCCAACATCCTTATGAGTGCAGGTACCACCAAATAGGTATTTTTCAGATTTGTCTTCCTCAAGTGAGGGAAATTCAGAAAGAGAAGAGGAAAGTGAGATATGTAGTATGTCTAAAAGAGGGAGATCAACTAGAGCTCAAAAGATTAGAAGAAAATTTTGTAAACGCATGAAATTTTTTCTTGCTGAAGGGGGGTCATGTTCTTATGATGATGAGAGCTTAGGCGACGTCGAGGTGTCCTTGAGGTACAAACATCTATGGAAAAAATGGGTACCCAAGGGACTTCCTCCAATAAACACTGATTTTTGTGTCAACGAGAGGATATATCGCATAGCACCATCGTCATTACATGGTTTGGGCCTATTTTGCATGGACGACATAAAGGTCTATTACAACAAAGTTAATGAATTGATGGAGCACGTCAGACCTTGTTACAGTTACAAAGATTGGATGCAACTGGTTTGATATACACGAAGTATGCATAGGTATGCACTGTTAGCAAATTATATACAGCTAAAAGATAAGGATCAAAATAAAGGAGTGGCTATGTACATTGACGAAAGGCCAAAAGCATCGGGGAATATTGCAGGGTTTATAAATAGTACACGACTTGGGTCACATTTAGAGAAGAACAAAAAGTATGAGCGTCCCCCCATGATTACGGAGAGGGAGTGGAAGGACACAGTGTCGGTCGGAAAGGAGAAGGCTGAAAAGAAAAAGGAAAAGACACCAGGAACCAAAGGAAGGTATGTGATACCTATCAACAATGTAATTATATATTGATTAATCTTTCTTTTTACATAATCTAATGTATTTCAAACTTTTCATAGGTTACCCGACACATTGAAGGCAACAAAGGCAAGACCAGAAAAACATGAGCATCACAAACTTGGCTCTAGTGATTATATGAAATTAGCCATGGTGTAAGTATCTGATAAATAGTATTGTATCCAAATAATAATAAAATTGAAAACAATTTTTGTGGTTTTATCCCGCACCATAGAAGCAAAATTCATGATCTTCTGCAAAAATGTAAGGCTCTGAATTCAATAGAGTTCCCACAGAAGAGGACCTGAAGATTGCCTTCCAACAAGGCTATGGAGCCATGGCTGAATGCCTATGAGTCTTGACTGGGAAAACACAATCTTCCACTGCATCCCACACAAGTGGATAAACTCAATAGTCTTATTTAAAAAATTGAATACTTGTGCAATCTATTCAATATTAATTTCCACCATAAATTAATTACATGCCTATTTGTTTTAAACATTCAAGCAATGCTATATCAAGCATGACATTGGAATGCAACTGGTGAGGGTGGAGCACAACTGTAGATGAAGGTCATGGTGTGCATCCCGGTACTTTAGAGCATGTAGAGCGTGATCAACATGTTGAGCATGATCAGGCTAGAGAAGATCAGGAATATGATGTGGCCCCATCAGGTAAAGAGGACCACTCTAAAGTTCTTTTAAACATATTTAATTGCAATTGGTGTATTAATTAATGTAACCTTTCGTGTTTCAACTTTAGAGCATATAGAGCATGATCAACGTGTTGAGCATGATCAGGCTAGAGAAGATCAGGAACATGATGTGGCCCCATCAGGTAAATAGGACCACTCTCATGTTCTTTTAAACATATTTAATTTCAATTGGTGTATTAATTAATGTAACCTTTCGTGTTTCAACTGTAGATCAGGATTTAGAGGGTGTTCAACATGTTGAGCATGAGTCTATAACAGAAGTTCAGGAACATTATGTGGACCCATCAGGTAAAGGGAACCACTCTAATGTTATTTTAATTAATGAAATACTTGTAACAATAATAATAAAACATATCAGTTTAACATTTCTTTGTTATTGCAGCAGCCCCCCCTTGCAGCGACGTCCACGTCATGAGCAGGCAACTAGGCATACATTAAGATCACGAGCAGAGGGCAAGACAACTAAAGGGGGGACAAATGATTTAGAAAACGATACTCCACTTCAAATTTTTTTAGCTTTAAAAAACAAACAAACAAAAAAAGTGATTGTAATCATATCATGACAACCATATTTTTGATAATATGTAAAAACTAAAGAATGAATATTATATATTAATGAATGAATGTGAATATGTTAATTAATGAATGTTATATGTTAATGAATGAATGTTATATGTTATTAATGGATGAATGAATGATTAATGTTATATGATTGGGTATGTGGAATTGAGAGTGATGTGAGGGGGGGAGGAGGGGCCAAATGAGCTTCCACCGTCATGTGGTTGGCCCAGTTAAGTAGAGAATATTAAACTATTCTCAAAACAAAGAGAAACTCAATAAGGTAATGCACTTTTCAATATAAGAAATGCATCGTTTGAAGCATCAAACCAATATGCAAAGATGAAAGAAAGTACTAACTTTTCACTATGGTGGCAGAAAAATGATTCTTTATACCCTGAATCCATGCTCTACATCATAATTTGAAGTTGTTTTCATTCCAATGTTCTGAGTTTAGTTTGTTTGTATGGCTTTGTATGAATACCACATTGTGTTGGGTGTGGATTTGGTTTCAAAGCTCTGTTTCTTATGTTTTTAGTGGTGACATAACTCTAAAATTTGGCTTTTGTGCATAACAGGTTAGTGGAAAAATTGACAGCTCTGAAAGGTTTAGAGGCTCGATTGAGATAGATACACGGATAGTTGGATCTTGTTGTTGATGGGAGGCTTCCACTTAACCATGAAATTTTGTACCATCTGCAAGTACACAAAATTTTCTCTACTTACATTCATTCTTGATCATAAATGTTGTAAATGATATTAATGCTTCAAACTTAAGATTCGTTTCATTGTTATAATGATCAAAATGTTATACTTTGCTATACATTAAAGCATTCTCTTGCCCCCTACCCTTTGCTCTCTCCCCCCTCCTTTTGAGAATTTTCTTTGTCATAAAAAATTCACATTTTTGTCTCATTTACACAAATTTATTTGAAGCGCTAGGAGTGAATAAAGATATGTAAAAGATGATGGATTATGTCTAAACAACAACTTTCCATCTTATAGATAATTAAATCCTTAATATTTGAATAGTTTAGAGCTCGAATAATGCTTGTATATGCACATGTAGCAATAAGGGATCCTATGTGAAGATTAAAATTTAAAACATCACTTTGGTATTTTTCCTTAGGCAGTGAAATGATATTTTGAGTAATACAAACCTACACACACATTGATATTTTTTGGCATTGCATTGAGAAATTTTTTTTCTCTTATACCTACCCTCGGCTAGACATGGAGGTATATAATATTGGTTTCTGGGTTTATTCTGTAAGTAGTTAATTTCACAGAGGAAGACTAAAATCTTCTTAATGTCCTGTCAGGTGTGAAAGCATATTAATCACTTGCTGAAGGCACCATTTTGTATTCATCCAAAAATTGGTTTGTTATTTTTTTTATGTTTCTTGCATGTGTTTTTTCTAGGCTCTAGAGATGTAGCTCGGCTCTTTCCTTTGCACTTTTCATCTATTTTGATGATTACAGTAGATTGTCCTCATAATTTTTCATGTAGATCTGTTTGTAACCTTATTTTCTACCAATCAATTTGCAAACCGGTCACATATTAAGGACCATTTCACTAACTTGTAGTCATCCATTACTTCATATGTTGCAGGTTGTGTCTGTGTGCCAATAAATCCTGATGATTGCGAGAACTTTAATCCTAAAAGTGTACCCAATCTTTCTCAAGTAAAAGTCTTACCTTATTTTATAGTACTTTAAATGGTTAATTGAAGGTGCTTCTTTAGATCTAAGATAGTTGAACCTTGGATTAAAATATGGTATTAGATGGCAGTATAATGATAAAACTGAGGTCCATTGAACACAAATTACGAACATAATTTACTGGACTATGAATAGTGTTACAATTATAATTATTTCTCCTTTACCTACCTCTGCATTAATGAAAAAGATAGCAGATATTGGAAGTTCATTGCATGTCTCATGTATGTGTTATTATTTTAATTTTGTTTAAGTTGTTCAAGAGCTTGATTAGGTCAAGAATATTTTCTACAAGCTCTATTCTCTTAACACTGCTCAACATTTTCCCTACACATTTTCTCTTCAATCCAAACGTTTCTTAACTCCTTCCCTTATTAGCCCTTGGTTGTTCTCAAGTGTAATGTTTTTTCTATGCATCTTGCAATCTGTATGTATGATCAGTCATCTCTTATGAAGCATGGATAACCTTTCATGGAATTGTTGTTGTAATTAGACAATTTCCATTGTGAGAATAATCATTTAATTTGTATGGAAGTAAGTCTTTTTCATATTATTTGACTTGGTATTGTAAACTTGTCTTTGCAGGATTCTCTAGGGGGGAACAACAAAACTATGATGATAGGTAGAGTTGTACAACACCATAAATCATTTGGCATTATCAATATATTGCTTATAGAATACTCTGTGCAAGTAAAATGGAATGTGCAATGACAATTGGTCTCGAATTCAAATATGAATATAAGTACATTATACACAAGAAGATGGTATCTATTCTATGATTTAAAGAACCCCAAAATAAGAAAATTAATAGGTTCCATTTATTTACTTGCTCTTAGACACTTGTTTAATCAGCGAGACCCTCAAAATGTCTTGCTAATAACCAACAGTGTTCAAAACTCTTGAAGAGGTCAGATCGATGTGACATTGGATTTGTCTTTCCGACGGATGTCATCGGCAAGACATGGACTATCAGAGTGAGTTTTCTATCCTATGCCAATGATTGATCTCTCACCGATGGGTTGGCTTCGGTGGTCATCGCCAAGAGTCTCCGCAATGGTACATTTCAATGAATTATTTTTTTCAAAATTGCATTGTTTCGTCGCAATTTCGATGAAGGCCACTGACAAATCACCAAAAAGGTCCGATGAAGTTGCTATAGCTGCGACAAAAGCTTCATCGTAACTCCTTGCCCATTTCGTTGAAATGGCGACGAACTTCTGGTGTTGTTTCGACACTTCGAAAGAGCCATTGCAATTGCATTTTGGTTGTAATTCGTCGGTGGATACACGAAGTTTTCGTCGATATTCCGATGAACATCTGAGTCATTTTATGATGCTGACAACCAACGAATCTACGTCATTATTTTGACGTTGAATTCGTCGTCAGAATTTCGACGAAAAAATAGCGACAAATTTTTTTTCGTCAATTCATTGATTTTTCGACAAATGTTTGTCGAATGACCAACGAATGTTCGTCGGAAAATGGAGTCAAATTCAGTGGTGCCACCAATGCACAACATACCTCATTGTATGGATTTGATTCCAAGATCTAGTTTGTTGGATAAATCACCAAAATAGGATGAGATTTGACATGAGTACAAAACTAAATAGACAGGTTGAGAAATTACTAGAACAAGGTCTCATTTATGAATTTATGAGCCCTTGTGCAATGCCTATGACACTTGCATCAAAGAAGTGTGGAGAATGTTAGATGTGTATATTATCTCACATGATCAATAAGATCACCATCAAGTATAGGTTCATATTTCCACACATGGGTGACTAATAGATTGCTTGAATTGAGTGCAATACTTTTCAAGATTGATCTTAGGAGTGAATATCAAATCAAAATTTGAGATGGAGACAAGTGAAAAATCGTGTTTAAAACAAATCATCACACAAATGGTCAGTAATGTCATTTGGATTGACCCAAATGTTGATCATGTTTATGAGGTTTTAGAACTAATTTCAATGAGCCAATTCTCTGTAAGTTTTTGTTTAGCTATTTAGATAACATTTTAGTGTTTAGCAAGATGAGGGAGGAGTATCTTACACACCTAAAGACTGAAAAATCATATGTAAACCTAAAGAAATGTAGTTTTATGGAGAAGGAACTAATATTCTTGGGACTTTTCATATTTCAAGATGGATTATTTATGGACCTAAAGAAATTCGATGTAATTGTTGAGTGGCCTAAGCCAAAGAGCACAATGGAAGTTGATAGTTTCAAGAGTTGGAAAGCTTCTACATGTATTTCACACCTTTAATGCACTACATGCACAAAGGAATATTTTAATGGATGGTTGTTTCTACCAAGATTTTTGAACTCTTAAAGAAGAATGTGGTAGAAGATCCATTACTTGCACTCCCAAATTTAAAAAAAAAAATCAAGTTGATTGCAACACCAACAAAAAGGAAATTCGCTTAGTGTGAGCCAAGAGGGTAGATTAATCACATTTTTTAATGAGAAATCAAATGAAGCTAGGATAATATACTTTTTATGTAACTAAGTATTTTATTCCATTGTTCAATCCTTGCACAAGTGGATGCATTACTTGTTACAAAAGGATTTTTTTGTACATTGAACACCAAGCACTAAAGTTCAATATTCAAGTGAAGCTGAACTAGAGAAAAATGAGGTGGGTGGAATATATATATATATATATATATATATATATATATATATTTATTTATTTATTTATTTATTTATATATATAACATTATTTTTGGTGAATCATAGATTTAGTGAAACCAACAAAGTTGTAGATTCCTTGGGATTGACATTAGAATTAGTGGGCATGGAGGGAATGAAGGATTCATACACCATATATCTAGGTTTTATAGATGAATGGTGTGCATGTATAGATCCTTGAGATAGAGACAAAGGACCAAATGAAATTTTATTTAGATTGGAAGGATATTTTGAGGAAACAATAGTTATGTATTCATGTAGTTTGAAGAGAGAGAATCACATTCGAGAATTACATAGTGGTGAACTCATGAAATTTTAGCATAAATAAGACAAGATATGTAGGAGAACCACTTCTTGTTGTGTTTCTATAGGATGTGAAATA
The DNA here is from genome assembly GCA_007258455.2 of Sequoia sempervirens. Taxonomy (NCBI): domain Eukaryota; kingdom Viridiplantae; phylum Streptophyta; class Pinopsida; order Cupressales; family Cupressaceae; genus Sequoia; species Sequoia sempervirens. The sequence goes on along the minus strand of VDFB02270651.1, from coordinate 165,350,057 downwards.
TTTGTAGAGAGATGTAGAACATGTCAAATTGTGAAAGGGGTGTCCCAAAATAATAGTTTGTATAAGCCATTGCACATACTTGAGAAGCCATGTGAGAAAATTTCTATGATTTTATCTTTGAATTATTATAGACATAGAGAGGTAATGATTCTATCTTTGTATTGGCAAATAGATTCTCTAAAATGGTACACTTAATTCCTTATCAAAATTTAAATGATGCTTCTAATATTGTTTATTTATTTTCTAAGGAGATAATCAAATTTATCTTGTTTCAACATAGTATTACCTCAAGTAGGGATACTAAGTGTTGATTATTTCCTTGAATTGACCATATATATCTTAGGGTGCTATGCAAAATTGTAGTTTAATTGCATGCCAAACTTCTTCCACAACATGCTCTAGTGTCAAAAAGACTCTTGGAAGTCTCTTGAGATGTTTGGTGGGAGAGAAAATCACATAGTGGGATCCCATATTAATGTAGGTGGAATTGAATATGTCTACTAGGAAGAACCATTCCAAGTGGTGGATGGAACATCTCCAAAAGGTGTCATAAACTTGTTGAAAATTGAAGGTGATATGTTAATGTAGAAGAAGAGGACTTCATGCAACACTTGAATGAAATTTGCGTACAACTCAAGACATGATTGGAAAAGAGAAACATAACATATAAATCATGCATAAATGACCATTGGAAGGAGAAGACATTCTTAGTGGGAGAGTTGATCATAATACATCTACGAAAGGAAGGGTTCCCATGTGGAACTTACACCAAAGTGAAACCCAAGAAAATTGGGCCTTACAATTTTTTCTACAATCTTTTAGAAAGTGCATTTTAAATTGAGTTTCCAAAGTGACTAGAGACCTCATCAACATTCAATTTGCAAGACTTATATTTTCATCATGTAAATGGTCTTGAAGATAGTGTGCAAGAGTAAGAAGAGATAGATTGGAGGATAGACATTCTATATTTGTGAGATAAGATAGTACATGTTCTAGATATGTGCATTGCAAAGAAAACTTGTTGTAATGAGTACAAAGAATATCTCATCCACTTGCAAGGCAAAGGACTAGAAGCAGATTTGGATATAGGAAGTAGATTTAAGTTGATTTGGATGGCATAATTAGTCTTTTGTGCACTCTTAAATTTGAGTGTGTAACTCAAATTTTTATTCTTTGAGGTGTTAGATGTAGTATCATCTTAAGCATGTGAGTCTTGCATACACACATTGGTTGCATTTTTTTGTTTCTTGTGGTTTTTTCACAATTTTTGTTACAAAAAATTGATTATTTTACTTAGGTTGTCAAATGATAATCCAAGCACCAACCATACTTATTTTGAAGTTATATGAATATTTTTTTAATGTATTTTTTCCATTGGGGATGAAGTTGATTTAGAGTCCTTATGTGGTGGATAGTTTCATGTAGTCTTTGTTTGGGCATATAAGTCATTGATGCTTTGGTGGCAAATAGTCATATATCAATTTCTAATATTATGTTAATTTTCTAGTTGTCACTAAAATGGTGCCTTGGAAGTTGAAGTGATTATCATATAACTTGAATGATCTTTAGGATCCTAGTCGATTTCTTGTTACCAGGTGAAGATGGGGAGGTTTATATATATGTAATAGACCAAAGAATTTGGTTTTGGGTTAACCAAATAGGAATTGGAGTTGGTTGTGGATTAAATATTGTAGATTTCACATTTTTGAAGTCTCCATGCATTGCATTGTATTATCATGTGTATGAGTAGCTACATGTTTGAATATATTTTTATATATATGTATATATGAATCTGTGTGTGTGTGACTTTGCTTGTATTAATTCTTCTAAATTTTTCATTTTGTATTTCATTATGTGCACTACATGTGTGATACAATTGTTCACTTGAGTTGTTGTCATTATGGCATGACATAATATACATAAATTCTTATGTGCTATTATTTTTATGTTCATGTTCTCTATCCACATTTAACTATGAGATTGTTCATCTCTCTAGATATACCACATCACATGAGGATTTAGTAGATGAAGTATATAAGGCATATGCACATCTTTACATTATTGTATACATCTATCATGATATCCCATGAAAGTATTTGCATTGTGAAGCCTTATGACTTGTTTGATATAGAACATATTTTAGTGCTCTAGCAAAGGGTAGTGTGCTTAATGTGTGGTAAGTAAAGGTTTGTGTATCTTGTATTATTGTACAATTGTATTAAAGGAATATCTTGACTTGATTATGGAGTACTGTTATTCCCTAAGGAATACTCAGTATTGATGATAGGAAGCTAAGGCATTGAAATTATTTCTACACTAATCTAAGAGGAGAAATGAATATAAAATATGATCTAAAATCATTTGCAAGAAATGAATGACACAATAAAATCATTCACCATTGCATAATAATGTTTCTTGGGAAAACCCTTTTAGAAAAAATGCAACCTCCAAACTCCAAATCAATGTATCAATAAAAAATAATATTAATTACAATACAATCCAAGGAAAGAGCCTTTATAGGAGACAACAACCACACATATATAGAGTAACACCAGTAGCATAACAATTATTGCAAATACACTATGCAAAATCCATCCTAAGCACCTAATAAATAGAGAAAATAATACATGAAACTACTAAAAGGGAATCACAAAACCATAAGACAATTCAGCCCAAAAGTTGCACCCAAATCCCTTAATCAAATTCAATGCCCAAATTATAAGAAGAGTCCTCATTCTAAATATAGCATATTTTTTACACACATCATGAGAATCTATCATAATATATTATCAATATCCTCTCAACTTGAGCACACTAATTTATCTTATGCAAATGCTTCAAAAATGATTTATTACAATCATAATGACACGGCATAAGTTGTTGAACATTCTTGGTCATGAATGTTCTTGGTCAACATGTCTAACTCCCTCTTACAACTCTCTTATGTGTCATATATGCTCTTTCATTTTTTTATGTGGGGGCCTAAACTTGTGAAGGTTGTAACTTTTGATCCAAGAACTTGATTGAACCTTTTTTTTTCTAATTGAAGATTCAAAGAGATCCATGTCATCGTAACCCACTTTAGCTCGCTAAACCCCACTTCGATAATTTTCAAAGCCAAACATCTATAGCCTACAAATTATATTTTAGTGTTCTTATAATTAAGATGTAAGGTTGAGACACCTTTCCTAACAATTTCCTATAGATAAGTATGTTGGTTGGCAACTTGTTGAGGAAATGAGTTTTAGGGTACCTTTCAAAGTGGACTATGGTGTTTTGATCCAAATGATTTTTCGTGCTCTTGTATTATATAACACTTGTTAGTTAATAATAATCTACACAATCCATGTAATTTGATATTGAATCAACATTAATATTTATGGAAATAATTTGATCAATGGTGACTAAAGCACAAGATTATCAAATAATCAATGACAATCACATTACAATAAAAAATTCAAAATTCATTTAAAGCAACAATAACTATCTCATAAGAATAATATTAGATCAACTAGTATCAAACCATTCTCAAATTACAAAGGGATAAAAAACAATAATAAGATGTCAAAAAGGGTCAATGATGCAAGTTATTGCATACTCCCTCTCTTAAAAATAATGACATCCTAGGAATCATACACAACAAATTGTCTAGTACATCAACACCAATATTACTTATCAATCAGAATTCTAAATACAAGGCTACACTCCTATAGCCCTTCTAATAGACTGTGGAACACCCCTTTGAAAATGATCACATCCTCAAGTCCAACATATTGCAATTAGCCTTACATTGAATCTTCCTTTTAGGTTCCATTGACTCATTTTGGTTATTTTGTGAAGAATTAGTTAGTATACCCTCAAAATTTCTCTTGAACATGTTTCCATTCTCATACATTGGTCATATTCCATGGGAATTTTCCTTAAATCTATTGTTATCCTTCATCCTTTGCTTCTTTTCATACTTTTTTTTTTCCTTTTATCCTCACCCATAAACATTACTTCTACTACTTAAGCCAAATTCTTAGGCTTCACAATATTCATTGCAAACATTATTCCTTTGTTCAATCCCAAGATAAAGTTATTAATACAATCTTCCTCACTTTTTATATAGTGAACATGCCTAAGTAAACCCATGTACTTAACTTATACTATTATATTGTAGAGTATATCTACTACAAAGAGTGGAATTTAGTCAACTTCATATGTGTGTGTATATCTCTATATATGCATATATGTGTATGTATATGGGTATGTAAACAAATAATCTTGAATGAGTCTTTTCAAAATTTTCCCAAGAAATATGTGCAATCTCATAATTCATGGTTTTCAAATGGTCACACTGTAATGACACTTCAACCTCCAAGTGATATATAGCACCTCTAGCTTTTGTGGTGGAATTCATATGCACCACCAAAGTATTCACCCATGCCTATAATCTAGGCATTAGTAACATCATCTCTTGCAATCGATGACAATGTATCATGATTATCTTATTTAGATTCTTGTTCATTTCTAGATGCATACACATACTTAAGAGATACATATCAATCAATGCATAAAAAGTTCACAACACATTATTACACCATATAAGGCATCTCAATACACCATAATCAATTGCATAAATCATTACAACACCATGTGACATGCATTTAATATAAATAACATTAATTTAGAATACATAAAAGAACATCTACGATAAAAGAAAACAAATATATCTAACACTATACCACACATTATTATACAACACCTCCAAATGAATACTACTCACACCCTAGACTACAAAGCACACTCATTCTTTCAACATCACACATCTTAACTAATGCATGCAAGTTAAAGGTAGAATAACAAACATTACCCTACCTATTCTTAATCACCTTAGCCAACTCTCTCTAACCACTCATATCACAATTGCAAGAATTCACTCACACAATCAAATAAGACATACAAGAGTACATTACAACCAAGAACAATCATGAACACAAGAAATTAAAAAAAAAAAACACAAGGCACAAATACAAATGTATACAATAACATGAATACAACAGACAAATACAAACATAGAAAATAACATGAATACAAGACAAGACCACAAGACACCACATCCTTGGAATAACTTGGATCAAAACACCATAGTCAACTTCCAAAGACATACACCCTAGAATTTGTTTCCCAACAAGTTGTCAATTGAAAATCTTACCAATAGGCAATACAATTGGATATTCCTCAAGGCATAAGGATGCTTCATAATCAACATCAAGATACTCCTCATTTATAACAAAAAAATCAATATAAGATATACTAGCTTCTATTTATCACATACATCACATGCTACCCTCCAATAGACCACTAGAATATATTCCATATCAAACAAGTTGTAGGACTTTAAAATTCAAATACCCTAGGAGATAGCAATAAATGTATACAACAATGTAAAAGCATGCATATGTCATCTCTACTCTATCCATTAAATCCTCATATGATGAGGTTTACTTCCAGGCCTCATAGCAAGTATAAATGGGGAGCATGACCTTAGATTCACAAGACCACACACAAGTACTTAGGTAGATTTGTAGCAAAGGATTGAATTCCAACTAGGCTTACACACTCACACATGGTACTCACAAATTATCTATAGCTCTCAATAAGAAGCCCTCTCACCAATTTAAGCTACTAGAAATTGGATAAAAGTAGGATCAACTTTCTATGCATGTAAATGATCAATTCCACTAAGGTAAGCACTTATGATAGAATAAACATGTAGAAAACAATCAAGACACCAAATCAATCCAAACTATCAACTCCAAAATTAGAAAACCTCAAAACTCAGCCTTACTAGACAATGCATCCCTAGCACTACCTAGTGCCCATGGTAGCACTCTTGGTATTTCCTCAAGCCCAAGGTAGTACTCCTAGCCATGTCTAGTTCTCACAGTCATGTATGGCACCTAAGGGCACTACTACTCACATCTAGCACTCAAGGTTGCATAGTTGGCTTAGGGGGTACTATGGTATCATTTTTTTTAGAAAACAACTACTTAGGACATGAGAACTAAAACAAAGATAGATAAAAATAAAAACTTCCCACTTATCATATGAGGAAAGAAATGCTAAATAAACTTACTTCTAACCATTTCAAAAAGAATTAATAAACAAACATGCAGCACAAGCAAAATAATATAGGACCACATAACATCGTATATACCCTAAGTAAACCCTTTCAATAAAAAATCTAACAACAAAAGGGAGTTAAATGTATTATCACAATCACCAAATTACAATACACTATCAAATCATCCCCTCTTTCAATCATAATATTCAATTGTCTATAGAGATTTTGGGAATATAACCACTTGTTAATAAAAGTGCATACTATCTCCATCCCAAGCATCTCTTAAATAGGAAAAAACCAAAAACTAAAAACCATGAGTGATTTCAAAAACCCTATGCAAATACCATCAACAAAAGGAGTGTCCAAAACTAGGGCACAAATTCTCACACCCAAGTCATAATGAGCCAATAATTCCAATACAAAATGTAACTTCTAGTGTCATAACTCTACCTACCAAATGGGGTGCTTAGTGTCATAGGGGTGCTTAACCCTATGCAAATACCATCAACAAAAGTGGTGTCCAAAACTAGGGCACAAATTCTCACATCCAAGTCATAATGAGCCAACAATTCCAATACAAAATGTAACTTCTAGTGTCATAACTCTACCTACCAAATGGGGTGCTTAATGTTGGAATTATTCCACCTTTCTGAAGATGCTCTTACATGTCATAACTTGGTCAAAGGTCTACATATTCTAAGTCCACATTATAGCTTCCTCTGAGATGCTCATATGTGTCATAAAATCTTCTACACATTTTACAATATTATAGATGCTCTTAGACATTTTAAATGACAAATTCTTTTACATGTCATATTACATTTTACAAGTGGCAAAGAATGCCACTCCAACAGGATGCCCATTTTCCATGTGGGAACATTATTCTACAAAATTATAAATAGATATGAACATTATAAGTTGCAAGGTGTATGACACACGATCCTAATATTCTCACTTGTTATCTACTTTACAAGAGAAAAAATGAAATAATTGCTAAGGATTATGATTCCCATAGCCTCACTACACCTTTTGAACTTCTTTGTACTCACATGTTTCATCAAAGCATCTACAACATTAACAAAGTATCCACAATCTCAAGCATAACCCTCTTATCCTCGACCATGTCACAAATAAAATGGAACTACACATCAATGTGGTTTTTCCATGGATTAAATGTAAAGTTCTTTTTCAAACTAATGTCACTTTGACTATCAATCAACTTGCACTACTTATTGACTTGACCCAACCTCAAAACACAACCTCTAAACCTAGACTACCTCCTTACAAGCATGAAAAATTGTCGTAAGTTCTACCTATGTAGTTGAAAGAGCAACCACTATATATTGCTTACTCATCCAACTAGTTGCACCACTATATAGGATAAACATAGTCATCAATAGACCTCCTACTACCCACAACCCCTACCCAAGTTCTACCTATGTAGTTGAAAGAGCAACCACTGTCTATTGTTTACTCATCCAACTAATTGCACCACTAAATATGATAAACATAGCCGTCAATAGACCTCCTACTATCCATAGCTCCTACCCAATTAACATCTACAAGCCATTATATATTCATTTGCATGCTTAAGAACTTCCTTGCTATTAAAGATTTGTAATGTTGAAGTTTGTTTCTATTGAACTTCCTTGTTGAAGCTAATGCCATCAAAGATCCTTACAACTAAAGATCACCAAAGACCATGATGGCAAAGGTAATGCTACCAAAGATTGTTGTCTAAAGAACCCTAAAGATATCAAAAGACGCTTTGTTGCAACCCACTATTCCTTGCTAGGATTTTCCATAAACTACTCAAGACTTCCACCACTTGTGTATAGTACAAAAATTCATTGTCTCTTCACTAGCATACAACAAAACTTCACTATTGCTAAATATCCGTAATGCTGAAATTTGATTTCCTTAACTTCCTATTGAACTTTGTGTTGTTGAAGATAGTCCTTTTGAAGACAATGTTGCTAAAGATTGTTTTGCTAAATACATTATTATAAAAGACAATGCTACCAAACTCCCTTATTATTGAAGATAATAGTTGAAGTTTGTGTTGTTGAAGATCCTTGATCACAAATAGAGTACTCTAAAGTACCTTGAAGATATATAAAGACTCTCTTCACTACAACCTAGTTTTCCTTGTGAAGATTTGCCATATACCTACTCAAGAATCCCATTGCTTGGGAAATGTCTAGTCTAGTGCAAGCCATATGTAATGTCCCCTTTCTAGCCAGTGGTTTTGGAGTTAGGGTTAGCCTATGACTGTGGTTCCCATAGGCTAGTGAGATGTTTAAGGGACCTTTTTGGGGAGATTCAGGCTCTTCAGTAGGCTTGATATTTCATTTTGACATATTCAACTCAGTGATCTAGTATTTGGTTGGTTGGTCGTTCAAAGGCAGTTCAAGAGTTCACCATTCATACTTGTTATTTATAGTAAGTAATATCAAGCTTAGTGGCAGCACACCTGCAATTGGTATTGGTGATAGGACACTCTCAAGGGATTGTTGCTAGACTATTGCCAGGAGTTATTAAATTAATAAAGTCATGTTACTTTAATGATATTCTTTTATTAAAGTGACTTTATAATTTAATGTTATAAAGTTACTTTTAATAAAATACTTTATAGCTTGGCCATTATTAAAGTAATAAAGTAACTTTATTGAAATAATATATTTTAAGTTACTTTATTATTTAAGTGAAAGAGATGCTTTTCAAGATGCAATTAAATTAAATCATTTAATGGCCAAGTGAGCTATTGGATTTTGAGAAGGCCATAATTGATATTTCATTTAAAAGTGAAAGTTGCCAAGATTAGGGTGTAGGGTTTGGAGAAGGATAAAGAGTAAAGAAGATCTTTTCATTTATCCAAGTTATCATTTACAAACAAAAAGTTGAGCAACAGGTTTGCAGGTATGAAGTTTCAAGCTATTCAAAGGATGGAAACCCTCGAATAGGATGGAGTTTACAGGTGTGAAAGATCACTCGAGGTCTCTTGTTTGGATGGTTTCACACAAAGATCATCATATGAGCATTCACAGATTTAATTTAGTAGATTCAATTAGCATTTTCAGTATTTCATCAACAGATTAGAAATAAGACAAAGGTCAAATCAACAGTTGCACGTTTCTTACCTGGCACGTGGGAGTTGATTATTTTGCACTTAACTAGCATGTTACAAACCACCATTTACAGGTCGTACAAGGGTAGATTGGTCATGATTGCAGGTTGTACAATCTAAGACACCCAATCAAGTTTCTAACACAGCATAATAACATCCTTTTGAGGCATGTGGGAGTCCATAGGAAGTCGCACAACTCATAGAGAGGGACATGGGAATTCTTGAAGCTATACACCCTTGTTTGGAGGTTGGAAACAATCAAAATAAAGGCGTTTAGGTTCAATCAACATATCAACAACCATTTTCAAGTGTGAAGTTGACCAAACCACAATTTGGTGCTTAGGGTTTGAGCCAATAATTGTTGTTTTAATAAATCAGACCTATAGCAGTTACAATCAGCAAATGGGTATGTTTTGATTGTGTTTCAAATCGATAAAGATTACTGGGTTCTTTTTCATTTATGCAATTTCCATTTTGTTATTGTATTTTTGCAATTTATTTCAATTTTCGACACCATTTCTGGCAAAACTCAAAAAAAATCAAAATACAAACAAATACACAAAAATCAAATTTGAAACCCTAGGGGGACATCTCACCATACCATACATGAAACTAACAACTACACACATAGCAAACATGTTTTATTTCCTTTATTTCAATTGGTGGACACCATTCAATTGAAAACTAAATTCCCATTGGAATAGGAATGCTCATCAGTTTGTAATCTTGTATGCTACACCACTACAATATAGACTCAACATACTTCCTCTAACTTAACCAAAGTTTTATGTTATCCCTATTTCTCATAATCTCCATTCTTAAGATAAACTTAGTGGTCCCTAAATCCTTCATTTCAAATTTTAAAGAAAGTTGAGATTTCAAAAACCCTTATAATTTATTTATTGTTACCAACCAACATGCCATCCACATACAAAATGATAACAATTAACTAATCACCAATCTACTTTAAAAAATATATAACAATTTAATTTATCTTTAACAAATCCCAACCCCTAAGCATATGAATCAAATTTATGATACCAAATTCTAGAAAAATGTTTGAGACCATAAAGAGATTTCTTAACTTGCAAACTATTCTCCTTGTACGTGTTACCATGTAGTCCACCAGTTGTGTCATGTAGACCTCTTCCTCTATATCCTCATTCAACAAAGTTTCCTTAACATCTATTTGTTCAACCTCAAGGTCAAAAGAAGCAACAATAAATAAAATAAATCTAATTGATTTAAGCATTACAATAAAAGAAAAAATCTCACCAAAATATATTCCAGGTCTAATTGACAATGACATTTAACAACCTGACAATGACATTTAACAACCAATCTTACTTTGGACTTGTAAAGTTGGCCTTCAAAACTATATTTCTTCTTGAAAACTCATTTGCATCCAATAGGTTTCCTCCCCCTCAGGCAATGGAAAGTCCCATGTATTCTTCTCTAGTGCTACCATCTCCTCATTCATGTCCATCTTCAAAGACTTACTATCTTCCATCTTCATTTCCTCCTTCACAATTCTAGGCTCATAATCATTAGTAGAGAAAGAAAATATGCAGCAGAAATCAATTTTATGTTAGAATTATTGTCATTGATGTCAAAGGTGTATGGAGATTGATGGCAAATTTATTATCTTTGATGTCAAGAAATATCACAATGAAAGTCACTGATCCAAGTGGAAGAAATTGCAATGGCCAAAGGCCACAAAATCACATCATTCCAAGGGCAGTTGTTATCCTCACAAGGCAGCAGTAAAACAAAATTTAAATCCATCCTTATGCTGGCCGACCTCCCTCATGTCTAGCACCCTCCTCATGAGTTAGAAAAAAATTAGATAAATTATTATTAATTGGACCAACCCCCCTCGGTGGCACCCATTTTTATGAAATTAAAATTAAATTAATTATTATTTTCTAAACGGGCCAACCCATTTTGGAGCGCCCAAGTTTACTATGAAAGGTGGATGGAAAAGATATAAAATAATGAAGAATTGCCTCCTTTGTGAAGAAATGCATCCCTTCATGAAGTCACCTCTTTTGGTGAAGGTATAAATAGAGTTTGTGGATTGAGGAGGTGTAAGTGGAAGACAAATTGATAAATCATATATACACCAGCAGATTTGGTTGAAGAAAAAGTAATTGAAGATTATTCAAAGGCATATTTTTGAAGGAGGATTATCAAGAAGAACAATACTTTTTCTATCAAGAGGTCGGTGCCTCATATTGGAGAGGCTGGTGCTTCATTTTGAAAGAGATTAGATTGGTGTCTCATATTGAGTTGGTGCTCAGGTGCTGGGGATTGGTGCCTACAAAGTTTGTAAGAGATTTTTATATAAGCAATATCACATCCCCTCTCACACAACGTGAAAATAAAACTTGTATATTTGAAAAAAATAAAAAATAAACAAATCTTTCTGCTGTTTTTCATTTTTCATTTTCTTTGTATATGCCTACCACAGTTATACTTGTACCTGTTATGCAAAACATAGTTCAGAAACAATAAGGTAGATTCAGCTTTTTAATATCATGACAAAAAACTAAAAAGATATTTGAGGAGTTAACGTTTACTTGGAGCAGCTCACTGAGTTTAAAGGAAGCTGATGGCAGTTTTCCTGATTCTTAAAGCATGTTTGCTTTTACATACTTCAAATGTGCCAAATAGTAGCTCATGAATTAAAATAGCAGTAAGAAATCTAACAAACTGACAGGCATGTAACTAGACGCCATATCTAATTTAATGCACTACCTTCTTACTTACTGTGTTGACTGCAGACTCCAAGCTATGCTTCTTGAATGCCTCATTTTGAGGACATGGTTTTGGTGGCTTTTGCTCACAATTGATTGTTTTCAACCTGTGAGCTGATGCTTGACTTCTTTCCATGTTTTAATGAAATGTTGCCTCTTTTTTTATTCACTCATCAAAAAATATCAAGACATAAATACAAAGTAGCTCTTAAAATGGTTTTATTGATCCGGAGTATGCTGAAATAATAAACTTTACAGGATATCTTTGTCAAACGTGTTCTCATTTATCCTCTCTTTAGTTGTTCCCTTCAAGTCTTCCCTTTTCACAAGGAATAGATGATCACCATCTCTGATGACATTGATGTCATCTATTTCAGCATAATCACTATTCATAACTTTTATAGGCTGGTAACCAAATTTTTGGCCTGCATTTAAGATCATCATTTGATTAAAATTCATTAGAATTCCATTTGAGCATGCCAAAACAAAAAATACAGTTTACTGTCCAGGGTAAGAAAGAAAAACAATTATACTCACTCGCAATTTTAAGAAGGCCCTCCAGTGATTCTGGTAACATTATCAGTTTTCCTAGTTCCCCATTTGATTTCTTGGACTTTGGGTGACCATCATGAATTGTCACTCTAGGTGAATTATAAGGGTTTAGCCTTGAGTGCTTGTTTTCACAGGTATTCATGTTGCCATCTGTAAGATTGTTATGAGAATTCCTTGCTATTATACCAAATAGAGTGTTTTCCAAATTATGGGTCCTTTTCTTTCTTTCATTTAGAATTGGTGTTGGTGAACTTGAGTGCTTAACAAGTGGTGCGCTGGTCTTTGCCATATGTTGAGGAAGGATTTTTTTGCCTACATTCTCATCCTGACCTGCATGAGATTGGGAAAAGGGGTTGTTTATCTGTAAGTAAAACTCAGGACCAGCAGCCTCTGCTTCATGGAATAAAGCAGATATTTCATCATGACCTTGTTGCTCTGCCAAAGCCTTAGATGTCCACCCATTGCTGTCAGTTTTATCCATGTCCGATCCATTTTGCAAGAGAATTTTCACCATATCTAAGTTCCCATCACTAACAGCCACATGAAGGGCCGTCCTCCCATCTTTACAAATTGAATTAGGATCTGCTCCATATTGAATTAGGTCATTTAATATATCAAGACTACCTTTTTCTGCGGCTATGCACAAAAAATTGCCAGCATTGGAATCTAAATATGCCCCATTCTCCAAAAGGAGTTTTGCAACTAATTCATGTCTTCCAAGAATAGCCTCCCATAGAGGAAGGCTCCCATCTTCATCTGTTGTTCAAAACAAGTTGACATGTCAAGAATCTTTTTGTGAAATTATATTAATATTTTGAAGTTCGGAACCTAAAATATATCAATTTGAATTTATAATTTTGATAAATACATTTCCTGCCAAAATATCCTAAATTCCTAATAAAAAATAACAAATATGATAACGAATCCCTCTAAGAGGTTCTGGAACAGGCCACACAGTCTAAGTTCTAAAGACACAAATACAAAGTTCAATTAAGCACGCAGAACATAGTTTCAAAGTTCAAACCAATACAAGAATAGAATGACCATACCTTTGCTATTGACATCTGCCCCAAAGTCCAAAAGAAGGCGCACACAATCTATGAATCCTCTCGCTGCTGCTATGTGCTGTTTGCAAACACAACAGAAAGCATCATAGCAAAGGGATTGTATGTAACCAACAAGTAAGACTGGGAAAACAAAATGAAAAGAAATCTGATATTATCACTTAGCTGTAAACATTGGCCAAAACAACATATAATAACTGTTAAGAGAAAAAAATAAATCCAAAAAGCAAACTTTTAATTCCAGCATATGGCACTTACTAGTGGAGTTCGACTGCTAAAGTCTGTTTCATTAGGATTCATTCCTCTGTTTAAGAGTTGTTCCATTATCTGTGCATCCCCTCTTGATGAAGCAAAACAAAGATTGATGGGCACATCTAATCTTCCTCTTGATATTAACCATATCATCTCAGTTGCAAGTTCATTAAATGTTGGATCATCTGATTCCTTCAAATGCTGCAAGCTAAAAAGTGAAGCTTGGTAAGCCAAGTGTGGCAAAGGCATAAATTTTTATCCAGGAATGAATTAACACTCTGTTGAACCTGTTCCCTCATTTTTTACTTATTTACAATTTAATGTGTGGACAAATATATCAATAGGTAGTGATGGAAAATTTGACAGGTGGTCCTGATTCCCTGAACACATGAAAGTCTGTCATATAAATTTTATGTAGACATTCTATAAGACAACAATGGATTGTAACCTGAAGAAGGTTGTTCATAATGGTTGTCCCATCTCCAATATTTGTTTGTACAATGCTCATAAATGAACTTCTGTTTAAGCGCAAAATCTGAGAAAGTTTCTTTGTACGAACTGTGTAAGGCTGTGGTCTGTAACAGAGCACACCAATTTCTCCAAACACATCCCCTCTCTCTGCAAATCCAATGAACTGAAATGGTAAACACCATCATTAGTAAATGCTAGAAAAAAGCTAATTTCACGCAATATCACATGGCAGTTAGTTTCAAAGCAGTAGAAAGCTATGGAGAATCAACATATATATTCTACCATAACATATGTCAAACTTCCTTTTATAAAATATGGCTGAAATAGACAAATTAGCATCTTCAAATAAATGCATCACTTGTCATCACATTTCTATATTCTTGCTTTTTGATAATTTTGAAATTCAGTTGAAGCGATCTACATGTGATCACTTCTCTTGACCAAAAATCTCAACTTGCCTGCTCAGTTCCATCTTTGTATGTTATTAAATCCTGGAACAAATCAGAACCAATGGCGTCAAATTGTTTAGATCTTATCTAGGAGAAAGAAAACATTCAAAATTAACCAAGTTTCTTCAAATTGAGAGACATATACCACAGTCCCTGATACTAAGACATAGAAATCTGTAGGTGCTTCATTGTGCAAAATGACATCTTCTTTTGGAGGGAAGTATTCTGCCTTCATCTCTGACACCTTTGTATTGGACAAGAAAAGGGCAAGGAATTTTAGTATGTGTTTACCTCTCAGTAGAAACTTGCTGCACTTCATTTCCTAGAGGAAAAACTTGAAAAAACCTTGGAATGCTTAACCTCCTTACTATAAGGAGGTGCCAGTCTGCCATGTAATTCTCAAAAAATCTCAAGAACAAAATCGTACCTAATTCATTAATTGCATAAAATACTAAAAGAAAAAAAAAATTACAAAAAGTATGTCACTAGATAAACTACCAGCTGGAATAAAAAATCATATGAAACTCCACGGAATAGGTACACTTTTTCAACAAAGGAGAAAAAAAGATATTGTGAGATGCTGGAGCGGATTGCTTTTGGGAGATCGTCCAAAGTTTCCTGCTGTTGCATGCCCTCTGTTCTGAATTTTAAGCATATATGTGAAAGCATTTGATCTTGCAAATGCAAAGGCAAATGATTCCGAATTGCAAAATTTGAAGCTGCTTGAATTGTGTCTCTCTGTTAAGAATAGGTTGAAATCAGTTCCCAGAATCATAATAACTAGTTCTTACATCTTTATGTGGCTAGCACCCATGGTAAAGATTGCAACTTACAAATTTTCTTGTTCGGCTTGTACCATGAACAACAAGATTTGTCATATTTCCAATCAGGTATGCAGTGAGGCCTAGATTAAATAACATGTAAAAAATATCAAAAATCATTTCTCTTGTGTTTTCAGCATGTAGATCCCCATATCCAACTGTCGTTAGAGTTGTTATAGACCAGTATATAGAAGTAACATAGCGGATCCAAAGGCTTTTTTCTCTAAACTTTGGAATAACTGCACCAATCCATGTCTTCCGCCCATCCGGGTATCGATCTGCAAGCAGATAATACCAGCAAGCAGAACAATGAACAGCAAACACTGTTACCTGCAAGTCAGTAGTTTGAATGGTTAATATTTGGCAAAATAATTATTCAATTTTACTGGCATTCTTAGTACTTCATGTTTTCCATCTGATCAGATATCAGATTAAGATAATTGCTCTAGTCATCAGCATTATGTCAAATTTAGATCCCTTACACAAAGAAGCTTTGCACAGCGTGTCCAGAAATAGTTGAAACGAATATCCTTTTCAATTCTGAAAACAATTCCAGCAGTCAATTATCTGATATGCCATAGTCTCTAACTTGATTCAGAAGAAACAAAGTATCAATTCTGAAAAATAGAATAACATCCTTCTTGCACATACCTTGCAAAAAGAGAACTAACTCTTCTCAAACGCCAGAGACGTAACATATTCAATAAGCCATAAAAAAGGCCTCTTCCAAGCTTCCCTGTAAATATAAAGGCTACCACCTCAAAGGGCACTGTCGAAGAGATGTCGAAGATCAACCATGTAGACAAATACCTGTATTATCATGTTTTTCCGGTATATAGCACTGAGGTAAAAGCTTTTGTCATAAGATAATATAGCAGTATTTTGCAGAAAAGTTATGAAACTAAAATACAGCTAACACTATCCATAAAAAATCTCATTCAAATTTGCATAAAAACCATAGATAAAGATGTTACGGTAACACAATGGACTTTTTTCATGCTGTGCATTTGAACAAAAAATAATAAATATAATTGAAACAATTAAAATTATCAATTACTCATTACTATTTGTAATTACTTTGAGAAGTGACGTGTGTGAGTAACAAAACGACTTTTGACAGATTTGAAATCTTACCGAATAGCAATATGTTTGGGACTGTCTATGAGTAGATATGTCTTTTTGTCAAGATATGCTACAAAAAATGTAATGAGTATGTCAACAGCAAAAAATCCATTTACAATGTTGTCAACTCCAAATAACCATCCTGATGGTTTCCTGATAAATCCAAACTCAAATGGTGAAACCCAGGCCGAATAAATTACCAGAAGAATCAAGAATAATTCCCAGGCCCTGCATAAGCACATAAACAAATTCTTTAAGGTACAACGAAGTCTAAAAAACTTCCCTATAGTTAGTTGAATTTGTTTAGTTATCCCATTTAGATCTTCAAAAAGTTACAAAATATTATTTCTGCCTGAATAGGGAAAGATCAAACATCATTCATCATGTTTAGTAAGAATTTGTCAAAAACTTAAGGTCTATTTAAAACTTCAAAAAGTTGCAATATATATACTTTCTCCATGAGAGAAAAAGATTAAAATTGTTCATTACATTTTGTGGACAATTATCAGAGATGGTCTTTATGCTGATTATGCTATACTATAAGCTGTTCGAAAGAAAATTTGACCTCAAAGATAGTTGACCAGTACACCAGATTCTATACATAACATGCCCACTCCCTATCATAATATCTCAAGAGTTAAAAAAACAGCTAAATATTTACAGATCTAACTGAAAATGCACAATAAAGCAAGATACACGCAGTAATCAAATTGTAAGCTAAATACAGAGTTGCAGCCAGATTATAAATATGTTTCAAGAAAGTATAAAATGCCATTGCTAATAGTACTACAATTAAATTCGCTTCAGAAAAGCCTTAGATATTTAGATTACAGATGATTAAATGTGGACTCAATGAAGTTATTGGAGACGCATATCCTTATCCTATAAGCTGTAATACATCATGACATGGCTACAGTTCCAGGGTTTGCAAATTGATTCTCAATAAATTGAGATCTTTGGGAATACTACAATTTAAATGTTGACAGATATGCAAAAAACAACAGATTGTATATTGTTCATTACCACACACAGCCAATGGGAAGTTGAAAGATGCTAATTGGAATTTAGAAGATTAGAGATTCAAAGTTCCATTAAAAAATTTAAAGAGGTTATATTGTATCGTGTGACATTGAGAGAATTACAAGGTTGCAGACCTAGCTAATTAAGTTGCTGGACTCAATGATGATTCAAGAATGAATACTGAACAATGGTACTAGGGAGGAGGATCTGGAAAGCCATACAAAAGGCATATCTAGAACATAACTATAGAGATCATTTGTATTTGGCTTTCAAGATGGAATCCTCAAGGGTTGTTTGAATAATGGTGATGATGACTTTTACTGTCCTTTAGACTGAATTGGTCTCTAGGACCTTTGTAATGCATTATTCAGTCATTGAATCAACATATCTTTTGATTTTGTTGTACAAAGAACCATCGGAGTTTCTCATGTTAGTATATCCATACCTCGAACTGAGAAGAAGATGGATACATTTGTTAGCCAGTGACAATTTAATTGTTTGAAAGCTCAGATAGTGAATAATTATTAATAGAAGAGGTTCAGTCAGAAGTTTATTAATAAAAAGTTTAAGTTATTTGTAAAGCTGATTGGTAATAGGAGAGTGGAGAGGAAGCAAAAATATTGAAATGGAATCAAGAGTTTCTACCTAAACCCTAAACCCCACCCAACAAAATCAACATTGGTATAGAACCATAGTGCTGAGAATCGGACTCTGCCACAACAGTGCTAGCCAATTTTTGACTTGTGAGTGTTTTAATTTGTCTCTTGTGAGACAACACAAAACAAAACTGCACATATGGTAGAACTGATCTTCAAATTATAAGGGGAAGCAGCTCTCTGCAACTTAAAACTTAAAAGTTTGAAACTACAAACAAAATAAAAGTATGCACATTGTATAGGGTTTCGATGGGATTTTGCATAAAGTGTAAATATCTAATTGACTATGGTTTTGCCCCGGATGCATGCACTAGATTGTCAACAGTCAAGACTTGTAGTGAGATTTTCTGATTTAAAGTATGATAATCTATCAAGCATGAATAATAAATTCAACTTCTTACTTGCTAAAGCAAAGACCAATATTCAACTGTAAACAAAGATTTGAAAGGAAAAAATAGATGGATGTTGACTACTGGCTAAATCAAATACCAATAAATCCACATCAACAAGAAAGAATTTGACAATTGAGCACCACATGATTTTATGAAGGAAATAGTTAAGCTGTATTCAAAAATACAATTTAAAAAGAAGATTTCGCTAATTCAAATATTGACTCAAAACAATCAAACTCTCAATTTACTCCATGAAATTACAAACATGCTAATTACAATTACAATATCTTCAATTGAATAATAAGTTTTGCAGCATAAGCATGACTTCCACCAATACTCATCAACAAAAATAGGATAACTTCACTTTAATGTTTGATCGACAGTCTTTGCAACATAAATTTGGCATTAACCATCATTACAAATTATATGCCCACAACCATAGATGGCAAACTCACAAAAAACTCGCCAAGTCGGCGAGTGCTCCCCAAGTAAATTGCAAAACGATTATTCACTTGTTTTACTCGCCAAAATGAGTCGTCAACTTTCTAGGGAGTACTTGCCGATTTTTTGGCAAGTAATCACCAAAAATTCAGTGAGTCCGCATTAAAAACTCATGATCAGTAGCTAAAAAGCGTGTTAGGTCAAAAACAAACCCTAAAACATCCAAGCACGCTAAAAAAAAAGGCGATTCTACTCTACAAACCCCCTAAACACACCTCCCACTTCAAACATAGTGATCACATTGCATTTGCATCTCAGAGAGAAGATCTAAAAGGATTTTTTGCAGAATTTGGAAGGCAAATTTGAAGCACAGTTCAATTTTTTGTTTTTTTGTTTTTAGTTTCATTTAGAACATTTTACTTCATTTTGGCTGCAAAATCCAACATCTAGGTTAAATATATTCATCATATGCTAAACTAAGTAGTATTTTTGCATTTAAATTCCAAAAAATTGGATCCATCACCATTTTTTGATTTTTTTTCTATTTTTTTTACTGAATTCATTGTTTTTTACATACGCAACTTTTTATTTTATTTTAACCTTTTTGTTGAAATAAAATGTTTAAACTATTTAGCTTATATTAATTTTTACTAATTTATATTAATTTAAACTAATTTATATTAATTTAAACTAATTTTATGTTGATTTTTAGTGATTTATGCTGAATTCAGGTTTTCTTTTGTATTAAAAAATTAACATGTTTTGCTTTCACTTTGTATGTGTAGGTTAAATACATCATATAATGGAAAATAAAGAAGTTTCTAGACCAGGTTCAACCTCAAGCTCCACCCCATCTGTGCCACCACCACTTACAGGCACTCGTCTTGCTAGAGCTAGAGACCTTGCTTGGAAATATGCCTATCAAGGACTGATACTTGAGACAATTATTTGCATTAGATGCACAAACTTATATCATAGGGGCAAAAATCACCTCAAATACCTCCTAGGAATTACTCATCATGATGCCAAGCCCTGTACCAACACCACTAAAGAGATAAAAAGAGAGATGAATGTCGTACTTGCATTGGCAGAAGAGAAAAAATTGCAAATGGAGAAGACATGGGCAGCCATAGCAACATCCATAGCTAGTGGTCATGGTCCTCAAGTGCAACAAAATCAGATGAAGATATGACATGTCAAGTCAATGGTGGTCTTTGTTTGTGATCCACACATCCAAAGAAAATCAGCCTCCACTTCATCCACTTCAAGTAGAGTGCCAGCTCCTACACTTACATGCACACCACATAGTTTTTTTGTGCCCAGAAACATGCCTAGAACACAACCATCATTGGAAGCTACAAGGTGGAACAGGGAGGTCCATAAACATGCAAATATGGCATGTGCTGATTTTTGGTACTTCAACTACATTCCTTTCAATGTGGTGAGTAGTCCTTATTGGGACAATTTGGTAACTGCATTGGCAATTGTGAGAAAAGGCTACAAGGTGCATTCTCATAAAGACTCGAGTGGGAGGTTAGTTAATTCAACATTTATGCTAATTTATACTTATAGTAATTTATGTTGAATTTTAGGCTAAATTTATGTTCATTAATTTATAGTAATTTATGTTGAATTTAGGCTATTTTTTGTGTTTAAAAATTAAAATTATGTACTTTCACTTTGTATTTGTAGGTTGTTCATGAATGCAATTGAAAGGGCAAGGCTAATAGTGGAAGAACAAAAGAAGGAATGAAAATAATATGGCTGCACTATTCTTTCAAATGGGTGGACAAATGGAAAAAACCATACCATTATCAAATTTTCAGTAGCTTCAAATGGTGAGTTGATATTTTTGAAATCAGTGGATGCCTCTAACAAAGTCAAAAATGCAAAAACATTGTGTCTAATGTTGGAGGAAATTGACATGGAAGCGGGCATAGAAAATGTGGTAGAAATCATAACTAATAATGCAGCAACATATGTGGCAGCTAGGAGATTGCTCAAGGACAAACATAAGACACTTTTTTGGACACCTTGTGCAACACATTGCCTTGACCTTCTTTTGGAGGACATAGGCAAACTTGACTAGGTGACACTAGTTGTAGATGATGCAAGGAGCATAACAAAACTTATCTACAATCACCCTTGGGTTCTGTTGTGACCTTTTCACACATCACCCCATTGCCAATGGGGACCCCCTAGTTTTTGCTTCGTTTCGGACTTTTGGCTTGATTTTAGTTAGTTTTCCTGTTGTCTCTCTCTTGTTCTGTCTGTCTTTTCAAGGATGTGCCCGCCTGATGTGAAATTTTGGCTAAGTCTGACAATTAGGGTTTTGAATCTTCTAGCCAATTTGAAGTCAAATGGAGTGAATAAATTGAAATTTGAGCTTGGCGCTGCAGTCAGTATGCTTCTAGCAAGTCCTCAGCTAAATTTCAGTGAATTCCGCAAACTTACTTTTTTTAGTAAGTACCTGATTTGGGGCGTTCTTTCAGATTTTTTAATTTTCAACAGTCACACTGCATCCAAAACACATCAAGCTGCTCATCTGCAAATTTTGAGCTGAAGCGGACAACTGTCTATGTTTAGCAGGTTCGGCTTCCGGAGCAGATTTTAGGGTTTATATGCAGAGTTCTTCAATGCATGCCTGGAGATTCTTTCTGGGTTTTCTGAAACCTTCGCGGTGATATAACATGCAAAATGAGATGATGATTTTTAGAATTAAACCTTCATAGGCTATTTTTAGGGTTTGCATGTTTGGACATTCCTTGTGGGTTTTTCGAGGGCTTCGCAACGGTGTAACATGCAAACTAGGATCATAACTTTTTTAGGAGCCGTCTTCGGAGGCTATTTTTAGGGTTTGCATGTCGGAGTTTTCAGCGCATGTCGAGTGATTCCTTATGGGTTTTTCAAGAGCTACGCAATGGTGTGACATGCAAAGCGAGATGATCAGTTTTCAGAGACTTACTATTTTTAGCAAATCCATTCCGACAGCTGCCCGGTGCATCAGGATCACAAACAAGGTGAAGTGCAACAGAAACGAGGTCAAACAGAGGTCATTTGATATAGATGCAAGTCAAATTAGGGTTTCCAGCTTTGGGACCCAAAATGAGGGGTAAAATGCCAGAATTTTCGAAAACCGGTGTATCCCACTGCGATCAGTACCTTTCAAGCTATCCACCAGTAAAATTTGAAGGCAATCGGAGCACTTACTATTTATAGTAAGGCATTCCAAAAACTGGCTAAAAATAGTAAACCAGCAGCAGGCGCCAGTGTGAAGAGGCAGGTCACCCCATGAGGAGCACGTCATTCAAATTTCAAGTCAAACAGAGTTGTGGAGGTCTCAGAAACAGGCAATTGCTATAAATAGTAAACCACCTTCAGAAACGTGCTATAAATAGCAGGTCAGCTCGAGATGGTAGTGTGAACAGACTGATATGACGATCCTATGGTTAAAATTTCAAATCAATCTGAGCTCCAAAAGAGGGAAAATCAAAGAGCTTACTATATATAGTAAGTCATGGAGAAGCTAGCGAAGACAAGGAGAAAATGCCCAAGTCTAAAGAAAATACACCTCCTACCCTCAGATGCGCCCTCAAGCTGGCAGAAGTTGATAAAATTTTCTAAGTCTGAACTCAACATCCTGCAGGACCCCCTAAATGCGCCCTCAAGGTGATGGAGGCTAGAAAATTCTAAGTCTAAACTCAACATCCTGCTCACCCCTAAAAATGAGCCCACTTCACAAGGAGGAGATGAAAAAAGTTTCTAAGGCATGAAGTTTGTCCACCTCCCTATGCCAAATGCGCCCAAGAAGAGAATCTAAGGTGGGGACAAGTAAAAAAATCCTAAGGCATAGAGATAAGTCTTGCTAGACCTTCAAAATGCGCCCATGTCAAAAGAAGTAAAGTAAAAAAATTCTAAGTGTTTAAAATATCCACCTGACCCCCTCAAATGCGCCCAAGGAGAGATGAGTTGGCAGTTGTTAAAAAAAGTTAAGTGATGAAGTTTGTCCACTTGCCACCCCTAAATGCGCCCTCATGTAATGTCAAGGTGTTAGAAAATTCTAAGTCAAGGCGTTCAACCTTCACCACATGTGAAATGCGCCCACCTCACAGGAAGAAGCTAGAAGAATTTTCTAAGGCATGAAGATTTAAATCCACCTCCCCCCTCAATATGCGCCCTCATGCTAAGAAGGTGATAGAAAAATTTCTAAGTGTTGAATTTTATCCTTCTCCACCCTCTAAATGCGCCCATCCTTCTGCCTATGTGAAATGCGCCCATATATGCTAGGAAGAGGACAAAGTGTTGACTTTCTTCACCAACCTTTGAATGTGCCCATGCAAGGTAAAGACAAATAAAAGTCTAAGGCGTTGTGCATGAAGGGAAATTCTTCACCACCCTTTATATGCGCCAAGTCCAAGATAAAATAGAAGATGTTAAGTGATGAGGAAATATTCTAAGGCGTAGAAATTAATGTCCTCCTCAATGTGCTAAATGCGCCGAGGTGAGATGAATAATAAGAAAATGACTAAGGAAGGCGTTGAAATAAAAATATCCTCCATGATGTGCTATATGCGCCCAAAGTACATGCTAGGGATAAAATTTAAAATGAGGAAATATTCTAAGGCATGGAAGTTAATTCCTCACCACAGGCAAAATGCGCCATGACTGAAGATGAATGGAAAGAAAATTTTCTAAGGCAAATTCCTCCTTGGTGCCTAAATGCACCTATGCTAGTGATTTTATTTGAAATTTTTTCTAAGGCACAAAATTTCATCTCTAGGAAAAATACGCCCAAGTTGAAGGAGTGATGAAATCTTCAGAGGCATGAATAAAATTGGCAATAGAGGAGGTCAGAAGGTGTCAGCTTCACAAGGATGATGAAAATTTTCAAGTCAGAGCAGGAAAATATGCCCAGGGATGTGAAGAATAAGAATAAATTTGATTGACAAATATTTTTCTAAGGTTAAAATTCAAAAAAATTAAATGTACCCCTTCGTTTGTAGACCCATGGATTTGACGCTTTTTGAAGGGAATTTTCTTCTGGGTATTGGACGTATGCGATGAGGAATGGATTTCAAAGTCTTCCACAGCTTGCCAAGGATTCCGAGGTGAAGATCTTTGATGGGCACCAGGTTGGTAAATTTCCTAAGGAAAATTTGAGAAATTTTCTAAGGCAAAGAAAGAAATGTTTGTGAAGATAAAATGCCTCAGATGATGAATTTGGAGTTCATTGACTAGATGATTTTAATTGAATCCTTCGTGAGATGAATTTTCCAGGCAAGAGATGAATAAAATTGAGTGTCATAGCTTCAACTGGTAAAGTGAATTTCTTGAAGAAGATGCAGTTGAAGCTAGCACTTTCAAAGGATGATTTTAAAAATGCATCTCTTAAATACGCCCTTAAGGAAGATGAAATTTGTCTAAGGCATTGAAATATGATGCACATGTGTTATATGCCCCAGCCTACAGATGTTGAAAAATCATGAAGAAAGCAAAGTTGGCTAGAGAAAAACGATGAACCCTTGGAAGTTAAAGCATAAAAATCAGGTAAGTAAGTTGAGTTTATATTATGAAGTGTTCTGATGCTCTTCTCCTTGCTTGTTTTGCAGGAGGAACGTCGAGACCAAACGGTGATGACTTGGGGAGATGAAGCGAATACTTGGAGAAAATGGCTAAGTGTTGAGACCTAGTATGTACCCTACTCAAGTGGCAAAGAAGAAATGTTTTCAAAGCTCAGGATGGAGAAAAAAAATGGAAACCCAAGCGTTAATGGCCACCATCAAGTACTTCAAAGTTGAAGAGCAACATCAAGGAGGGAAATCATTGTCGAATGGGAGAAAGAAGTTGTTGCCTTGGAGTCAGAACGAGAATGTGCTTGCCATACCCTTTCAAGAAGTTGAAGCAATGTTGACCAAACTTAGGTCATTTGCAGTCAAAAAAAGAACAATGTGAATGCGTTTCCAGACAAGAGCCTTCTAGATGATGGTGGACATTAATGGCACATTGATTACCCCACTCTTCTTGGTGGCAATTTTTAGGGTTAGGGCTTATGTGGCTCAATCTGAGCCCTTCATTTGATTGTAATCTGGGCCGTCCACTGGACTTAGCCAGCTATATAAAAAGGGCATCCCCCCTCATTTGTACCTTATTAGAATTAGACATTAGATCAGAGATTAGAATAGAGAGACAGCTAGGTGATAACTTAGAGGTAGCTTAGTATAGATTGATAGGATAGTTTGAAGAAGAGGGAAAGTTTTCCCTTTGAAAACTTTGTAAGAAATTGTTGTGAACACTCTCTCAATAAAAAGAGTTTTCATTGATGGTGAATTTCGTCTTTTGTTGTGAGTAGCTAGCAAGGTTTCTTCGTCCTTCTGATTCGAATAGTAGCTTAAAGTAGAGTAAATTTAATTTCATGCAAGTAGATAGTAATAATGGAATGTGGTGTTTGATCTAAGCAAGCTTCGCTTATCCATACCACTAGTGGGCTCACTGACGGTGTGTTCGCCTTGTGTGGTCAACTGGAAACATTGTGGGCCTAACTTCAATCACAGTTTGAATGATGGTATGCGTCGTTGTGATGGTATCTTCATGTCAAGTGGTGGTTTGAATATCTTTAGTCACCTCCCTTGAAGATTGCACCGACTCTGTGGAAGTTGTCCGATGCGAGGCAAAGCGAAGTTCGGTTGAAGTTTGCTGAAGTTAAGCTCTATATCCCTCATTTACGATAGAATTTAGACTCTCTAAACCCTACAACCACTTTAAATTCAGTACTTTCTGGTTAGAATAGGAAACTCGTGCTTCATTGATAAATCTGTCGAATTGTGAAAACCCCTTCCTCTATTGTTGAACAATTCCATAAGTCCCCTTAAAATACCAGCAAATCACATTGAGCCAACTGAGACTATTCGCATTGAAGGAACCTTGGAGTTGAACGCACGAACTCTCTCGCAATCTTAGCGTGTTGGATACTTTGATCAAGAGAGAATAGGGTAGCAGTTGGCAACTTTATTCTGTGTTGGTGCGGTCACGAAAATCACATCAACAGGTTCTTTATTTGATGAGAGATCACACCCAAGGGAAAGAGTTGGTAAGATCGAGCGTCACAAGGTTTGCAATGGTTTTCCTACAGTCACAAAGCATCATTAGTTCGTTGACTTCTTTGAAATAGATGTTTATGAATCAAGCATGGCTAGACTCATCTTATTCAAAGAAACTTGAAGGAGAGAGGGTTGCAAGCATATTCTTTGACAACCTTTTTGCACAAACAGCTATAGAGATCATGAAGGTAACCTCAAAACTTTGCTTTCAAATTTAAATTGCATATATATTTTTTTTAATTTAAGTATTTTATTATAAATTTGTAATTTTAATCTTTTTGTATTTGAAAATTGTAGGTGTCGGAGCACTTGGTTAGAGTTCTCTGTTTGGTAGATGAAGATCAAAACCCAATGGGATATATTTATGAGGCCATGGATAGGGCCAAAGAGTCCATCATAAATTATTACTAGGAGGACAACCTCAAATTTGATCACATATGGGAGATCATTGATAGGAGGTGGAACAAACAACTCCACCAAACCATCCATGCAGCAAGGTACTTCCTCAACTTCCATTTTTTCTATTTAGATCCCTTCTTAGATCCTAATGGAGAGGTTATGGAGGGCTTCACAACATGCATTCAAAGGATGACACCCCAAGTTGAGGTGAGAGACCTCATTGTCCAAGAATTGGAAAGTTACAGGGCTGGAAAGGGTAGGCTCTTTTCTTCGGAGCTAGCTACCCAAGGAAGAACCACTTAGACACCAGGTATAAAATTTGGAGTCTTTATTTCACGCGCACCTTATAAGTTACAAATTTCAAATTTACAACTATTAATAATTTGATAAAATACGTTTTGACTTTGCTTTCTAACTTTTCAATATTTTATTTTGTAGATTCTCAGTGGACAAATTGGGGTCAAATACCCCAAATCTCCAAAGATTTTCCCTCCACATTTTATGCCAACCTTGTAGTGCATCTAACTATGAGCGCAATTGGAGCTTGGTTGAGGCCATCCACACAAAGAAGAGGAAAGAAAATAGCTCAAAAATGCCTCAATGACCTTCTCTTTGTGCAATACAACCTTTGGCTACGCACAAGAAGGGTAGAGGACAGATCAAAGGATCCCATTGCTTTGGATGAGATAGATCCTTATAGCAATTGACAGGGTAGGATGAGCGGCCTCCATTGTTTACTAAAGATGAGATTCTTGATTTTGAGAGGCAAGAATTGGAGGATGTGGGTGCAACAGAAGATGTAGGATTGGATGATATTGATGAGGGCCATGAGCCTGAGGAGTCATTGCAACAACCTTCTATGCCAAGTGAGGAGCCACCGCATACCTCAAGGATTAGAACCTCTACTTCTCCCCAAGATTTCACTAGATTAGGGAAGAGGACAATGTAAAATGTTGTATTTACTACTTCATTTGGTCATCTATCTATTGTATCAGGCTATCAGCCATTAGGATTTTGCATGATGATGCAATTTTGTACTCAATTTGCATTCAACTCAATCAAATTTAATAGAAAACACTTTTGTACTCATTTATGGACCCATTAGATACATCTTGTCATTGAATTTTGCAAAAAAATTGTGTTTCTAAAGAAATTTAAGCAGTTTTTTAAGTTGCTGAGTCAAAACATTTGGGTCTGCCGAGATTTTGCCAAGTCTGAGTTTTCTAACTATGCCCACAATGTGAAAAATTTGGACAGAGGCAAAATAGAAGTTTGAAAATTTTATACACAAATAATGTCGTGGTTCTATATATTTGTTCAATACAAATTACACACATATATAGGAGTCGTATTTCCTATATTATAGGAAGGTTCCTATAACAACTCCATTATTACAGGATAATAAATAAACTCCTAAATATATGAGTTGTTTTAACAATTCATAATACCAACAAATAAACTACAACCACTAACCAATAATTATAATATGACACACTAACAATCTACGGGAATGATGTAATATTCCCAACACACAACACTTATTTATAAACTCTCAAGAGGCAGCTTTAAAGGGAAAATAATAATAAAATAATCCCCAAAAGTGTTGCTTTGAAACAAACTAATTCTAAAATAAATAATTAAATGCCTTACCCTATCTAATAAAATAAGGAAATAAACTCTTTTAAAACAAATAACTAAATAAAATCCTACTAAGAGGCTTATCTCTATCTCCTTTGAAAATACCAACTTTTTTCACTTATGTGATTAGAATTTAAAGTAACTTTGACTTGCAAACTTTGTCAAATCCTCTAAACTCGGCAAACTTTTTCTAAAGCCTATGAGTGTTAAGTATGTCCCTAACATGAAAAAAAAACCTACCATCTATAAGTGATATCACTAAGAACCCTACTTTTTACAAAAAAAAATCAAGGAAACAAATATAATAACTACCCTTCAAGATAATAAAGTGATTGTTGTTGGAATTAGTGAAAAGGCTTGTATAAATTGTTGATCCCAAAACAACAAAGTCACATGCACTAGCAACGGTTGAGAGTACCAATAAAATTTGGAATGTAATATATGGTCACATAAATTAGCAATATTTGTCTATGCTTAGTAAGACTAATTGGTAGAGGGACTTCCATTTATTCAAAAAGTCAAAATGTGCACATAGGATGTAAGATGAGCAAACAAAGTCGACATCCATTTGATATTGATAAGGCATGGCAAGCCAAAGGGGTTTAGGAATTGGTAAATGTTGATTTGCATAGTCCTATGAAGGCACCTACAGTGTTTGGTGGAAGTATTTCTTGTTACTTGTTGATGAATTTTCTAGAAAAATGTTGGCTTATTTTTTGAAAACAAAACAAACAAGTAAAGAAGTCAAGTCAAGAGACTCAAGACACTTAGATTAGATAATGGAGGTGAGTTCGTCTCCAACCAGTTCAAGGAATTATACAAGAAGGCAAACATCAACAATATACTACTCTAGCGAGGGGCCTAGCTCGATCGACTAAAGCATCCTATTGCAAGCAAGAGGTCACGAGGTCTAGTCTCCCCTTGTCCCTGTGGTACTGGAGGGCATGTCACGCCAACATCACCGGTCACGTGAAAAAAGTTTACCAAGTGCACTGCAATTTATAAGGGGGGGCTACCTGATTCCTAAGTCTAAAAAAACAATATACTACTCCATGTTTCATTTTTTGTAAGGGTTTCTAGTCCCTTCAAAACTTGCTTTAACCCTTCTATCAAAAACAATATACTACTCCATACACTTCACATCAAAATGGAGTCACGGAAAGGAGCAATAAAATAGTTATGGAGATGGAAAGTGCATGGTGCATAGTTGAAACGTGTCATATAGGTATTGAGCAGAAGCTATGAATACAACAAACATCCTTAACAAAAGTCTTCATAAAGCCTTGTAGAATGTCACTCTGGAGGAAGCATGGTCAAACAAAAAACCATTTCTAAGTGATTTTCAAGTTCTTGCTTGTATCGCTTTTGCACATATTTTGTTGTACCCAAACCGAAATTTTTTTGCTTCACTAAGGCATTTTGCTTAATTGAGTCTTAATCTTGTTAAAGTGATGTCAGAAGGTAATTTTTGGACTTTTTAAATATGGAGTTGGTGTTAGTTTCATGTCAGTCTGTTACTGAAGAAATTCAAGAAAAGTGAAAATCTGAAGGAAAATCATCAAAATTTTCTATCTCTGAAGAGGGGAGCACATTTTCAGAAAGGCGCCTAAGCTTTTCAAGCCTTTAATGCCTTCTTTTTGATAATCTTAGATATTCAGCTTGTCCGTATTACGTTCAGCTTTCCGTTGCCTGTCTCCGTCAAATCAGAAGATGACTCAGCAGCTTGCAGTCGGAGTTCTAGTATTATTTTGGTCAGTTCCAGAAATGGCTAAGTCTGGAGGAAAAAGAGCAACTTTTGAAAAAGGCGCCCTTAATTTTCACCCCTCAGATGATGTTTTCTGGAGAAATGTACCTTTGCAGCTGTCATGTGGAATGAGGTCAGCTTCGCAGTGAACCTGTGATCTAGTCCTGAAACTTCGTCAATCAAAAGTTATGAAGGATTTGTTTTTCCCTTCGTACGAGATGGAGATGAGAAAATTTGACTAAGTCTGAGAAAAAGAGCAGCTTTTGAAAAAGGCGCTTGGATTTTTGACCCTTCAAATCTTAGTTTTATGATGTTCGGTCTCAAGGTATCTTTTGATCAGTTTTTGTCCTGCTCTGCGATGCACCTGTCAGCCAGCTAAACGGTGAAGTCAATCAGCTAGTGTCAGGGGATGAACAGAGGTCTCGAAGGAGGTTCAAATCCAAATTTTCATCAAAATTGGCTAAGTTTGGAAAATGCCTAGAGAGGTCAAAGTTGATTTTTCGAAAGAAGTTGATTGGTGCGCCCTAACTTGAGTTCTGACTTCAGTTAGACTGAACGATTTCTGGGTTGTCATCTCCAGTTCACATTTTGGCATGTTGAGTGTTCTTTCAATTTGCATGTTGAGTTAACTTGTTTGCATGTTCACTTAACTGAAGTGCATGTTTGCAAAATCAACTTGAGTTTGAATGCATGGCGCATTAGTTGAAGTTGTGAAGATTTTGTGAAGTTGGCGCTTCACTTTGGGTTGTCAACTTCAATTTCTAAAAGGGACGCTTTAGTTCTTAAAGCATGAATTTAAAGCATGTGAAGTATGGCGAATTTAATATTAATTGTCAACTGAAGCTTAATTCGCATGATGCTTTAAATAGGTTTTGGCAACTGAAGTCTTAATGAGGTGATTTTAGTTCTAAAGCATGGTGCTTTATTTAGTCTTCAGTTAACTAAAATTGAGGTCCAATCACAAGCCAAGCGCAATTTTCAAGGTTGAATGCCTTTGCTATGAATTTTGGTAATGAAACTCTATTTATTCAAGTTTAGGCGTCCATTATTTCATCTCAAGCTTAGAAATATACATTCTTCTTGAGCGAGCAGCAATTTAAAGGTGCTACAGGTGTCAGAATTCAACGTTCTTCATAGCAACGGATTCAAATTGTTTAGAGGAAGAAGATTCTAGACTTTGTTCTCAGTTTGCATGCAAGTTTCATCAAATTCAAAAAACAGAGATAGGCGAATTCTACAGAAGCAAAGCAATAAAACCTTCTTTCTTCTGTCTTATTTCTTCTATTCTCATCTTAGGTACTTTCTTCGCATGTCAAAGAAATTCAGCATATTTTCAGAGTTTGATCATTTGGGTTCGTATACTTCAGTATTTGCAACAAAACCCATGTCTTAGATTTTTTCGAGAAAATTGCCCCGTAGCCTTCATTCTGAAGCTCTGTGCTTTTTTCAGAGAATTTCTTTGCATGTGGGCCTAAAACACATTTTTTCGAAAATTGAGCTATCTGGGTTGTCTTAGAATTCAATTCTACACAAAACCCACGTTTCAAAAAAATTTCGAAAATTTCTCCCGCCATAGGCTATTTTTAGCCTTGTCTAGAGATTTTCAGTTTTTCAGAAAGTTGTTCAAGTATATTCGACTTTACAGTCAAAAGTCTTCATTTTCAAAATGCAGTTCAATCTTATTGATTATAAGACCAAATCGGCTCTTATGCATAATTTTGTCAGAACTTCAGATACAGACTTAAATCATGTTTATCCAGTGGTTAATCTGAGCAGTCTGGAGAGTGTTAGCGGCAATTCATTGAGAAATCTTGAGCGTTCCGGATTGTTGGCAGCGGCATCTATTCCTGTTACCACTTTTGATCTTGAGTTCGTTCTTGCTTGTATCAAGCATTATGACTCATCTTCACGACAAATCCGATCAGCTGATGGGAGGGTTGTCTACAGTCTCAAACCGAAGTATATAGAGAAATGTTTTGCTATTCCTCCTCGTTCAGATAATTTCACTGTAGTTATTGAGGCCTGTGAGAAGATATGGGATGGAGATCGAGAACGTTCGCAGAGAAAGGTGGCTCAGAGATGGCTGAAAGTTCAAAAGACTAATATGCCTAAAAAGATTGGTCGTGGTGAATTCAAGGATGAGGTTGCTGTTTTGATAACTTTGCTCAATCGAGTTATTGGTCAAGAGGATGCTAGCACTTTCCGATCATGGATGTTTTACCTTATTTCCAGAATTCTTGATGGCACGGAACATTTTGACTAGGCTATGCTGATTAGTGATTGCCTACATCAGCAGATTACTGATTTTCTCAAGTTTCATGAGTTCCGTATGATATCCTACTTAGTCTATTTAGTTGCATTCCAAGGCAATTACAAGCATCTAAAAACTAACAGCACTCTTGGTGTTCAACGTGTTCATGAGTACTATTCTCAGTTAGAGTTTTCTAACTCTGAACAAGATTTCCGAGCAGTGAATGATCACTTTTCTATGAGGACAGTCAGAGATCTTGATAATGAAATGCACATTTGTGTTTCTGCCAAGGCAAAATCAGCAATGGAGACTTGGGCAGATTGGTTTATCCAATTCCCTACTTTCACATACATCCGGGTTTATGGATATGTTGGAGAGCCTCTGATGTTGCCGAGGTATCCTTCAGACAAGATCATCTTCATGGAGTTTCTCAGACAGATGCAACATGTTCATTTCTTTCTTCGCAGTCGTCATAAGACTGCAGCTACTTTTCCATTTGGATTGGGAATTTTCACATGCAGCACGGCAACGGATGCCAAGCTTATGTCAACCGAGATAGAAAGATTCAAACTCAAAACTCATACTGAGAGGCATTCCTATGATCCTTTGGGTCATTATGCAGACAGGTTAGAGCGAGGGATTGCACATAAGCCAGCACTTGAAGATTTCTGGGCTAATTGTGAGGATGAATTCGAGGTCCGTCGTCGTCACTATTGTAGACTCACTATTGCTCAGCTCTTTGATTACCTATCAGAGGATGTTGATGGTCTATCAGATGATGATAGAGAAGTTCTTCTCAATTCATATGTCAAAGATCAAATTGCTCGGCAGCCACTTCGCTCACCAAATTGGTATGCTAAAGAGAATACTTCTATTGAGGAGGTTTCTAGATCAGTTATCAAGACCAGCAAGCAGTTCTTGGAGAGTAAACGGAGGCGAAAGTCAGTTCTTGAGACAGAACCGCCAAAGAATTTTTCTTCATTGCCTTCTACTTCTAGGTCAAGACCTCGGGTCAAGGCTATTGTGATACCTCCTGAAGGAGTTAAACTCAATGGAAACACGGGAAAACGAGCTACTGGTAAAAGGAAGCAGAAGCGAGTTACGAATGTACCTGAGATTCCAGTAGAGACAGTCATTCAGGCTGAACCTCACGTTTCACCTCCTAGTTCATCATATGTGCAACCTATTGATATAGATTCAGAGCCTGAGATACCAATTCGAGTAGGATCGAAGACAACTGAACCACCACAGGTTGATACATCAGGGACAGTCTCTCCTCGAATTGATAATATTGTTTAGTCTTGTTGGCTCGAGAGGTCTTTGGGGAGACAGAGGCGAGAACCTTCATATAACCTTGATTTATCTGAGTTCGGTGAGCCTTATCAGAGAAGGTCAAATAAGAAGATCAAGAAGCAGGTGCATATTGAAAAGACTCTGGAATCAGAGATTGTTATAGAAGTTGCTATTCCTCCAGAGGGTAAGAGCCTAGATGAGGTTGAAGTTGGTGACTTTACTTTTACTAAGGCAAATCTTGGCAGGACCACTCGAGAGACAGACGTGAGCCTTCTTAAGATTGTCACCAATAATCTTGAAGAACGTATCACGAAGGATGGAGAGGATAAGGCATTGCTTAAGGCTGAAAATAGTCAACTTCGTCAGTATATCTCTGATCTTGTTCATGGAAATTCAAGCAGAGCACCTGTTCTTCCTTAGAATACACTTGCAAAAAAACGAAAGTTGGATCAGTTAGTCAGTCATGGCAGACTTTTGGATAACTGGATTGAAGGCTTAGTCGTTACAGGTCAACGTCTTCTTGCGGATTTGTATCAATTGAGGAGTGACGCACATAAACTTCGTCAAGGTATTCAGTTGCTCGAGATTTCAGTCACAGAGAGTTTAGCCAAGGATTGAGTTCTTGTGTCCCAGTTGTCTGTTGCATATGATGCCTTGGAGATTGATGAAGATCAAGAGAAAGTTTTTACTTGGAGGGAGCAGCACCTTTTCAAAATGGAGATATGCGAAAAGGTTTCTACCAAGTTGTTTTCAATGAAAGATGATGTTGTCGGAGCTCTTGCACTTGTTAGTGGTTTTGTTGTTCAAATTTTGTGTCGTTATCTTCTTGAAGATGGCACATATATTGCACTTAATGAAGTACAAGCTGAGTTCGAAAAGCTGATTCGTGATAGCCTTGAAGGAGATCCTGTGGCAGCTAAGTTGGAGAATATTTCAGTTATTTCAGCTAGTTTCAGAAAGGCGACTAAAGATGTCAGAGAAAGCATGCATACAGTCAAGGAAAGTGACAGAGAACTGAAGAAACAGATTGTTGTTTTGGATAGCATCAAAGTGCCAGATGACAAAGAGATTGATGAGTTCTTGGTCGAAGTATTAGATCGAGATAACATGGAGTGATTTGCCAGTTGGAACCTGCAGTTAATTTCAAGGGTTGAGTCATAAGCAGCAGTTAACTCGACTTTTAGTCTTGAGTTCACTTGCTGATTTCATACATGCTTATCTCTTCCTTGGGATTATCTTCACAGGAGTTAGGGTTAGGGTTTCCAGTTAACTGAAGGTAGTGTTCAGTTAACTTTGCTTTAAATAAGGACGTGCATGCTTGCACATTGTCCATTTAGGTTAGATGTATCGGTTAATTGATGGTAGTTTTCCAGTTAACTATATAGTTTGCTTTATTAGGGTTTAGCAATAAATCTTGCATGCATTGCAAGACTGTAGTTGACTCAAGGTGATTTTAGGGTTCCCTACACCTTCAATGTCTATAAATAAGAGCTTTTGCTCATTTGTAATTAGCTTTTGCACGAGAGAGAAATATATGTTGTGCCTACCTTGCCCTCAATATTGCTCTTTTTGTATCTGTTCATGCATTTTTACTATTATGATGAATTGTTATGCCACATAGGGTTTCATGCAAATATAATGGTGAATTCTTTCCTTAGTTAGATCAAATCTGTTTTGTGTTCAATAAACTTGTTCAGATTGAGATGATAGTTGCGCCACCTTGCCTTCAAGTAGAGAATCTGCACTTGGTTATCGTGTGTTGTTGTGAACAATAAACTTATTCGGATTGAGCTGATAGATGTGCCACCTTGCCTTCAAGTTGAGAATCCGTACTTAGTTTATCGTGTGATGTTGTTTCCAATAAACTTGTCTAGATTGAGCTGATAGATGTGCCACCTTGCCTTCAAGTTGAGAATCTACACTTGTTTATCGTCAGATAGTCAACCTTGCTCCTTTTCCTCATGCTCTGTTTTCTTGAGGAAACTGGATAGATTTAAGTGATTAGCCTAGTTGTAGTTAGTGATCTGCGAAACCAAAAAATACTCAGCTGCAACGTATATAGTTTTCGAGAAAGCCTTGTACCTCTACAGCTGAAACAAAAAGACAGGATATAGTTTAGTTTATTTTCCTTTCAAAGCATTTTTTGTCAAGCACAACGAGGGAGCTTCCCCTCCTAATTTGAAGAGCACTCATTGTGTAGTGTGCATAGTTGTCTGTACCAACTCTTACTCCAGAGGTGCTAGTTGTTACGCCAACATATTTATAAGAAAAAGAGAAGAAATTTAAAAGCAAAAAGCAAACCATATATGTTTGTTGGCTATAGTGAACTCCGAAGCATACAAACTACAAGATGTTTCTACAAACAAAATTGTGGTTAATAGAGATGTTATTACATATAAGAAAATTCCATTCTTTTTAATTAATAGTAATTCCATAGATAGTACAAGTTTATGGGTAACTACTACTAGTTTTGAAACATGTCCCGACATTGATATCAAACAAGAAACATCAAAATAGTCAAATTCCAAGGGGGGTTAGATGGAGAAAATAGTCAGCACTTTGAATCTTCACCAAAAGATCAAGGATTTGGTGGAAAAGAGAGTGATGCTCAGGTTTTACACCCGATTAGGAGGGCCAACAAAAAAGGCCAAAGCGTGCTATTGTAATGTCCCCATTTTCGATGTCCTTCTTTGGGCTAGTTTGGTTTTGACTCACTATTTTTAGTAAGTACTATATTTAGTAACTGGTCTTGGTGGTAGTGCAGTGTAGGGTTTCTTGTTTGGGCAGTGTGTGGAAGTTGCCTGGTGAGCTTTAATGTTTTGTGCCAATTTGATATTTGGTGAATGCTTACTATTTTTAGTAGCTGCTATTTATAGTAAGTCTATTTCAAGAAAACTGGTCTCAGGCCCATAGTGTTCTCAGCAATGTTATTTCTATGGTGGCATTAGAGAGCCTAAGGTTGGATTATTTAATATTTGCTTTTTATCAGTCACTTAAGTTATTTTTATAAAATAACTTTATGACATAAGTGAGGGGGTAGGTGGTCGTCGAAAAGTACCTTGGTGCCTAATGAAATAATTTAACATTATTTTAGAAGGCTGAATAAAGCAAAATAGTTTCTTTATGTGCAAGGACGCCCAAGGAGGAATATATGTTTTAATTTATTAAAAATTATAAGGCTCATAAGGGGGGCATTGGATTTTGGAGGGAAAAAAGCATTTCAAACCTAAAGTTTCACTAATTCACTCTAACTCTCTATAAAACTTCATTTTGGCTCTCATTTGGACAAGATGGAGACTCTAGTGGATTGTTTCCAATTTATCATTTGCAAATGGTTGAGGGCAGAAACCCTCATCTTTAGCACTGGTTTCGGTGGTGAGAGATCCACCCTAGCTGGGTTTGGCGTGATTCCACTCAAGGGTCACTTTGTGCTTCACAGATTTCATAGCACATTGAGAAGGAACAACCGAAATAAAAGAATGTGAAGCCATGTATTTGAATACAACAAAGATCATGAAATTCTATAACAAAACAAACTTAGTAATCCATGACTAAACTGTATACATTCATGTATAAAATGAGAGATCATTACAATACTTGCAATGTTTTCAAAATGTTGTTACATTCATCTAACCCAATATTATACTCATGCCAACAAATGTGACAAAGGAAAATGCATGGTTGTGACCAAGAAATCTTCATGAATATACACCCAATTCCCTAGAGACATTTTGTAACAGAACCAACTTGCAATATTAATCTTCTTTGATTCTAAGGACTTGTAAGTTGTACCCACAGAACTGGACTGGCATCAATGGCTGCCCTGCAACTTCCTTGGCATATGGAGATCACAACTGAACCAACCTCTCTAAATATGATAAATATTTATGCCTTAATACTTGCAACGCATCAAATGTTAATAGTGCACTATAGCACATTCAAAATCCACGGCTAAGGATAAATCCCACCCAAAATGGGCATTCCATATTGAAGGAGGACGTCCACATTTACTTCCAATAGCTGGGAAAAAAAGGACCATTAATGCAAGCTCGTGAAGCAGGTGGAAGTGTAAAATCCCCTCTTGTATTGCATGATATTTTCACGATTTATTTTCCAATTTGACACATGAAAATTTTGTCAAACAATTACCATAATATTGCCAATTGTTTGATTCATGAGTTTTCTCAGATTTTAAGACTTCATGCATATAGAGAATTAAGTTTGATATTCAATAGTTCCATACATATGAGAATGCAACTATTTAAACACCAAATAGATATTGTTGTTCATTACAGAAATATTACAGTACTTAAGCAAAACAACATTCAAATTAATACATTTTTCTCAGACTTAGAAGTCAGCATTACACAGGATGCCTCTCACATTTGCACTCCACAGCAAAAACCACGACTATCTCTCATAAGTGTAGCTACTGCACCCTTAATCTTGAAGCGACACCCTTATGAAATGCCACGACTTGCTAATGATAGCCACGGCCAAAGGAGAGAGGGAGGTGTTTGATATTAGTAGTCGATTATCTTCAAAAAATCACATCCAGCCTCACCTATATGCCCAGCAGTCCAAACATCCCTTGTCAGCAATATATGGCAGTAATAACAATGGCAATGGAGAATATAGTGGAATCGCGCCTTCCTACAGCAACCCTGACCTCTAGCAAGCACACACGACTCAATAAAATGTTGGCGCACCATTCTTAGAATACCCAATGGCTATGAATATATGCAGCAGCAATAAACCCTTTAAATCCAAATGCCCAATCTGAAATATTAAGTCCACTATATTCGCCCAGCAATATGGACGCCTCAATATAAATCGACCAGCAATATGTTCAACCATGCAAATTGCCCAACCTAAATATATCTCAACCTCCAAATGCAAGTAATATTATCGCTAACCCTCAAATTTGTCTCCAAAGGAGACTCACAAATTTGGCAATATCGAACACCTGTGAAAGACCTGTGTGATCTCTCCAACTTGACCAGCTAGGGTGGATTAGTCTCACCACCGAACCTAGTCATCTTAGGGTTCCCATCCCAGAGCCAAGAACTTTGAAAAACTCCTCAAATTATCAATTAGAGAAAATAAGCAAGCATAATGCAAATGAGGCTCAACTCCACTTTAAATATGCCTTGCACCTTTCCCGCTCATAAAATAAAAGAAAGTGACTTTATAAAGTACCTTTTAACATTTCCCCAAAGTCACTTTATAATACCACTTAATCTAATTATTTAATATTACCTTATAAATGTGCGTTTTCACTATGCAACATTAAATAATTAAATTAATCAATTCCCCTTAACCGACTATAGCCTACGAGAATTAAATAGGCAATTAAGTCCTCCTAGAGTGATCATTGGGAAAGGGAAATTACAATCCTCCCTCCCCAAGATTGCTTTCCCTCAAGCAATTGCAAATTAGGGTGCTGCAAAATCTAATCTCCTTCCCACATAGCATCCTCCACAAGAAAGTCTCTCCACCTGATAAAATACTCTTTGATCACTCTACTCCTCAATCTCCTCTCCCTGACATCCAAAATCTCATCAGGAACCAATACCAACTGCCCCTCCTCATCCAGCAGGGGTAACTCTACTGAAGAAGTGACTTGCTGTCCCAGTGCCTTCTAGAGGCACAATACATGAAAAACATGATGAATCTTACTTCCTTCTGGTACCTCAAGCTCGTAAGCTACTTCCCCAACTCATTGGATTATCTTGTAGGGACCATAAAAGCGTGGTTTCAACTTTTCTACAACACTTTTCTTCAGTGAAGACTATTTGTAGGGCTGCAACCTCAAGAAGACCAAGTCGCCTACCTCAAAACTGTGCTCAACCTTGTGTCTATCTGCACAAGTCTTCTACTGATTTTGAGCAACCTGTTGGTTATCCTTAAGGCCTTAAGGATATCTTTGCTCTCCTGTATCCAATCTTTGGCTTTGGGAGCCCTGCTATCCCCAAACACCAAATCCACAAATGAAGGAGCATCATATCCATACAATATTAATGGACATATGGTAAGTGGTATTGTAACAATGCTCTCCTAGATGTAACCACTTAACCCATGCCTTTTGTTGACCAGACACATAGTTACGCAGATACCCGTCAACCCATTTGTTCACAATCTTTGTCTTCCCATCCGTTTGAGGGTGGTAACTAGTACTAGGAGTCAACTTTGTGCCAACTAATCTGAACAACTCCTACCAAAATGCATTGAGAAATCTGTTGTCTCGATCACTGACAATGTACTTAGGCAACCCATGGAGTCTAAACACCTCCCTGAATAATAGCTCTACCACTTACGATGCCTTATACTCCAATGAAATTGCGAAGAAGTGATTGAACTTGGTCAACCAATCTACAACTACATAAATGCAACCTTCGGTAGACCCATAATGAAATCCATGGACACACTCTACCACTTCTATTCTGGAATGAGCAAAGGTTGCAGTAACCTTGCTGGATGAGTGTGCTTTGACTTGTTCTGTTGACAAGTCATGCATTCCCTCACATGTCGCAACACATCGTCCTTGACGCCCTTCCATGAGAACCTCTCTCTGATTTTCCTGTAGGTTTTGAAGTGTCCAAGATGCGCTACCAATGGTGTATCATGAATAGCCCTCATAATCTTCTCCCTAAGTTTTGATTCAGGGACTAAATATATTTTGTCCTTGTAGTAGATAATGTCATCTACCACCCTATACCTGCCATCCTGAATGTGACCATCCATCAACTCACAAGAAAATTTATTCTTGGAATATCCCACCAAAAGGTGGTCTTGGAATATTTCACCAGAAGGTGGGACTTCCAATCAGCCGAAATCTCAATAAGGGTAGCTGGTTTCTTGGAAAGGACATCAACAACAATATTTTTCTTTCCCTTAACATATTTGATGTCGAAATCGTAGGCATGTATCTTGCTAACCCACTTTTGTTGCCTCTCATTCAAAACCTTTTGTTCTGAGAAATACCTCAAACTGTTGTGGTCAGTCCTAACCACAAATCTCCCACCTACTAAATATTGTCTGAACTTTGCCAAAGCATGCATAATGGCGAGTATTTCCTTGTCGTAGATGGAATAGTCTCTCTAGTGCCCTGAGCTTCTAACTCTCATATTTGAATGTCTATTCTACATCAAGACAACTCTTATACCCTCACCCCAAGCATCACACTCAAGCACAAAGGGCTGAGTGAAATCAGGAAGTGCCAATACTAGACAAGTACTCATCACCTTGAGTTTGTCAAATTCCCTCTGAGCTTCGCCTGTCCATCTAAATGCCCCTTTCTTCGTAAAATCCGTTAAGGGTGCACCCAACTATGAAAATCCCTTAACAAAGCGCTTATAATAGTTGCACAATCCAAAGAATCCACGCAACTCTATAAGGGTCTTGGGCGATGGCCAATCCAATATTGCCTGTATCTTCTCTTGATATGCCTACACACCTCACGCACTAATCACATGGCTCAAATACAAAATCTTTGTCAAGCCAAATTCGCATTTAGACGTCTTAGTATATAATGACTTCTCTCCCATAATGCCCAACACCTCATCTAACTACCTCAAATGATCCTCCCATGTCTCGTTGTAAATAAGGAGATGATTAAAGAACACTAAGCGAAATTTTCATAGCTACTTGTAAATAAGAGATCATTAAAGAACACTAAGAACTCTACGGACTCGGGAGTCTACAAGCTGGCCGAGTCGACTCGGCATGAACTCGCAAGCCGAGTCTTCGGCTGGGACACCCAAGTCCTAGGCCCGAACTCCCGAGTCCTAGGCCTGGACTCTTGTTGCGGATGGAGGCTACTTTCTCAGCTTTAAAACATGATTTTTTTCAATTTTTTGTCAATTCCGTGCCGAGTATTTTGCTGAGTCCTGAGTCCAATTCCTATTTTGGGCTGTCGAGTCCGAGTTTTCAAACTATGGGTCAACCTAAATGGCATGACCAAGAACTCATACTACCCATAATGGCACTTGAAAGTAGTCTTGTGTATATCCTACTCCCTGATCCTGATTTGGTGACATCCTGATTGAAGATCAATCTTCGAAAAGTAGACCGCTCCATGAAATTCATCCAACAGCTCATCGATCCTAGGGATGGGATATCTATTTTTGATAGTTTTCTTATTCATAGCTTGATAGTCAATACATATTCACATAGTTTTGTCCTTCTTTACCAAGACCATTGAAGAAGTGAATAGAATGGAGCTAGGTCTGATATGGCCCATATCTAACAACTCCTTGATGGCCTTCTCTATTTCATCTTTGAACTTCTTTGGGTGCCTGTAAGGAGTAGTTATAACTGGTTTGGGCCCCTTCCTAAAACTCAATAGTGTGCTTGAACCCTCTGTTAGGAGATCTCCCTGGAGGAATCTCTCTAAAAACCTTGTCATGTTTGCCCAACAATGCCTAAATGTCTACATGATATGGTTGATTGCTATCCAAAGATTCCTTAGATGTAATCAGACACTCTGCTTCCCTAGCTACATCCCCACGCCTAACTATGATTTCCATCCTCTTGGTTGAAACTTAGGAGTACCATTGGCCATACCCCTCAGAACTACCTTCTTACAATCTACTGCCCTGAATTTTAGCTCCATTGTTTGGAAGTTTTGAGAGTACTTCCCCAAGGAATGAAGCCACTAAATCCCCAAGATGGCATTAGTATCACTCAAGTCAACTACATATAAGTCATATGTCACCACGTTCCCAACGTCACATCTAATCGAGGAACCTTTTGTATGCATATCATACTGAC
This sequence comes from Sequoia sempervirens, assembly GCA_007258455.2. Taxonomy (NCBI): domain Eukaryota; kingdom Viridiplantae; phylum Streptophyta; class Pinopsida; order Cupressales; family Cupressaceae; genus Sequoia; species Sequoia sempervirens. The sequence continues at coordinate 165,307,631 of VDFB02270651.1, read as the reverse complement.
CCCATCAGCTACCATCAAATTAAATCCCTCAAAGTTTTCTACAGGAATGCCTCTCTTAGCCACTAGAGTTGAGTCAATGAAGTTGTGGGTTGCCCCATTGTCAATCAAAATTGTGACACGCTACCCCTGTAATACTCCCCGAACTCTAAAAGAGTTAAATCTAGGGGTACCTGATAGAGTGGCAATAGTCCCACCCTTAACCTCCTCATGTGGCTGCTCATCATCCAAACTGTTGTTTTCGCTACCCTGAACCTGTTCTGCTTCCTTCTCACCATCACTATCAAAAAGTACCTCTATGTAATGCCCTTACCCATACCCATACACGTGTGACCAAGTTCACAAGGCTCCTTACAATTGAAACATAGCTTCTTTCTTCTCAATTCCTTACGAGCCTCATCATCCAATTTGTCTTTCTTGGGCCACTCCTTTTGGAAGGGTTTCTTGTCTTTGTTTTTCTAAGGAAAGGTTTAGAAAGAAATTTACTCTTTGGAACAGAATTCTCCATGTCTCGTGCTCTAATGATAGCATCCTGTAGAGACTCTGATTTGAAGGCCTTAATCCAACCATGCAGTGGCTCGAACAATCCCTCAATGAAAAGGATAATCAATCTATCCTCCAAAACATCAGTCACCATTACTGATAGCCTCTAAAACTCTATGATGTAAGCATCCACTGTCCCTATCCGCTTAAGTCGTGTCAACTCTTTGAAGTGTAATTTTGGGTCCTTGTCAAATCGGTCAATAAGCTTCTTCATGAAATCAAGATATGAAGTAATGTTGGCATGCCCCAAGGTGACCAACCCATGGTACCACCACTAGTGCCCTCTCCATCCAAATGCAATGTAGCATTTTTTATTGCCTCTATCACCAACATAAGGTTAAGTTGGAAATATGTATCCAACTTCTGAACCCAAGCTCTGGCAGTGCATTTGTTATTGCCATCACAGGAAGGAATAGACAACTTTCCAACCTTCCATTGAAGATCCTAATTCTATGGGCCCCTGTTGTGATCCCTTGGCATATTCTTGTACTTAATAGTGCAAAAATCCTATAAGGATATAGCTGCATGAAATTTATCACCAAGGGCTTGATACTCCCTCAAATAATCAGTAACCCCTTCACCTTGTCCTTGTTGTCCCTGATTTCCAGTTTGTTGTCCCTCCAAGGATTGAGGCAAAAGAGGTCTAGGAGTCACTCTGCTAGCTGCCCTACTATGACTTTGTGCAAGAATATGCGTGTTGCTCCCTTCACCATGGTCCTGTTAATGTGGGTTTTGTGACTTTAACCAACACTAGAATAAAATACCCAATAGAATATCCTACTCTCTCTTAAACAAAGACTCCAATGTGCTAAGCTAAGTGATCACAAAGTAGACTCCAAGGTTCCTAACACTTATAGGATAGTCTCAGTTGGTTTGCTATGTTTTGCTGGTATTGCAAGGGGGACTTACGCTCAACTTTTCATCACTTTGGACTATGAATGCTATGGATGATGAGTGGTGAAATTCTACTACTGCCAATCTTTGAAAATAAAATAAAAAAGGATAAGGATTTCAGAAATTAGACTAATGCTAAACCAATCCTATGAACTCAAGAGACAAGTGTTGGATGGCGAAATTCAAACCAATCTTTGCTTTGCCAAGTACAATGACTACAACAACTAGACAAAGATGGTGCAATCTTCAATGGGATTCACGAATGATATCCTATTACTCAAGACCATCATCAATTCGAACAATGAACATAAGTAATAGAATTCGAGTTTAACAATATTAAAGTTCAGACTAACCTTGCACATCAAATTGAAAATCATTCAATTGAAAAAGGTATGAACTAATTTCACCATTATCAACACTACCAATCTTTCATTCATCTAACATGCATTCAAATCAAATTCTATTCTAAATCTACTCTAAATTCTACTTTAAATCTATTCTATGTTGAAGGGAGGTATGTAACCATGCAACCACTCGACAATAAGAAGGATTCAAAGCAAATTATCCAATATGAGCTTTTATTATCAAAGTAGCTATACACAACAATTTCATAAGACTTTCTCCATACAAGGAAATGAGAGAATGAGAGTTTATATAGAGTTTTTGAAAACAAATGAATGGCCGAGATCAATCTAACATCGATGACAAAGATTAAAACAACTCAACCCTAACTAGGGTTTCCCAGAATAACATTTTACAACAAATGGATGAAGAACAAGTGGCATGTGGAGCTATCTTCTAGGAGGTGCATCCTTATCCTCCTAAGTGGTTGTGTATTCGATGAACCTGGACACTATTATGCTGACCTCCTCAATTGTGACATGTGGCAGCATATTGACCTTGTATTCCAACACGTCCAAATCATCTGCACTCCCGGAAATACATTCTTCCATTCTGATTCCTAGCGTTCGAAGGCATCCCGGATGGACAAGAAGTTTGATGCCTTAGTCAAATTTTGTTTCAAAATCGGTCTAGTGCTGGTGAAGAAAGCCTCCTGGATTTTGAGCTTTAGATTCTCCAGCTGCATACCATTTGCTCGGACAATATCCTTTTCAAGTACATCTGCAGCTACAAGTAAAATCTTATTTTGGATTTCTCTCATCTGCTCAACTCTGATACTATATGCCTTCACCTTCTCCAAGACTTCGCTCTGCGCAATCAATGCCCAGTACCAGTTATTAAAAGCATATGCAGCACCTGCTGCAATGACTTTTCCATCAATTAGTTCCTGCTTCAGAACTCCTTTCAGCACTCTGAGGCATGGGACAATTCTATCCTGAATATCCTGAAGGTCTTCCCATGCTTCAGCCATAACAGCAATTCTTGAAAGCAAAGAGGAAGTCTGTCCATAAGCTAATATCAATTTCTCTACAAATGTAGCCGCTTCTCCCCTCTTGCTTACTATCCACTCCTTAGTTTTTTTAGCTGTAACCACCTCTTCTTCAGAATTTTTAATCGTTTCTTGTGAAGAGTTTAAAAGTGGAGGAACTACTGAGTCAGCCTGATCAAGAGGTTTGGTCAGATGCTTGATGTACTCCTTCAGGCGTTCAATCTCCTTTTTATATTCTTTCTCCTTTGCCACTTCCTTTTCCAACCTTGCCTTGATAGATGTGACTAAATTGTCCAAGTCTCCCACCTCTTGACCCTTTGTTGTTGGGCCCAAGTCGACAATAGTGATGGCATATTCTTGAGGAGCAATATCTTCTTTAAAAACTTATCCACCGTTGGCATAGCAATTTGTACGGAACGACAGCCGACTTCATCCCTTTGGATGGTGGAAAACATTTTGGCGGGCTTCTTCACAATAACTGTCTCTAACCTAGCCAAGAAATCGGCCGTATCATCTTCCTATGGGATCTCTATTGGTACTTTTATTTTCAATCTTTCTTTTAGCCAATCAGGAATTGTAGGTTGTTCAATGCCTTCTTCTTCCTGAGCATTCTCTACACATGGAATATCCTAGATTCCTCTAAGAGCAAAAATCATTCCCTCTTGAAATTCACCATCCAGAATATCCATTTCATCCTTGGACTCGAGTATTTTTGTGCCTGTGGGAGATGGGGGTTCATCATTGGCTGGTGGGATTGGCTCAATATGAATTGGAGAAGGAATCCTTATGTCGTCCAATGATTCATCAATATTCAATATCTCGTCCACATTCCTAGACGTGGCAGAATGAGGAAGCTTTGATCTTTGCTTCTTCTGAGTAGGTTCCTCATCTGCAATCTTCTTTCCTTTCGTCCTTGTAGAGTCATTAATTATTTCCTTCATTTTCCTCGAATGGGTGCTCTCAATTGGTTCATCACTTTGGGATGCACTTGCATTTGAAGAATAGGATTCCGTTTCACCCATTAAATTGTAAGTCAAAGTCACATTCCTTTGTCGTAGCTCTTGGACTTGCTAATCTGCCCACCACTGTGAATATTTGACAACTGGCCTCATCAAGGTGGTCAAATCTGCTAGCTCTGGTTCCGACCATCTCACAGGAGGAAGAGGTCAATTCTCATCAAAGCCTGGCTGAATATACTCTCCATGATCCTCAAGCTGATCAAGCACACGAAAGAGCTCAGTTGCTCTGATCAAGTCCACCGGCAGTCTGGACCATAGTCTTTTCCTGACGTCATATTCATCTACAGCATTTGCCAAAAAATCCTCCAAGTCTACCTTATGTTTGTACTTCCTTCCATTCACGGTCCCAATGTGGTGGTGAGGATCGAAGTCAGCTCTAGACAGGTAAGATGTGAAAGGGTACCATTGCATTTCTAACCTGGCACTTTCAGCTACCTATGCCAATGGGCAAGAATCCAGCATATTCCCAATGAAGAACGGAAAGGTAATGGCTGCCTTCCGCTTTGTTCTCTGGAGGCCTTGGTATGTTTCCAGCTGTCTAAGAGCCTCAAGCAAGACCATTCTGTTAGTGGGATAGATCGGGAGTCGGTAAGGACATCCGGTGAATCCTTGAACTCTTATGTAGGTGAATCTAGGAAACTGGATAAACTAGGATCCGTACTTGTTGATCAGGCTCTTGGCCTCACGAGTAAGCCTTTGATGCATTCCTCCTTGCAAAATTCTAGTGATGTACATTAGGAAGGCATCATTCACTCTCCTAAAGTGTGACTTCTCGCAGAGCTGCAACTGCGGGTAACAATCATAAGATTTGAATTCATTTTCCCCATTGCCCACTACACCTCGGCAAATCAATTCTGCATATCTGTAAGTCCTTGCCAATAGATAGACAATATAAGAATTCATGTAGAAAGACTTTTTCCTTTCCAAATTTATTAACTGTTCATGGAGGTTGTCACTAATCATCCATGACCAATTGAACATCCATGACCAATTGAACATCTTGACGCCTGAGCTGACCTTGTCAATGAAGTAATACATCCATGTCTCAAATGGTGCACCTTGAGGGCTACCCATTACTCTATTCAATAGCAATATAATATCTCCATATTCCTCCTTGAAGTCGGTCCGAAGCAATTTCTTTGGCATCTTCTTGATGGAAGGCCTTGGTTTCTCTAACCACGCCTTATTGATATTCGTTGCACAAAGATCCATCCGATCTTCATAAAGTCTTCTTGCATCTTCTTTGGTCTTGTATGAAATACAGTTATAATTTGGTATGCCGAACGCCTCTTGAATGGCTAATTCTCCCAAATGTGCCAATATTCTTCCATCAGGTGCAATGATCTGCCTCTCTTGTGCATTGTAGTGGATGGCACATTCTACCATTAGTTCAGCAAACTCCACAACTAGTGGAAATCCAGCTGCTTGGACGATGCCATTCCTCATCATCCGGTGAGTGATTAGTGTTGGCAGGAATCCATCTTGTCCGTACATCCTCTTCTTGAAGTCTTCAAAATCTACATGTCCAAGGTTGGTGTCGATGATGTTCTTCCACTTCGAGTTGATTTTTTATTCTGGCTGCAGTCCTTTGCTGGCAAACTTCATATAGGCCTTTCTCGAAGGTTCTCCTCTAGTGGTCATCAACCTGCAAGAAACATGAAAAATATATTAATTTTAAAATTTAAAATTTTGATTTTCTTGGACCTTTGCTCGAAATTTTCACTTTCAGCCTGTCAAAAAGCTAAATTCTGTGAAAAATCAGACGGAAAGTGGGATAATTTGACTAAGTACTCAGCAAATTTTTCCAAAATTAGTGAATAAAACAGGAGGATAAAAGAATCTGTCAAACTCGAATTTTAACTTGCGAAATTATATACTTTTTTGACATAAATTCTGCTTTGAATTTCGGCAATTTTGTCTTTATCTCTGAAAAAGAAAGCTATTCTCTGTAAATTCAGTCCTCCAACACAGGAATTTACTTCGTTCTTTGTTCTCCAATTCAAAAAAAATCACTTAATCTCCAAGAATTTTCTTTCAAAAATTTATCTCTCGTAACTTTGACAAAGCTAAAATCTTCTCATAATCAAACTTTGAAAGAATAAGTTGAAAATGACAAGCTAAACTCTTTATAAAGTTGAAAGGTTCGATGATTTTAGCAATTTTATGTTTTTTCCTTAGATTCATCGAACTTGGACTTGATTTATTTTCTCCGAAATGGCAACTCAATCCTCATTAAAATCTTTAAGAGAATGTTTCTAATTTTTTTACCCAGGCGCCATCCTCGTGAAATCTTTTAGATTTTTCTTCTGAGTTTGAAGATTTTGGCTAAGTGTTGAATATTTCAAAAAAAATCGAAGTGTTGGAAAATATTAAAATATTCTAAGTGTTAAATTTGATTTTCCAACCTTTTCAACCTTGGTGAAATTTTATTTTATCCATGGCATTTTCCATTTTCTTGGCCTACTTAGCTTCATGGCAGATTTTAGGCTCTTCTTGGCAAGTCGGACTTCAAGGTTGTCTTGCCATCTTCTCTTGGTCTATGGCAGACTTCATAACATGTTTGGACATCTTCCTACCTTGGGCAGACTTTGAACTGGATTGGACAAGTGCATTACAGAAATATATTACAGTACTGGAGCAAAACAACATTCAGATCAATACATTTTTCTCAAACCTGGAAGTCAACATTACATAGCACGCCTCTCACATTTGCTCTCCACAGCAGAAACCAAGACTATCTCCCATAAGTGTAGTTGTTGCAACCCTAATCTTGAAGCAAAATCCTTATGAAATGCCACAACTTGTTGATGATAGCCACGGCCAAAGGAGAGAGGGAGGCATTTGATATTAGCAATCAATTATCTTCAGAAAATCACGTCCAACCTCACCTATATGCCCAGCAGTAGAGACATCCCTTCTCTGTAGTATATGGCAGTAATAACAATGGTGATGGGGATGTAATGTCCCCATTTTATGACGTCCTCTTTCAGTGGGGTTGATTCTAATACACTTACTATTTTGAGTAGTGTTATTTTTAACAGGGGGTCTAGTGATGTGCTTTTGTCCTCAATGAGCCCTTTCGAGCTCCTCAGTTTCCCTCTAATTCGAGTTTCAAAGCAATACTTACTATTTTTAGGACTTTCTAAAATAGTAGGGCAGGTTCGACTCCGTCAAGGTCATCTCTCAGCAGCATTTCTCAATGGAGGCATCAGTTTCTAAGGTTGAGACATTTTAATATTTTATTTCTGCTTCGAAATTGGATTTAATAAAGTAACTTTATATTTATTGGTTGAGGGTCATGAAGGGGACTTTTTTGTACCTTGATGCCTAGTGCAACAACTTTAAGTCATTTTTAAAAGAGCTTTAAAAGTATTTTATAATGCACATTAAGGGGGTGGACGCCTATGAAGAGAAATGGGTTAATTTTTAAATTAAAAAAAAATACTAATGTTGAAGTAAAAGATTTAAAGTTATATCTTTTTAATGAGCCATATACTTTGGGCGCCCAAGTTATTGAAAAAGATTTAAATATTATTTAAAACAAAGGCTAAAGTGTTTTGGGCACTGGAAATGTGAAGAGGTATAAGGGGAAAAAAGAGCTTCATTTTGGATTATGCTGGGATTATGAAACTTGGTCGTACATTTCTCTAGAAACTTGGCTTTGAAGCAAACAAGGGTTTGTAGGGACGAAAACCTCTGTTGATCACACTCTCTTCATGTTTGAAAGACAACATCAAGAGGGTTTTTGGAGGTCTCACTCAAAGGCTTCATTTGTGCTTCAAAGGTGCAGATTCAAACTTTTGGATTGAAGATATTGATCATATTTTGAAGTGGGATTGTGAGATTCTAGCTTGTGATGCCATTGCATCGACTTGGTGAAGTTTAGTGGCTTTTTGGTGATCAATTTTTTAGAGCAGATCAAATTCATTAAGGAGGACGTCCTTTGTGGTGTTTTTTTTAGTTTGCAGCGTGTGATCTTGGCGCCTGGTTGCTGGTTATTGGGAACTTTTTAGCAATGTGTTGGGTAGCAAAAAAAAGGGTGATTTGTGCCTTTCTTTGTTTTCAGTTTGAAGGTCCTGGAGGATTAAATCTGCTGTTAAGCTTCTTGTTACAGTCTGTAGGAGCTTTGGGGAAGGACGTCTTGGCTTAGTTTCCTATCAGGCTTGAAGACCCTTCAGTGAGAGTTGGTCGTGGCCTTGAAGAAGTGTTATTTGCTCTTAAGAGGCTCTAACAGGCCGCACTTTGAGTGGATTTGGTCACCATTTATTAGAGTTGCTGAGTGGAGGTTCTAGGCGTATCATACAAGGCTTGAAGGGGCTAATTTGTTGTTGCTGTTTGAGTCTAGTTGAAGATTTATATATGCTATATGGAGCCTTTAACCAAGTCTGAATGTTTTGTTGAGTATGATATTTAACTCTTGTAGAACTGAAATATTTCTGTTGTTTAATCTGATTTGTGAGAGTTCTAAAAGGTGTTCTTCTCAAGCATATTTCCTTCTTTAATGTTCCTTGATATTTGTACGTCATGCAATGTCATAATATGAATAACATATGAAACACAATGCAACAAACCTGAACAAACTCAGAAAACACCTTACAACAGTGGGGAAATTTTTTTTTAAAAAAATGGGAGTTGTCCATGACAATGGTATCAGAGCTCTAATCGTCCTACTTGCCAGTGGGTGATTAAAATCTATGAGCCAGAGTGATAGGTCAAGGAGGTATTTAGAAAGAAGTAGGAGAAAAGAAGAAATTTTTTGGGAACATTGGTCATCTTCAAAAGAAGAGCAGCTAATAGAATCATCATCTAGTGGGTCTTCAAACACAGGAAACATGGGAGACAGGGGTGGTGAAGGTGAGAGGAATGATGGACCTCCAGATAGGTTGATGCTCTGGTTAGGGGTCAAGGTAGGGCAGCACAATAGGCTCAAGAGACTAATGATAGGATAGCAGATTTAATACAAAGAATGGACCAAATGGGTTAAGGGAATAGGATAGGACAGCAAGGTGTTGGTAATCAAGGAGCTTTGGCAAGGCCTCTTATGCCAAACTTTCCACCAAGGGTAGAAGCACATGTGAATCCTGAGCTTACTCTACTAGAGCAGCAAGATTAGTTTAGGCAAGATTGGCTCGATGTAGGGCCTGGTTTCCAGCAAGACATTTCTCTCGGAGATTACATTGACTTGAGGATGAGACACTCTAACAACAAGGGGAATAGAGATCATCAAAATGAACTTCATAGGAAAGTGGGGAAACTCACTTTACCATACTTTGATGGCTCCGATAAGATGACAGCTAGAGCCTGAGTACAAAAATTAGATACCTACTTTACATTGAATCCTATGCCGGAGCTAGAATCCATATAGTATGCATCAATACACTTAGACGACATTGCTCACGAGTGGTGGTATAATGGAATGTTAACCTTGGGGCATGCTCAAATCACTTCTTACAGGGTGTTCACCAAAAGGTTGATTGAAAGATTTGATAAAATTAATCCTGAGTTGCACTTTAAGGAGTTAGCCCAACTCAAACAATGAGGTTTTGTAGACTCATACATTGCAGATGTTCAAAAGCTTTTAGTGTTAGTGACTGATATTTCTGAGAGGAGGTTGATTGTGTTATTCATAGATGGATTATCAGATCCTTAGAGAGGATGGATAAAGGCTTTTAACCCTCCTAGCCTTCAGGAAGCCATCAAAAAGGCTAGAGACATGGAGACATCAGCTTTCAAGAACAAATTTCAGTCAAAGGATCCACAGCCCAAGAAGGAAAAAGACAAGAAAATTGACATCAAAGAGCAAGAGCAGCCTAAGAAAAACTACACAAGCATAGACAGTGAGACTTTGAATGAACTCAGGAAGAAAAGATTATGTTTTACGTGCAAAGAACCTTACACCAAGGATCACAAATGCTCAACCAAGGCTAAGGTACTGCTAATAGAATACTAATCTAATCAAGATAGTGGATCAGAAAAATCAGACCAGCAAGTTGATTCCGGAGAAAATGAAGGTGAAAAGACAACAGAAGAGAGTGACATTTTCCCAACTCCATAGTTTTCATGAGAATCAGTCCTTGCATATTGGATGTCAGATACAGGGGCAACGTATGTTAGCCTTGATTGATACAGGAGCTACTCATAACTTCATCGATGACGGTTTAGTGGCACGAAGAGGTCTTTAGACACAGGAGGTTGGTGGTTTCAAAGTTATGGTAGCCAATGAATTCACTATCCAGTGTACCAGGATGGTTCCTCAATTGAGCGTCCTGTTGGGAGGTTATGAAATTAAGGACTTTTATGTGGTGAACATAGGAGCCACTGATGTAGTTATGGGCATTCAATGGCTACGCTCTTTGAGGGAGTTTACTCTGAATTTTCAAACATTGGAACTGAAATTCAAATCTGAAGGTAAGAATGTGGTTTTGAGAGGAATTTCACATAGTGGACCACGTGCAGAGTCTAGCAAAGAAAAGGGAAAAGACAAGGCAGCAGCCTTTAATGCATCTTTAGAGCTGTCCAGGGTGCTTGTGAACACTAGTAATAGTTTTGGTAACGCTGAAAATGGTAACACACTATCGGGAGATTGTATTGTTGGGGCAATGAGGATGAAGCCTTCAAAACAGCAAACAAAGACGATTGCAGTGATGTTGACAAAGGTGATTTGAGTTTGATTTCACAGGATGAATTTATTTTTGATAATGGGGCTGACCCATTTTCCATTCTGCAATTAAGCATGGCTGATGGCATTAATGATGGTTTTGGTCTTGATCTTGTTCTTGAGAACAAATCAGATTTTTCTTTGAATATAGTTCAACATGAGCAGCTTTGCTGATTTGGATTCACAATCAGCTCTTGGGGGTGGACAACAGCTGTTATTTGACAATCCCTTGTTCGAGATAGAAGCTAATAGGGTATATGACAACCCACTTTTTGAGCTGGAAGATGAAATTACTCCTAGTTGCAGCACTACATTGGATGAAAACAGCAAGGTTTGTGATCTAGGTGCAGCTTCTAGTTGTGAAGTGATGACTCAAGAATAGACTAGTGGGGCCACCTTCAGCCACAGTGCCCAGGCAAACTTTCCGATCAACTTACAAACAACTTCGATTCTAGACCAACAGCTAAGTTGTACTAGGTTGAGCTTGGGTGTCAGTTATGATTTGGTACTAGGGGATGATTCTTCAACTTGTATCTTGTTTACTTCTACGTATCCAGTGGAATCATGGATTAATTATTGTTGCCCGTGCTTTCTTGAGTTGGTTATACAGAATTTGCTCGATGAGTTGATTGATTTCAAGTCGAGGCAGTCGATTGTGAGTATCTTTCCGGATTCAGTGCCCCCATTATCTGCTTCCATTTTGGTGAGTGACGCTGACTATAGTTACTTCATGGCGTGGGAATACCTTGCTACGGTTGATGGTTTACTGATTCCTGTTGTTTGGGATGAGAGAGCTAGTGTGGATTTTCTCGAGCTTACTCTGGTGGCACACCAGTTTGGCTCTCTTGAGGAACATAATGTTGAGAAGTGGATTGAGTTTTGGTGGTTTTTTGTCACTCTTCTTACTGGTGATTTTCAGGAGGCCTTATGTGTTGGTACTGTTGATGTGTTTTTTGTGACCACACCAACACAAAATAAAGTTCACCAACGGCTACTCTATCCTCTCTTGAACAAAATCTCCTGCATGCTAAGATTGCTAGAAAGATCATGCATTCAACTCCAAGGTTCCTTCATGCAATGGGTAGTCTCAGTTGGCTTGATGTGATTTGCTGGTATTTCAAGGGGACTTACACAATTGTTCAGCAGCAGACAACAGACAACAGATTAAGGGCTTTCATGTGGTTCGAATGATTTGTCTGGTAAGTGCAAATTTCCTAATACTAACCAGAAATGAACTAAATTTAAAAGGTTGTAGGGATAAGAAGGCTCTAATCTACTCTAAGGCGTGGGACATGGCAATCAATTCTCGCAAACTTCAACCGAGCTTTGCTTTGCCTCACTTCGGACAACTTCCACAAAACCAGTGCAATCTTCAGAGGAGTAATCAAAGGTATTCAAGTCACGATTCAGCATGAAGACACCATCACAACGACGCATGCCAACATATAAACCATAATTGAAGTTAAGTTCACAATATTCTAGTTGACCACGCAAGGAAAACCCACCATCAGCGAGCTCGCTAATGGTATGGATAAGCAAAGTTTTGTTCAAATTAAGCACCACATTCCACAATTACTAACAACTTGCATGAAATGAAATCTACTTTACTTTAAGCTACTTCAAGATTCTAAGTGAATTGGAAGGACAAAGAAGCCTTGCTAGCTACTCATAACAAAGAAGAGATCACCATCAATGAAAACTCTTTTATTATGAAAGTGTTCACAACAACTTCTTACAAAGTATTCAAATGGAAGACTTTCCTTCCCTTTCAATCTAAGCTAAACTATCAAACTATGCTACCTTCTACTCTATCAACCTCTCTCTATTCCTTCTCTGCTATTCTAATTTCTAATCTAATGAGGTACAAATGAGGGGGAATGCCCCTTTTATAGTTGGCCAAATCCAGTGGATGGCTCAGATTCAATTACAATGAAGGGCTCAAATTGAGCCACATAAACCCTAACCCTAAAAACCGCCACCAAGAAGAGTGGGGGAATAAATGAGCAATTAATGTCCACCATCCTTCTAGAAGATTCCTGTCCAGAAACGCATTCGCATTGTTCTTGTTCTTCTTCTTGACTGCAAACTGGATGAGTCTGATCATCATGGCTTCAACTTCTTGGACTAGTACGGTAGGCATATTCTCAATTTGAAACTTCAATGTTGTAACTTTTAACTGGTTTGATGGTGATTTTCCTCCTTCCTGACACTGCATCTTGAGTTGTACAAAGCACATTGGAGAACATCTTTTGGGTCCTCGAAGGATTTTACACTTAAGGAGGACTTCTCTACTTTGTTCTTCAATCCGTCGTGATGTCAGTCTCCAACTCCTGGGCCTTCATCATTTCCTCCATCCTGAACTTGAAAGATTTTCTTGTCTTGGACTTGATCATTTCGTTCCTGCCACTCGCCTGACTGCGTTGGGTGCAACACTTAGCCATTTTTGATAACATCTCCCTTCATGGTTTGGGTGCAACTGAGATCTCGCGGAGGAGCTCGAAACACATAACTTTATCTCCTTTCAAGGTTGTAATATCATCTTAGATTACTGGTTTCATTGCTCCAAGTCATCATGCTTTGGCCTCGGCGTTCATACAGATAAAAAGAAGAGCATCAAAATATAAATCCACCTTACTCACCTGATATCCATGTTTTGATCTCCAATGTCCATCATTTTTCTCTAGCCAACTTTTGCTTTCTTCATAACTTTCAACATCTATGTGCTAGGGCGTATATCATTTTGATGTTTGTGTCTCCACCAATGCCCTGGGAAGATCTTTCACGTACTCTCCTCAGGAACCTTGAGGGTGTATTTGAGAGCTTGATGCTTGTGACTTAGACATTTTAACCAACTTTCTTCAAGGGCGCATTTGGAGCCTTGTCATTTCATTTTCTTCGCCTTAGACAATTTTCAACTTCCTTCCCTATGATGGGTACATTTAACTCAGACAAGTCTTTCTTAGAATTTTCATCCGTCCTGAAGGCGCATTTAGAGGGTGTTGTTTTACTTCTCCCTGCCTTAGAAATTTTTCCAACCAACATGATACCCCCTTTTTGCCTTAGCCAAATTTCCAACCCATCTGCCTTAGAAATAATTTATTTCCTCTAGAAAACTTCATTAACCAGGCGCCCGAGTAAGATCTCCATCTTAAAGTCCCCGGCAGGGCGTGAAGAATTTCAAAATCATCTCCTTGTCGAAGATATCCAGTACCCAGAAGGAAATTCTCCTCAAAAAATGCAAAATTCATGTGTATCACTGCGAAGGGGGACATTTAATTTTTGAATTTTGTACCTTAGAAAAATATTTTGCCATCAAATTTATTCTCATTCTTCATCTTTGGGCATATTTTCTTGCTTGGCCTTGAAAATCTTCTTCAATCTCATGAAGCTGGAGTATTCTGACTCATCCTTGCCAATTTTATCCATGCCTCAGTGAATTTCATCACCTCACTCAAGCCTAGGTGTATTCCTCTAGAGGTGAAATTTTATGCCTTAGAAAAACTTTAAATATCATCGCCAACATGGGTGCATATGAGAGGTCTAAGAGGAATTTTAATTTTGCACACCTTAGATAATTTTTCTTCCATCCATCTTACTCCAGTCATGGGCGCATTTTGCTTGGGGTGGAGGAATTTCAACAATTCTTAACATATTTCTTAGAGTAATCTTGAACTTGGGCGCATATTGCATGTCTAGGAGGAATTAAAGCCTTAGCCCATGTCTTAACTTCACCTTGCACTTGGGCGCATTTTGCATACTGAGGAGGATTTTATAACACATAACAACTTTTATCCATGCCTTTCCAAGTTGGGCGCATTCAAGGGAGTCAACAGGAATTTCAAACACTTAGAAAAAAATCTCATATGCCTTGTGGCGTTTTCTTTCTCCTCCTTCCTTGGGCGCATATGTGGTGGGGTCAAGGAAACTTAAAATTTTTGTCTTCTTCCCTGCTTGTTTGGGTGCATTTGATGGTGGCTACAGGAAGTTTTAATGCCTTAGGCGTTTCTCTGGCTTGCTCGCTCTTGTTTTACTATATTTAGTAAGCCCTCTGATTTTCATACCTCTGGAGCTTGGATTGATCTGAAATTTCAACCACAGGATCTTCATGACCAAGTTGATCTGTTCACACTGCCATCTCGTGCTGACCTGCTATTTATAGCATGTTTCTGGAGGTGTTTTACTATTTATAGTAACTGCTCAGTTTCATGACTTCCCCAACTTCGTTTGACTTGAAATCTGACTGTGTGATCCTCATGGGTTAACTTACCTGTTCACACTGGCGCTAGCTACTGACTTACTATTTATAGCCTGTTTCTGGAGTGTCTTACTATAAATAGTAAGTGCTCAGATTGCCTTCAAATTTTACCAGTGGATAGCTTAAAAGATACTGATCGCAGTGGGATACACCGGTTTTCGAAAATTTTGGCGTTTGACCCCTCATTTTGGGTCCCGAAGCTGGAAACCCTAATCTAACTTGCATGTCGATCAAATGACCTCCGTTTGACCCTGTTTTTGTTGCATGTCGGTCAGTTTGTGATACTAAAGTGCGGCGGGGGGGGGGAGCTGCCAGAGTGGATTTGCTAAAAATAGTAAGTTCTCGAAAAAATGACCAACTCCGTTTGCATGTCACATCACTGCGTAGCTCTTGAAAAACCCATAAGGAATAACCTGACATGCACTGAAAAGTCCTGCATGCAAACCCTAAAAATAGCCTTTGAAGACGGCTCCTGAAAAAGCCCTGATCCTGGTTTGCATGTTACACCACTGCGAAGCTTTCGAAAAACCCACAAAGAATATCCAGACATGCGTAGAAAATTCCAACATTCAAACCCTAAAAATAGCCTCCGAAGACTGAGTGCTGAAAGTTATCATCTCATCTTGCATGTTATACTGTTGCGTAGGTCTTGGAAAACCCGGAAATATTCTCCAGACATGCATTGAAAAACTTCGCATGTAAACCCTAAAATCTACCTCTGAAGGTGAACTTGCTAAAAATAGAAAGTTGTCAGTTTCAGCTCAAAACTTGCAGACAAGCAGCTTGACATGTCCTGGATGCAGCGTAATGATCGGAACTTCAAAAGTGCTGAGAAAAATGTCCCAAATTAGGTACTTACTAATAATAGTAAGTTGTCAGAATCCAATGAAAATTTGTTGGGGACCTGCTGGAAGCATGTTGAATGTATTGTCAAACTCATATTTCAATTTATTCACTCCATTTGACTTCAAACTGGCCAGAAGATTCAAAACCCTAATTCTCAGACTTAGCAAAAATTTCACGTTTAAGCTCACAGACAGGCACATCCTCGGAAAAGCAGACAGAACAAAAGAGAGACAACAGCAAAACAAACTAAAAAACCAAGCCAAAAGACCCAAACAAAGCAAAAATTAGGGGGTCCCCATTTAAATGGGGTGATGTGTGAAAAGGTCACAATAGGTACCTTGCGGGATAAGGATTCGAGCAGATGGAGCTACAGACCTCCTAGAATTATTTGGGACCTTGGGATCTTTTCTTGTTTCAGTATGATTCTGATGGTGGATTGCAGGGCTTTGCAGGTATTGCTTGAGGACAAGCAATCTTTGGGAAGGGCAGGCTATAATGTCCACATTTTACGACGTCCTCTTTCGGTGGGGTTGATTATGATACACTTACTATTTTTAGTAGGGAGTTTGGTGTTGTGTTTTTGTCCTCAGTGAGCCCTTTCGAGCTCCTCAATTTCCCTTTGATTCGAGTTTCAGAGCGCTACTTACTATTTTTAGGACTTTCTAAAAATAGTAATTCATTCAGGGCAGGTTGGGCCCGATCAGGGTCGTCTCTCAACAACATTTTTGAGTGGAGCCATCAGTTTCTAAGGTTGAGACATTTAATATTTTATTTCTCCTTCGAAATTGGATTTAATGAAGTAACTTTATATTTATTGGTTGAGGGTCATAAAGGGGACATTTTTGTACCTTGATGCCTAGTGCAACGACTTTAAGTAGTTTTTAAAAGAACTTTAAAAGTATTTTATAATGCACATTAAGGGGGTGGACGCCTATGAAGAGAAATGGGTTAATTTTTAAAATAGAAAAAAAAAAAAGCTACTGTTTAAGTAAAAGATTTAAAGTTATATCTTTTAAATGAGCCATATACTTTGGGCGCCCAAGTTATTGAAAAAAATTTAAATATTATTTAAGACAAAGGCTATAGTGTTTTGGGCATTGGAAATGTGAGGAGGTATAAAGGGAAAAAAGAGCTTCATTTTGGATTATGCTGGGATTATGAAACTTGGTCGTACATTTCTCTGGAAGCTTGGTTTTGGAGGAAACAAGGGTTTGCAAGGACGGAAACCTCTGTTGATCACATTCTCTTCGTGTTTGAAAGACAACATCAGGAGGGCTTTTGGAGGTCTCACTCAGAGGCTTCATTTGTGCTTCAAAGGTGCAGATTCAAACTTTTGGATTGAAGACTCTAATCATATTTTGAAGTGGGATTGTCAGATTTTGGCTTGTGATGTCATTGCATCAACTTGGTGAAGTTTAGTGGCTTTTTGGTGATGATTTTAATGATTTCTGGGCACTCAATTCAGCATCTGAAACTTATATATATGCTCATAGTTTTGTAACGAAATGAGGGCTCATTAGGGGTATTGTTCCTGTAGAAGGCCCTCTTGATGGCGACTCCAAAGAGTGCTGATTGGTAATTTTTGGTGAAAGATTCAATTTTTTAGAGCAGATCGAATTCATCAAGGAGGACGTCCTTTGTGGTGTTTTTTTTAGTTTGCAACCTGTGTGATCTTGGTGCTTGGTTGCTGGTTATTGGGAACTTTTTAGCAGTGTGTTGGGTAGCCAAAAAAAGGGTGATTCGTGCCCTTCTTTGCTTTCAGTTTGAGGGTCTTGGAGGACTAAATCTGCTGTTGAGCTTCTTGTTATAGTCTGTAGGAGCTTTGAGGGAGGACGTCTTGGCTTAGTTTCCTATCAGGCTTGAAAACCTTCAATGAGAGTTGTTTGTGGCCTTGAAGAAGTGTTATTTGTTGTTAAGGGGCTCTAATGGGCCGCACTTTGAGTGGATTGGGTCACCATTTATTGGAGCTGCTGAGTGGAGGTTTTGGGTGTATCATACAAGGCATGAAGGGGTTAATTTGTTGTTGTTGTTCGAGTCTAGTTGAAGATTTATATATGCTATATGGAGCCTTTAACCAGGTCTGAATGTTTTGCTGAGTATGATATTTAACTCTTGTAGAACTGAAATATTTCTGTTGTTTAATCTGATTTATGAGAGTTCTAAAAGGTGTTCTTCTCAAGCATATTTCCTTCTTTAATGTTCCTTGTTATATGTACTTCATGCAATGTCATAATATGAATAACATATGAAACACAATGCAACAAACCTGAACAAACGCAGAAAACACCTTACAGCAATGGAGAAAATTTCAAAAAAAAAAAAAAAATGGGGGTTGTTCATGACGGGAATATAGTGGAGCCGCGCCTTCCTATAGCAATCCCAACCTCTAGCAAGCACCCACAACTCAAAAAAATGCTCGCGCACCACTCTTAGAATACCCAATGGCTATGAATATATGCAGCAACAATAAACCCTTTAAATCCAAATGCCCAATCTGAAATATAAAGTCTACTATATTCGCCAAGCAGTATGGACGCCTCAATATAAATTGACCAGCAATATGTTCAACCATGCAAATAGCCCAACTTGAATATATCTCAACCTCCAAATGCAAGTAATATTGTTAACCCTCAAATTTGTCTCCAAAGGAGATTCACAAATTTGGCAATATCGAACATGTTGTACCCCAAAATTAAAATTTTTGTTACACTTAGACATTTTGCAGAAATAAGTAAAAGTCTTGTTAAATCAGTCAAAAAGGTCAAAATTTGGGTGTGCATGTCTTGCATGAGGGGTCAAAACACAAAATTTTCAAATTCTAACGATTTGGGTCTGCTTCAACAAAACCCAGATCTCAATTTTTCATCCCTAAATTTTAGGAAAACTCCTATTTTTAGAAATTTTCTAAATTTAGTAACGTTTTCTGGGTTTCTTTAGAAATAGATACTTGCAAAACTTTCTAAAAATAGAAAGTTGGTCTGTCAGGGTCCAAACTGATTTTGATTGGCTCGAAATATGTCTACATCAGGCTGGTGCAGTCAGAATCTCAAAATAATCAATTTTGCCCTACTGGGTCTATTCTGCTTTTTCAGAAGCATATCAGGAGCTTCGAGGTCATCAATGGAGGTCAGTCTGCTGCCAAGCGTCAGATTCAGCATTCAAAACATTCAACAGAAGGTGAAATGATGAACATGCGCGAAGAACGAGGAAGAAATTGAAAAATGGTGAAAATTTTCTAACACTGGTGAGTTTGGGCGCCCCAAGTGAAGAAAGGGGCCCATCTTTTTAGGGCATCAAATGTTGGAACTAGGGTTTGAGCTCTAAGTTGAAGTTGCTCAGTTCTCTGTCAACTTCGCAGCGAATCCAACGGCCCAGTCAACAGATTGCCCAGTCATCCAGAATTCGACGCCAAATGCGAGGTATTCAAACTAAAGCCAGAGTGGAAAGAAGTGGAATTTATCAAAAATTGGTTAAGTATGGGTGAAGTGGGCGCCCCTAGTGAAGAAAGGTGCCCAAGTTTTCAAGGGCTCAAATGGATGAATTCCGAGAAGTTGCTCTAATATGATCTCTTCGCAATCGATCCAGCTTTCCAATGAGATATCCAGCACGTTGATCGGAGGTCACAGTCGCTAGATACAAGAAGCCGAACAGAGGGTCTGATAAGAGTTGAATTTCAAAGTTCAGAAGCAAACACAAAAAGGGTGAAAAATAAGCGAAGTCTGGTAAACATGGGCACCCCCAGCCAAGATGGGCGCCCAAACTTTTGAGGGCATAAAATTCATTGTCTGGCAAAATCTCTTCCAGAAGACCCCTCCTTATTCTTCGTCAGCTCCGCGATGAGCATAACCATCAGTCAATCCGACGCCCGGAGCTCCAAATTCGACGAGATCGTCTGTAGAAGAGTAGCTAATGAAGAAATTTGAAGATCAGAAAAATAGCTCTCTGGGTGAAATGGGCGCCCCTGGAAGGAAAAGGCTCCCATGAATTCGGAGGTCAAGATGAAGTCTTTCGCCAGAAGTGCCTCCAGAACATTCTTTTTAGAATCAGTCAGGCTCCGCCGTGAAACCTTCAGCTTGCCTGTCGGATCAATCTGCAAACAGGAAATCAAAGGCAGAGTTGGAGGTCAAAATGGTGAAAGGTTGAAAATGTCTAAATTTTGGCTAACACTGGGTGAAGTGGGCGCCCCTGGTGAAGAAGGGCGCCCAACTTCTCATGCCTTAGAAGATTTTTCAAGATTTTCAAAATTGAAGATTTTTCAAGATTTTCAAAATTACAAGGAGAAAGAGGCGTCCAAGTTCAATGAAGCTGAGGTTTAGGGTTTTTGGAAATAAAAGCAAAAGAAAGCAAAACCTAATTCAAAGCCCTAAAGTCTATTTAACACCTCTTTTCAATGTTATTTTTATTATTTTGCAGGTAGCCTTCAAAGGAGAAAGTTGGAGCAGCAAGTTTGAAGAATTTTCATGATCCAAGAATTCATCTTTGCTGGTTTTTCATCAGATTTTTCAAATCAGCAAGCATAAACCCTTGCTTTTTCAAGCTTTTTCATTCAGAAGATCAAACTTTTCAAAGGAAAGGCCAAGGTTTCCAGTTTTCAATCATCTAGGTCTTTTCTCTTCAATCTTCTGAAGGAAATTTTCAAGAACTTCATCAGGTTGCAGCAGCTGCTTTTATTTTGCATGTCAGTGAAAACCTCAGTGCATTCAAGTTTCAACCATCTGGGTCCTCTCCAATCAGTCTTCTGAAGAAAACCCATATCACAGCTTTTTTTCAAGAAAATTTCAAAACCTAGGGTTGGCTGCTTTTTCGATTAACCGTCAGGGTTTTGCAAATCTAATCAACTGGGTCCATTTCTAATCTTGTTCTGAACAAAACCCAGGTGCCAGCTTTTTTCGAGGAAAATTGAAAAAATTAGGGTTTGCTGCTTTTTCAGGCAAAATTCAAAATTTTCAAAAACGGATAATCTGGGTTGTCTTGCAACGAATCTCTGAGCAAAACCCATATCTCAGAAAAATTTCAAAAAATTTATCCGTTGAAGCAAGAAAATCAGCTTTCTAAAAATAGAAATTGCTCAGACTTGTCTGCACCTAGGCGAGTTTACAGTCGTTCTTCAAGTTTTCCGAAATGGAGTACATTCCCAATGTTTTCAAGACTGAATCAGCTCTCTATCACGATTACATCAAAACAGCTGAGATAGACTTGCATTATATGAAGTCGGTGTTCGATCTACATGCCTTGGAGAGTGCAGGCAACACCTCAATCAGAAACCTGGGACATTCTGGACTCCTCGCAGCAGCATCCATCCCTATATCAGTTCAGAGTCTTGAGTTCGTAATCGCTTGCATTAAGCATTACAACCCGGCTACTAGGGAGATCCAGTCAGCAGATGGCAGATTGATTTGCAGTCTAAACCCTAATATGATCGAAAAGTGTTTTTCCATTCCCCCATGGCCTGAAAGCGTTATCTCAAAGGGTGAGTGTGAAAGGATATGGGAAATGCATAAGGAAAAATACAACAAGAAGATTGTACTGAAGAGAATGAAAGAAAAACATAAGACTCTGCCAAGTCACACTTCAATGATGTCAGCAAGGTTCGAGAAAGCGGCCAATGAGGTCAAAGATTTACTGAGATCTATTGCAGATGCTGAAGATATTCTTGAAAAGCGGTGTTTTGCTATTGATGGCATAGATGCGCCGAACCAGGACACAATCTCCAACTTCCTAGCAGATGTGATCGAGCTTTAAAGCAGCTTTCTTCTAGAAGCTTTCTTCCCCGCTTTCTTTCTATTCTTGGAATAATTCTTATCCATTCTTTGAGAAGAGAAAGAAGATAGAATGTAATAGTTGGCGTTTCCCGCTTTTTCTGCTTTCTAGGGTTTTAGATGTTATCTTCTTTCTAGATTTAGTAATAAAGCTTGCTTGTTGAGCAAGCCCTAGATTGTGAAAGCAAGGAGATTTTAGGGTTCCCTACTCCTCTGCTTCTCTATAAATAAGAGCCCTTGCTCATTAGTTTTCTTTAACAGTTATTGTGTTAGCAAATTGCAAGCCTGTATTGCAGCAAGTTGTTATTCAGTTTCAAGTCACTTTGTTGGAACCGTGCTAGTGAGAACAAAACGCTGAGCCTATTGTGCCTTCTATTTGTTACTCAAGTATTGTTCAATTGTGTTGTGATAAGCAAATTGTTGAGCCTTTTTAGCCAACAAGGAGTTAGTGTGATTGCTGTTTTCTATTGTGTAAGAGCAAGATTGCAAGCCTCTTTAGCTGCAACTTCTTGTTCCAGGCATGTTAGAAGTGAGCTTTGTCCCAGAGATTTGAGTAATAAAATCATGAGCCTCTTTTGCCTTGATCCAAAATCTCAAATTTCCGTTATCTATGTTCTACTTTTATGATCTTTGATTTCAACTTACAATGAAGTGTGTAGGTGTTTGTTGAGAGAGAGATTATTGAAGTATTTTTGTCAGAAAATCTGCCTTGTTAATTTCTAGTTTCTCTCGCTCTGCTATTACTTGAGAAGCCAGAAACGTCTTTCGTTTAAGTTAGTCGTAGTTGAAGTCTTAAAACAGAAAATCTCAGCTGCGGCATTTGTGTTTAATAAACCTTGTGCTCTAAGCTGATCAAAAAGATAGGCAACTTAGTTCTAGTTTACTTTCTTTCAAACACCATCAGCAAGAGGGAGCTTCCCCTCCTAATTTGAAGAGCAGTTTATCTGTGCATAGCTGTCTGTTTCAAATACACATACCAGAGGTGTGAATTTAAACGCCAACAGAACACTTGTGAAAAACCTGTGTGACCTCTCCAACTTGACCAGCTAAGGTGGATTAGTCTCACCACCAAACCCAGTCGCCCTAGGGCTTTCATCCCAGAGCCAAGAACTTTGAAAAGCTCCTCAAATTATCAATTAGAGAAAATAAGCAAGCATAATGCAAATGAGGCTCAACTCCACTTTAAATATGCCTTGCACTTATCCGACTCATAAAATAAAATAAAGTGACTTTATAAAGTACCTTTTTAATATTTCCCCAAAGTCACTTTATAACACCACTTAATCTAAATATTTAATATTACCTTATAAATGTACTTTTTCACCAAGCAACATAAATAATTAAATTGATCAATTCCCTTTAACCAACCATAGCCTACAAGAATTAAATAGGCTATTAAGTCCTCTTGGAGTGATCACTGGGAAAGGGACATTATAAGAAGAGAAGCACGCCATCAGAACCCATGAAAAAATTGCTTCAAATAGTATTGGGCCTTTGAATGATTTGGCATTAAAATTCTCAAACCCTCGACAAAGGCACAAGAGAGACATCGAAGCGACGAAGGGACAAGAGAGACATCAAAGATTGGGCCACCCAGCTACCATCTACCATTGAACCATCTCCTAATTTGATTAATTTCATCAAGATCATAAGCTTTCACCAAAAGTTCAAAATATTCTTCTTGATCATCATATGCAATCCATTTAGAATCTAGATTGATTTCATCAAGGTCAGTCAACCAATCTTCTTCAACATGGAAACATATCATGCAAACTTGTTCGTAGTCAGCTTTACGAGAGAAGAGTAAAGGAAGGAAGTCAATCACATTTGAAATTTAAAGATTTAAATTTGCATAGGACAAGCTCATGATTGCAAGGACAACCTTGTGACTACAAACTATTCCCATGTCAAACAAGGAATTAAATCTTAAGTGGGTAGTGTGTGCATGGAAATAAGTGTGAGCATAGATGTGTTAAATAAGTGGATAAGGAAAATGTATGAGGCTCTGTGAATTTGGGAATGGGGATAAGTAGTGGATGCATAGAAAGATGTGTGGTGAGGGTCAAATGGCATGGGCATGCAACTTTCACCATTACATTTACATTCTTTTATAAGTGAATCTACAAAATATTTATAAACTTATCGCCCAATGAACAAATATAGCACTATAATAAATAATTATAATATTAATTAAATGTTCATTGCCTAAACTTATATTTTATTAAATATAAAACACTAGTTTATTCATGAAGACATTAAATGGCATCATCATCATTTTAAATTGTATGGAAAATTAGCCCAAAATTCATCTCCAAATACTTAAAACACGATAACCTAACAATGTATTGATCTCGTGTAGCAACTAAAGCAAATTAAAAAAATAACTTTATTTGGGGTTCATCTCATAGTGCGATGGTTAAGTGGTGGCATTGTTCTTGTGATCACAGGCACAGTAATGTCCCCATTTTCCATCCCGTCGTCACAAGAGTTAAATTAATTAATTAATTTAATTATTGGATATTGCCTGGAAAAAGTTTATAAAATAGGGTAATATTAAATAATTAAATTAATAAGATCAATAATGTGACACCATGTAATATTTAAAAGATATTATTAAGTATTTTAATGTCACTTTATAAAAAGGTCTTTTGGCGGGAAAACCTAAAAGAGTATTATAAAAGGAATTGAAAGCTCATTTTCTCATTATGCAAAGTTTATTATAATTTTATTGGGGGTTGTGAGAGCTTAGCTTTCAAGAACGAGAGGACGAAAACCCTCAAGTTTCTGTTACAAAATCGATGTTGTTGTGTATTAATCAAGAGGAACGAGAGTTCCTTATATAGATTACAAGAGACGATGTTTCTAAAAGAAACAATCGTTAAGTTAGAAAAAGCAATGACGAGATGACCATTACAACATAAATAGAAAGATATTATTCTAATACCCTCCCTTAATGGTCATCATTCTAACTACCCAGAGAGAACAGAGAAGGGTACCCCTTCTTCTCAGAACGTTGTTGCAACAAAAGACAAGAGCCTGCCACTGACTCTACCACTTGAGATGACTCTGCCACCAAAGACATACTGAGAACAGCTGTTACGATTTTTAGGAAAAATCGGCAAACCCTCCAATCTTCTGCAGATGAGCATGACGCCCCTAGAACAAACTGCAAGAAGCCAGATGTGCAGATGTTCGCCCCAGCTGCGACAAAAAAACTAACTGCACCAAACCACGATTTTTGAGGAAAAAATTGCCAAACTTAAGATTACAAATCATCGTTTTTTCGGAAAAAAGGGTAAAAACCAAAGAGCCCTCCCGAATGACAAAAACCCTAACAAGGGTATACAGGAGAAAAACTCTTAATTTTTTAGGACAAAATTATAAACCCTCCCGGAACCCAGAAGACATTTTTTTTTCTTTTACAGGACAAAAAAATATTTAAAAACCCAGAACATCGATTGTCGGCTTGAAACACAGAGGGTTGGAAACCCTAGCCACCAGAGAACAGAAGAAATCTGCACAAAAAACGAGGCACGAAAAACGAGGCACCCAAAAAATTCGGAGACCAACCCAGTTGAGCTCTCAAAAAACCCACCAAGAATCTGCAATCAAAAAAAAATTCCGACTTGATCTGAAGGGTAAAAACCCTAGCCAAAAGTTCTGAAAACCTAGGCGGCCATGGATGCTCCAGAAAAATGCAGAAATCTTGTGGAAAACACGGGCTGAGAAGATCTTCTAAAGCTCGGCTCAAGATCACAGAAAAACGTGCCTAAAAATGCGTCTTAGTACCCACGCGGCCACAGGAAATTGTGTCTCAGTCGCACGGGCAGAAAAGAGCAAAAAACGCGACTCGCGGCTCACACAGAAGTAAGAAATCGTGCTCAAATCCACGACCAAAAGAACTCAGAATGCGGGCTAAAATCCCGTTGCTAGAGGAACAAATCCGCGTCCCAAACAAAGGCTTGAATCACGTCACCAATGCGTAGGAAAACGAAGGTCGCGCGGATGAGAAAATGCAAAGGGATCGCGCGCCAAAAAGTGCAGAGGGAAGACGCGACCATACATAGAAACTCACGGGATTTTTCAAAACACAAAAACGCGCATAGATCATAAATTTTGGTGCACGACCAAAAGAAAACTAGAGACGCCAAACACGATCTGGAAACAAAAACGCGATTTAAAAATCCACGACCTTTGATTTTTTTCTGCTTGCGATTTTTAAAAAATATCTTCAACCAAGAACCCTCGAAATTTTTCCAGGAGCCACGAAAATCCCTATAGAAAGCCCACGAAAATCTTCAATCACAGATCTTCGAAACTCAGGCACCCAATAATTTCGAAAATTTCCACTGAAAATTTTTCAAAATTATAAAATTTTCAAAAAAATCAATTATTTCGAAAGATTTAAACAAAATAATTTCAAAAAGAAATTATTAATTTTTCGAAAAAAATTGTTTTCCTGAGCTCTGATACCATGTTACAAAATCGATGTTGTTGTGTATTAATCAAGAGGAACGAGAGTTCCTTATATAGATTACAAGAGACGATGTTTCTAAAAGAAACAATCGTTAAGTTAGAAAAAGCAATAACGAGATGACCATTACAACATAAATAGAAAGATATTATTCTAATAGTTTTAGGTATCCAAATTTGGACAAAAACCCAAATCTTCTTGTGGGGCGTATTCATCCAAGGTTCACGTTTGTGCTTCATCGAATTACAGAAAAGGATTCAAAATAAGGGTATGAAGTGAAGATTATATTTCTGGTTCTCATGCATAATACAGGCTGAAGCCATTGTTGCAACGATTTACTATATTGTGGACTGTTTACACTTGCAAGGAGGTCAAGGCTTTACTTAAACCCTAGGCGCTGCCATAATAAGCAAAATGGAGGAGTTAGTCCCTGAGTTTGGAGAGGAATCGAAGCCATGAAGAAAGGATGTGGTTTTTCTATTGGAGAGAATCATTTCCAGAACTTCTTGGCATCATACACAGGGTTCTAAGGCCATTATCCATTACTTGAGTCTAGGGAGCAGCATAAAGCAATTCGGAGTAATTCTGGGCAGTCTTGAAGGGTGTATAGGTTGATATCAGGCATGGCGTAACTTCATACAGCCAATTCATATTTTCTACAACCCTGTTCTCGGGATGCCACACTCATAAATGAAGTCTGAATGCATCTTGTGACTGTTTTGGGGTGCGAATCCAGGTGTGGTCTTCCTATTGGCAATTGTGTTGCAATTATATTGTTTAGAGTCTCCATTGTAATCTTCATATACCTGTTGTTATATTTTGAGTCTATTAATATTGTAATCAGTTCAATATAAATGCTCAGACATTTGTATTAATGCTTATTGTGATCAGTCCTTTAAAGATTAGAAGTAAGTAATTTGTTGTTGTTCATGCAAGCATTGTTGTTACTGATTTTTGTGCAAATCTAGGCGATATAAACCCAAAATCAAAAGTATTGTTATTGCTTTTCATACTGTGAATGCATACAGCAGTGTCATTATCTCTGTGAAGTTCATTGTGACAGTTCTAGGTAGTTTTCTGAGTAGTTGCAATGCAAGTAATGAGTTATGGGCAGTTCTAATGGTGTAAACAATCACTACTTGCACTTGGAAATAGGTTGGCTCAATTGTTGTTCATTGTTTCTGTGCTTACCACTCATCCATGTATTGCTGTTCATTATAATGCAAGAAGTTCAGTGATGTACTATGTTAGCAAATGAATGTGTATTGGGAAATCATCTTGTTTATCATGCTTCATGCTCAAACAGTGTGAATATGCAAATCAATTTGTGAGTGCTTAATTGACAAATGAAAAATGTCAACTTAACTGCTTTGGGAAAATTATTGTTCCATTTGGGGTGGGACATTACAGGCGCTATGCCTTCGCTAATCCAATGTGCTTGCAGGCTTGACCTGTAGCACTGAGGCTGCTAATGGCGTTCATGCCATGTGTCAGGCGTTCGTGCGTGAGGCCCATTCCCTCGCTGGGCTAGTGTGCTCGCAGGCTCTATGCCGTTGCTAGGCTACAATGCTCGTGGGAGTGGGTTGTTACTCGTGTTCATGCCGGGGAGGAGGTCCACCGTTTCAACCCTCCATGCTGGCTCGAACCGGGCTAAAAATTCTCATTTTTGCCAATCAAAAAAAAACTTTATCTTAACAACATGAATTTCTCAATGCACAACATGCAAACTTGACCCTTAGTGGAAGCCCTAACTATAACCTTGAAAATCTCCAAGTTGTGCCCCAAAATCTATTAAAATAATATTTATTATTTATTTATTTAATGCTCAATTATGTAATATTGTTGTATTATATTCTTTCAATTTCTTTTAAGAAACTTGCTATTTTTGTAAATCTTGTAACTTATTTATTGAGCTTTGCCCATTGTAAATAACACATCAAATTTTTACCAATTACTTCTCGTAATATGGTATCAGAGCGAGAACTAATTTTTTTAAAAATTTGTGAGAATTTTTTTCTAAAAAATAAAAAAAATCAGAGATCCCTTTGCAAATCCACTTGGGCATTTATTTTTCTTTGCTTGCTAGAGAAATCAAAGGGTTTTGAGTTTAGAAAAATTGTCGCAAGGAAGATACGCAATTTTAAAATCACGGGTTTTCTTTAACCTACATTTTTTGTTTAAAAAATTTGTTTCTTTCTTTGTTAATCCCGTGTTTCTGAGGCGTGTCCCCTTCAAGCTTGTTGGTGCGGATTTCTTTTGCATTTTTGGGCCACATGAGGTGCATTCTGGGTGCTTTCTGGAGCACGATTTCTTAAAAAAAAAAACTGGACACAATTTCGTGAAACCCTTTTGGCGCGATCTCTCTATGTTTGGAGCCGCGTTTTTGTGTTTTCTAGGGCCGCGTTTTTTAGGAGCTTCTGTGCGGATTTTGGACATTCTTTTATCCGCATTTTTGGCTGCTTTAAAACACATTTTTTGAAGCCCTCCTACACGCGATTTCTGAAGGTTGTCAGCCTGCGTTTCTTTGCCTCTTTGTGACGTGACCTTCAGTCTCCTTTTGTTGCGTTTTCATGGAGTTTTGAAGCTGGTTTCTACATTTTTCTAAAGAAAATTTGAGCCGACTAGGGTTTTGAAAATCTCTTATGTTTGAAGTCAAAATAGAATTTCGATCACAGATTATTTGTGGGTTTTTTGAGATCTCTTCTAGGTTGCCTTCAGATTTCTCTGGGTCTTCCAAAAAATTTATCTCAGGACTTGTGCCAACCGTATTTCATATTTTTCGAAGTCTATACCTGAATCTGCCTCTTTTTTTGCATTGGAATTCATGCCTCGAGTTTGGTGTATTCAACCTCTTCTCAATGTGCCTCGAAAAGCATGAAGATGGCTTCATTAACCAACATTATTGTTGTGACCTTTTCACACATCGCCCCATTCAAAATGGGGACCCCTAAATTTTTTGCTCCATTCTGGTCTTTTGGCTTTGGTTTCGTCTCTCTTTCTGCTTCTTTTCTGCTATCTGCTTTCCGGGGGACGCTCCCGTCTGCAAGCTTGAACGCGAAAATTGGCCAAGTCTAAAATTAGGGTTTCACATCTTTAGGTCATTTTAAGGTCAAATTGAGTCGGTTGATCAGCTTTCGAGCCTAGCAATGCTGTCACCACGCTTTCAGCAAGTAACCCCCTAAATTTTCATTGAGTTCTGCCAACTTTCTATTTTTAGTAAGTGTCAGTTTAGGGTTGATTTCCTCGAGATTTTCACATTTTGATAACTTCATTGCATTCCAAACACTTCAAGTTCACTTTTGGAAAAATTCGAGCGAAAACGAACGACTTGCTATTTTTAGCAGTCCGGCTTCCAGAGCAGATTTCAAGGCCTTCATGTTACATTTTCTAATGCATGTCCGGATATTCTTTCTTGGTTTTTCGAGACCTTCGCAGCGATATGACATGCAAAGCAGGATGACAACTTTCAGCATTCGGCCTTCGGAGGCCGATATTAGGGTTTGCATGCGGGATTTCTCAGCGCATGTCGGTATTTTCTTTCTGGGTTTTCAAAGGGCTTCGCGATGATGTAACATGCAAGTGTAACCGATCACTTTTCAGAAACTTGCTATTTTTAGCCAATGCCTGCATGTTGAAGATTTTTCTGGGTTTTTCTGGGTTTTTCAAGATTCTTCGGGCAGTATGACATGCAAAATCATCCAACAGCCGGATGGTCACTTTTTCGGCCACTTTCTATTTTTAGCAAGTACCACTTAGGCAGCTGCTCAGCACTTCAAAACTGCAAACTGATCGTCATGCAACTGAAATCAGGTCAAACGGAGCTCATCTAAAGAACATGCATAAAATTAGGGTTTCAAGCTTGAGAGCTAAAAATGAGGAGTCAAACGACGAAGTGCCCTAAAACGGAAGTATCCACTACAATCAGCATCTTTCAGGAAGTCTGCTAGCAAAATTTGAAGGCAATCGGAGGACTTGCTATTTTTAGTAAGGTGTTCTAGACGCAGGCTATAAATAGAAAGTTGATCGCAGGCGCAGCACAGGCAAGCAAGTTCACCAACGAGGAGCGTACTGTCCAAATTTCAACTCGAACGGAGCTAGGGAAGTCTCAGAAACAAGCACTTACTATAAATAGTAAGTCACTTTAAAAGCGGCTATAATTGGCAGGTCAGCATCAAATCTCGGCAAAGAACAAGTCAAACGTTTGACAAGGGATCCATGGCACGAATTTCAAAGCTAACAGAGTTGCAGAGAATGAGAAATCAGATAATTGCTATTTTTTAGCAGGCCAAGACAGAGAAATTAGGGTTTCCTAAAATCGAGGGCAGAACTAGATAGTCAAGCAAAAACAGCATCCAGTTGTGATCACCAAGCTTCAGGCAATTGACACATGAAATCTGGAGACTTTCTGAGCAGTTTCTATTTTTAGCAGGTTGCTAAAAATAGCAGGTACAAATAGGCATCGGGCGTCAACAGCACAATTCAGTTGAAATTCAGAGCAGGGCGAAAATCAGGCTTTCCAAGGTCAAAATTCAGTTGACGGCGCAAAATTCAGAGAACTTTCTAAAAATAGAAAGTCAGGGCAAATTAGGGTTAACAGAGAAAAATCAACTTGAATCTGGCAGAGGGCATAAAATTTGCTAAAATGGATAAAATTTTTCAGGTCCAGCATTGGGATCCACCTTGAAAAGCTGAAAAAAGACAGGAAATTGACTAAGTCATGGAAATTAGACGGAGACCCCCTTAAATGCGCCCTTGGAGCTGGGATTGAAAGCTTGATAGGTGATATGCGCCCATGGTGAAAGTGAATGTTCCAAGTACAAAGGGCGCCTTCAAGAGGAGAATGGAGGCGGAAAAATGACTAAGTCTGGAAAACCGGAAGTAGCATGGGGCAAAGGCGCCCTTGGGCTTGAAATCTCACTAAGTGTTCAAACTGAAAGTTGCACATGTAATATGCGCCATGAAGGAGGATATGTTAAATGCGCCCAAGGTCTTGAAAAATGCTAAGGCATAAAATATTGAAAGCACCATGTGAGATATGCGCCCCCTTTCCAGGCTTGGGAGAATTTTCTAAGGCATTAAAATTGGATGTTCAACCTGCCACATGCGCCCAAGACATAAATTAAAAGTTTGATATGTAAAATGCGCCCCATTTTGCAAGGAATCTCTAAATTTTTCTAAGGCAGGAAACTGGACGCCCATGGGTCAAAATGCGCCCCTAGTCAAAATTGGATGTTGCACATGTAAAATGCGCCTAAGTGTGTAAAGGTGTTGAAAGAGAAAATTATCTAAGTGTCAAAATAGAAGTTCCTTGTGCTATTTGCGCCTGGGAGGATATGTAAAATGCGCCCTTGGTGTCATATGAGAAATTTAACTAAGGCGTAGAAATTGGAAGTAGGCATGGTCATATGCGCCTCACTTCAAGGAGTAAGTAATAAAGTTTCTAAGGCGTGGAAAATTAAAAGTACAGAGGGTCAAATGCGCCTTGGGAAGATAAAGAAGTCTAAGGTTTCCTAAAGCGTTAGAAATTGAAAGCTTGCCCTCTAATATGCGCCCTTGGCAAGGAAGATGAGTGGAAAAAAACGTCTAAGTGTTTGAAAATGGAAGTTGGTCCCCTCAAATGCGCCTAGGGTCAAACTAAAAGTTGCCTATGGGATATGCGCCCAGTATGGAGTATTGATTTGCGCCTGGCAATGTGAAGATGTGAAATTCGAAATTCACTAAGGCACGAAATTAAAAGCTTGACATGGGTCTTGCGCCTTAAAGCTTACATCTCCCTTTGCGCCCATTTAAAACTAAAAACACCAAGGCTTATATGCGCCTAGGGTGTAGGATGAGAAATTGGGAGTATGCCATGTCAAATCCGCCCATGCTATGAACTGGAAGCACGCCCCTTAATCAAATTGAAGAATGAAGTATAATTTGCGCCCAGAGGAGGAAAGGACGGAATGAAAGCATGGCATGATAATTGCGCCTTACTCCAGATTGGAAGCACCCAGGGTTATTTGCGCCCAAACTCAAGAAGTTAAAATTTTTTATTTTTTTTTGCTAAGTATCAAAACTCGAAGTTGCTTACTTCATATGCACCCAGAGTCAGATTTCAACGAGTCTCAGGAATGAAAGAACACCATGTCATATGCGCCCAGGAAGATAATAAGCTTTAAAATTCGAATTTGACTAAGTCCTCAAATTAAAAGCCTATACTCTTATATGCGCCCTTGTATGAAAGTGATGCCTGTTATTTGCGCCATGATAAAAATGGAAGTGAGCATAGGCATTTGCGCCCAAGGTCATGAGTTGGGGTTAGGAAATGTTCTAAATTGGAAGCGCCTTGACTCATAATTATTTAAACATGACAAAATTAAAAACACCACATGAATATGCGCCCACCTTTAGGAAGAAGAGGTTGAATTTTAAAATCTTAAGTGGTGCGTTTGAAGTTAGACTTTGAGGGCGTTTTGATTAAATTATGAGCACATATTAAAGGCGAAGTCAAAAGATTGGCTTAATAAATTTCCTCTCAGCATGATCGGATGAGGATTCTCTATAGTGTTTGTATCAAGATGGAAAATTAAAAGGCGTTGGATGACATAAAAATTTCTCCAGGCAATTAATTTTAATTTTTGCCTAAGACGGAGAAATTAAATTAATTTAATTTAATTTAATTATTTTCCTAAGTCAATATTTAAATTCCCCCTTTAATTTTAACCCATGAAATTTTAAAATTTCGGACGATTTAATTATGGGGAATTTATTTCGGAGTTAATTACGAATGGAAAATAAAATTATGCCTAGCCAGTTTTGACGGTTGACATCGAATTTTTAAGTGTGTCGGAGAAATAAATTAAAATGGCAATTAAATTAAATTTTTTATAAATTAAATGTGCCATTTTAAATATGCAGTTGAGATTATTTCAAATCGGAGCAAAAATGATTTTTCGAGATTATTGGCAGTCGAGAGGGAATTTTAAATTTAAATCGAGGAAAGAATTTCCCTAAATAGCAAATTGTCATAACAACTGCCAGACGACTGGAATATTCCCTTTTAAATTTAGCAAACGCGTCAGTCATGATGAAGGGAATAAAAGGCATCTGCTAAAATTAGCACCGGCTTTTGGCTATAAAATTCTGAGGATTTTCATTCTCATCTCACAAGATTCGAAGTTGAAATTTATGCTGGTGAATTGAGTTGTGAGATTTAATTTGAGAGTTGCTGAAAGTGTGAAGTGTTAAGTTCGATTTTTTGCAAGAGATTGAAGTTGCTGAAAGTTGATTTCTTGAAGTTGCTGAGATTCAGAGTTGCGAAGTGCTGCGATTCGAAATAAAGTTTGAAGGGTTAAGCATTTTTATTTCTTCACGTTGCTGAGGTAAGTATTCGAAGTTGCTGAGACTTTTTATTTTGCTGAAAGTCGAAATGTTTTCGAAAGTTGAAAGATGAAAAGGCTGAAATCGTTTATTTATGCTGGAGGTTGAAATTGTTAGAATGCGAAATTGATTGAGCTTGAAATTTTCTGAAGTTGCTAAAGGTTAGAATCAAGTTGGATTTAAAATTGTTGAGGCCTTCGAAGTTGCTGATTTATAATTTTCGAAGAGCTGATTTGAAACTTGGTAATTTATAACTGGCAAGCTTGCTGATTTTAAATATTCGAAGTTGCTGATGTATAACTTCCGAAGTCGATGATTTAAATGTTGCTGAAACTTAACGCATATGCTGAGGTTGGGATTGTTGGAGATAAATTTATTTTGGCTGCAAAGTTGTCGAAATTCGAAAGTTTGAAGTTGAAGTTTGATGCTGAAGTTATTAACTCACGTTTATTTTTGCAGCCAACTCCATCCGCCTGCCACCTCACGCGATTTTCGTTTTAAAAAGGTTGGAGGAGTAACGTTGCTTTTTGTTTTGCAGATGGCTGATGGACGAAAGGCTGATGTTGCTGGAACTAGCAAGGCTGGTGCCAAGGCTGCAAACAACGAAGCTGTCAAAGAGAACGCCTCCAGGCAGGCGATTATCAAGGGTTTAAAGAAGTCCTTCATTCCAGAATCAAAGATCGTGTCGAAGTTCGGAAACCTGACGGACACCAACCTTGGGCCTTTCAACCTCGAGGCCTTCACGCGCAGAATGTATGGGCAAGGTGGCAATCTTCCGACTGATGCATCGCGCAACATTGTGAGGAGCGGATTGTACGCAGCAGCGGGATTTCAGCCGGCGGTTCGTTGTCCGGAGCTAATCCTGGAGTGTGCCAACTTTTACAGCCCGGAGGATCGGACTATCGTATCTCCAGATGGTATGATACTAGCCAACTTCGCTCCTGATGCTATTGGTGAGGCGTTTGGGATACTGGCTACTGAAAATATGTTATATAAATCCAAGGCAAAGGCTGACAAGATGTACGCCACGTCCTTCGACAAGTGCATGAAAAGGATAAACACCACTTGGATGAGAAAGCCAAAGCCTCCTGCTGCCAGGCTGCCAAAGCAGATAATCTCAGAAGAGTTGAAGCAAGAGTACTGCGATATCATTATGCTGCTCAGCAGAGTTAACGGCAGCCCACAGTCGTTTGTGTTCGAACCTTGGATGTTCTTCTACATCAGTGTGGTGCTCGAAGGAAAGGAGACAGTGAACTGGGCAAAGATGATAAGCGACAATATTGATGAACAGTTCCGGAATTTGAAAAGAACGAGGACATTCTATATGAGCTCGTATGTTATTTACATGCTTGCTCGAATGACAAAGTATAGAGGGCTGGCATACCAGGAGCCAATTGGCTGTGGATACAATCAATTCAAGATTCACCAGTCCTGCAGGCAGTTACATCTTACGCACACTGGTGACTTCCAGAGAGTAAATGACGCATTCACTATGTATATCACAAGAACTCTTCAGCAGAGGTTGCAGCAGAGAATGTCCGAAGAGGCACAGATGCTGATAGAAGAATATGGGTGTTGGTTCGTCCAATTCCCGAAGTTTACCTATTTGAGGCTGCCAGGGTACGATTCATATGTCTACAAGTTACCTAGGTACCCCACCAACAGAATGATACTACTTGAATTGTCTAGGCAATTGGTGGCCTACGACAAAATCATAAGGCGAAAGAAGAAGGGAGGCTTGCAGTTTCCCATTGTGTTGGGAAATTCACTTGAAGAATGCCCCACGTTGCAGGCAGCCAAGGAGGCTGCGGCTGAATTGAAATTCTATAAGTTAACTCTTTATACCAGCCGACAAGATTTTGATCCTAAGGGAAAGATCGGGACGGTGCAAGGTGTAGAATACAGGCACAAGGCTCACTTGGAGGACTTTTGGGAAAATGCTGGAAGTGAGGCCGAGATTAGGAAAAGAACGTTTTCAAGGTTGCCACTCAAGATGATTAGAGAATGCGAAGTAATTCAAGTGCCAGATCAAGTTGAGGAAGATACCAGGGTAATCCACCCGGATTATGAAGCAGTAAAGAACACTTAGTTTCCACCAGTAGATTGGGCCGAGCCAGAGATCACGGATTTGGACACCTTGTCAATCCCCGTCTTGACTTTCACAAAGGCTTGGGTGGAGGAACGTGTTTACAGATTAAGGAGGAGGTCAGTTGCTTTCACATACGACCTCATGGGAGACCAAAGGCCACCAGTGTCGGCAAAGAGAAAGAAACAGATTGCCCAACCTTCGGAGCCGCAGCCACCACAAGAAGAGCCACAACCACGGCAAGAGGAACCTGTTCAGCCAGAGCCTCAAGGATCGGAGGACACGTCATCGACTCAGTTGGTGTCCCATTCCTCCAGTGTGCGCGAAGTTTCACTATTTGCAAATCAGAGGGCACGAGGGAACGAAGAGCCAGAGGTTGGGGAAGTTAACCAACCAATGCCAAGGGAGTTGGATACCCAAAGCGCCAATGATCCTGAGGGTGCCAATAAACCAGATGAAGGGGAAGAAACGGATACGGACACCCACTTCGACTATTCCTTCGGAGATGAAGACGTTGGAGCTCGTGAAGAAAGCGATCAGGACATTGAAATAATTGAGCCCCAACGGAATGTTGCTCGAGAAGAAGTCCGTGAAGTGGAGGCAACTGAGGAGCAGCCCCTCATCATTTATGATATTCAACGCAATTGGCTTTCACAGGCAATCAGGAGGGACCAGGATGATGATGCGGACCTAGCGGTTGAGATGGAAGAGCTTCTGAACAGGACTAGCAAGTCGCCCAAAAGGAAAAGAGCAAGAAAGTATACAAGGATGGAAACTAATGAGGCAGGTTCACGCAGCCTTCACATTGCTGTTCCAAGAGAAGATTATAGTTTAGGTGATGCCATGCCAGAAAATTACACAATCACCACAGTTGAGTTGGGACGTCCTTTCGGAGTTCAAGTGGTCGAAGAAGCTGAAAGCTCATTCCAGGCATTGAAGGACAGGCTGGTGAAGAAGGAAGGAAAATACAAGAGATTGAAGAAAGAGCACAAGGCGCTGGTCCAATATGTGCAACATTTGGCGCATCCAGTCGTTCAAGAGAATCCAGTGGTGGAGCTTCCGTCCGAATTACCACGAGAGCCAATCAATGGGCTTGAAGAGATAAAGAGGGTTGTACGAGAAGGAGATAAGTGGGTAAGCGGTGTCCATACTGAGGCAGAAAAGTTTATGGCCGATTTTGTCTCAGCATTTCAGAATGCATCTGGCATCCTTTCACGCCTAGATAATGTCGAGCAAGCTTGGGGAGACACTCATTTTTCAAGACAAAACTATCCCTCGCTTGGCTGTTTTGATGCGTGTGCCCACGCAGACTTTGGGGAATGAAGGTGTGATCCAGGCAGGTGACAGATATGACTTTCGGGGGTGGCATTCGGCAGCGTTCACTGGGAAGAGTTTCTTTGACACTGCAGCTATGGAGTCCTCCAGGATCAGAAAGGCTATGAGGAGTATTCACGAGAGTACCCTCAACACGTTGGAGGCAGTGTTCGCAAGGAGGCTTACTCATGAGGAGGTTGAAGTTGAAGGGTTAAAGGCGAGGTTGCAGCCATTCTTTTCTGAGATGAGGACGTTTTCCCAGCTGGATTTTGAAAACATCTCTACGTTTTCAACGATCATTCAGAGCACGCAAGATTCTATTGAGACTTGGGGAAAATCTTGTGAAAAGCATGAGCAAATGGTGGCAATCTTGGAGTACCAGCTAAATCTTACCCCAGCGATTTCTGAAGAGGAGGTTGATGAGGTGCTGGCGCGATTCGTAGCGTACGCGATCAGAGAGGACGACAAGGGAATCCGAGTCATGGACGAGAATCTTCTAGAAGGGTAGTGGGCATTAATTGCTCATGGTGGTCAAAGGAGGAATATGCTATTTTTGGGAGCATTTATGACGCCACTCCTCCACCTTCTGGCAGTTTTTAGGGCAAACTCGTCTAGGGCTGAGGTGGCTCAATCTGAGCCCTCCATTGTAATTCGATCTGGACCATCCATTGGAACTGGCCAGCTATAAAAGGGGAGTCCCCCTCATTTGTACTCCGATAGTAATAGTTAGAATCAGAGAATAGTGAGTATAGTGGATTTGAAGCAGAATAGAGAGTAGATACTTTTGAGTTAGAATAGTTTTCATTTGCATTGTTGAAGAAGAAGGGGAATTCTCCCATTGAGAATTTTGTAAGAGATTGTCACAAAAGGCTAATCATAATAAAGCATTTCATTGATGGTGAATTCAAACTTTGTTGTGAGCAGTTAGTGAGGTTTCTTCTTCCTTTGACTTCAACTAGGATTTAATTTCATGCTAATAGTTAGACATGGATGTTTATGTTTAATGTAAGTGAGCTTCTTTATCCATACCACTAACGATCTTGCTGATGGTAAGCTCGTCCTGCGTGGTCAACTGGAACATTTTACACTTAACTTCGATCAAGGTTCATGTGTAGTTATGCATCGTTGTGATGGTAGTTGCACTATTGAATCATGATTTGAACACCTTTCATATCCTTTGAAGATTGCACTTACTTTGTTGAAGCTGTCCAACAGGAGGCTAGACAATGTTTGTTGAAGTTCATTGAAGTTGAGCATAACATTCTTTGCATTTAGATTAGGGTTTAGATTTTAAAAATCTCTGCAGCCATTCAAATTCCGCATAATTTTGGTTAGTTTTAGGAAATTTGCACTCTAAAGCCAAATCATTCGCACAAAATCCCTTTCCAAAAGCATATATTGGTTGTTACTACACGCATTCAGAACAATTACGTAAGTCCCCTCGTAAGAACACAGCAAATACACATCAACCAAACTGGGTCTATTCGCATTAAAGGAACCTTGGAGTTGAAAGCGTGATCTCACTTGCAATCTTAGCACGCTGAATACTTTGTTCAAGAGAGAATAGAGTATCCATTGGGAAACTTTGTTCTGCTGATTGGTGCGGTCACGAAAATCACATCAACAATTATGTTGGAAGGCAGTCAGCGTTTCAATGGCAAAAATTATAATCCCTAGAAGCAACGAATGATGACCATCTTTGAATATCACTGCCTTGATTAGATTGTTCTAGGCAATGTTACTCATCCCACAACGGCAAACAAAACCCAGGAAAAGTTTGATGAGCAAAATAGTGAAGCGGTGATGCTCATTAAACTTTCAGTTATTGATGATTAGCTTCCAGAGGTACCATCCGGCAAAACAGCTGTCAAGATTTGGGAGCATCTGAAAAACTTGCATGAGACCTCCGACGAAAGCCATGCATTCTTTTTGAAAAACCAGCTTTTCTCCATAATGATGGATGATAGAATGTCCTTGTAGGAGCATCTAACAAAGATTCAAGACATCTGTGATCACTTGGAGGCGATTGGTCGGAAGATGGAGGAAGAGGACATGGTAGTAATCACCTTGAAAAGTCTACCAAAGTCCTATGAGCACTTTGTTGAAACCCTCAACATTACATCTACTAATGTTGATCTGAAGTTTTCGGAGCTTTATACCATCCTCTTGCAGCAGGAACGCTAGAAACAACAATTTGGTAATAGTGCCTCATCGTCCTCTACAAAACAAGCTTTTGTAGCTAAAACTCAGCCTAAGAGAAAAGGGAAAGGTCAGCCTTCGCAGCAGAAAGGCTCAAGTCAACCTCCGAGCAGCCCTAAGAAAAAGAACATTCAGTGTAATTATTGTCACAAGTATGGTCATATGAAGAAGGATTGTCGTCAACATTTGGCTTCTAAACAGAAGAAGCAAGGAGGGTCTCAGCAGAAAGCGAATGTTGCCGAGCACACTGAGCAGAAGGAATCTGCCTTTTACGCTTTTATGGCTAAAAGGCCTGCAGATCATGTGAAGTCCTCTGCTTGGTACATTGATTTAGGTGCTTCGTGACGATTCACACATCGGCATGACTGGTTCACAAACTTCTCTTCTTGCATTGACTCAGTTATTTTTGGAAGAGGTGAAGAATACACAGTTGTCGGTATGGGCACTGTTCAGATTCAGTATGGTGGGAGGAATATCATTTTCCTCAATGTATACACGTTCCTAACATGGAACTAAACCTTCTCTCAGTCAATCAGATCATGTGGCATTCTCCCCAATTAGATGTGATATTTAGTACACACAAATGTTCCATTGTTGATCAGGAGACTCGCACCACTGTGGTTGTTGGTATTGAGGATCATGGTCTATACAGACTTGTGGATACAGGAGATTCTCTGGAGTTAGCCATGGCAGCTAGAAATTTTGCTATCACAGTTCACTGGCATCAGCGGTATGGGCACTTAAATGTGCACTATCTCTCTCAGCTAGCTTGGGAGGGACTTGTAGCTGGTTTACCTGACATCCAGACTCAGCATCATGGCGTTTGTGGAGCTTGTCAGGTTGGGAAGCAGCACAGGACACCATTCGAGGATGGTTACTCATGGTGAGCCTCTAAGGTACTACAATTGGTTCATGCTGATATTTGTGGGCCAATGAATACACCTTTTATTACTAGCTGCAAGTATTTCTTGCTTTTTGTTGATGATTTCAGTCGAAAAATGTGGGTGTACTTTCTTAAACAGAAATCAGATGTGTTTAATGTATTTCAGAAGTTTAAGGCCTTAGTAGAAAAAGAGTCTGGTTGTTGCATAATTACTCTTAGGTAAAATAATGGGGGGGAATTTTGTTTTATTGCTTTCTCCAACTTCTATGATATACATGGAATTAAACGCCAGTTAACCACACCCTACACTCCTCAGCAAAACGGTGTTGTAGAGAGGCACAATCATGCAATTGTTGAGATGGCTCGCTCCATGTTACAACACAGGAGTGTTCCTAACAAATATTGGGCAGAAGCAGTCTACATTGTTGTCTATCTCCTTAATCGGTCTCCTACTCACGTTGTTAATGGGAAGACTCCTGAGGAAGCTTGGACTGGTTGAAAACCCAAGATCGGTCATTTGAAAATCTTTGGCTCTTTAGCATATGTATGGATTCCAAATGCCAAGTGCTCAAAGTTGGATTCCAAGAGTCAAAAACTTATGTTCACAGGGTACAGTGACAACCATAAGGCTTACCAGTTGATTGATGTAGACACTAATCGTCTCATCTTCAGTCGGGATGTTGTCTTTGATGAAGAACGAGGACCCTTTCACATTTCCTCTTCTGTGCAACATTCTGAGGATCAGCCTTTGAAGGCTTCTAATTTGGGTGTCCGACTTCCATTAGGTTCACCTAATGGAAGGGATGATGAAGACTCTGTCTTTGATGATGCTCAACCTAATTTTCCTTCGAATGATATTGATCTTCCACCTGTTGAACCTGTTCCAGATCCATAACCAGTTCCAACTCCTCTTATTACATCTGATGTTGGCACTTCTACTCCCCGGCCTAAATGGTGGGCTAAGACTACCAATGATCTTCATGATGATGAGCTCATTAAGGGTAGATCGTCCAGAAACAAGAGCAAACAGCAACATACAGCAGTGTCAGGCGTTGGGGACGCGGGGACAGGGGGATGTGCGGGACACATTTCAGGGACGGGGGGAACAAAGGCCCTAAGTTTGGGGACAGTAGGGGGACGGCGGCGGGGGGGTGGCGGGGTGGTGGTGCTGATATAGTTATACATATACTTATAGTACTTGAAAAACTAGTTTTGAAAAGATGTATAACAGTATAACAGTATAAGAATTACATTTCAAATGAAACTATAGGAAATTAGTAAAATTATAACATAACAAAATTTGAAATACTAAATCTAAATACGAAGATTTCTTGAATGCTAATTGCTAAATAAAATTTGACAAATGAAATTGTCAAATTGGAGATATAAAAAACTATATCTTTGTAAGTTTTTGAAGGAAATTAGTATAGATAAAAAGGATGCAGAATTCAGATTCTGAGCAAGTGGTACAACACTGCTTAAACTGATTCCTTCATCAATTTAGTTATCTAAAGATGTGCAGCAACGAAATGTGACACCAAGGAAGGAGGGGTGTGACCACTTAAATCCCCAACTCTCAGTGTATCCCAGCCACGTGAGGACTCAAGGAGAGGCGTATGAGCATTTGAAGGCCAAACGATTAGCTATAGGAGCTTTATTACCATGGATTTAGACTGTAATCAGTCATTCAGAGGGTGGCGCAGGAGTTAATTCATAACCTGTGTAATGTTGTTAAAGAGATCTGCTCGTTACATAGTTCAGTTTGGATTGTATGTGGAATTGTATAAATATTTCTGAGTGTTTACACTTACTGCGTGTTAAACTCAGAAATATGTTACACTCAAAAATATCCCTGAGTTATTTCCTTCTTGTAATATTTTGAGTATTCTGTAGATGCAAATCAGTCATTATATTACTCAGAACATGTTTGTTAAAGAGCTGTAACATCATATCAGTCATTGCTCATTTTGGAACCTCCGTCAGCATTGGTATATTTGGTCTATGTGCAAGAGTGTAATGAATGTAATGCTGTTTCAGTCAGCCTGTCATAGCTCATAAACTTCATACTCACTGCTGTTTGAGTCAAACACTCTTACATTTGGTCTACATCCCTATTCAGTTTGACCCTGTGCTAGTCTGCAATCTGTCTTTGTGCATTCATTACAATGCTCATTGAAAAGCAAGAGGAATGAAGTGTTTAAGTTGATTTCCAGATTTGCATGTTCAGTTCATTTGAATGTTATCTCCAGGGGCGACGGGAGACGGCTAGACATCTAGAGGAATGAGGCGGGGAGACGTTTAGACAGGAGACGGCTAGATGTCTCCCCGCCTCTCAAGAAACACCTAGGCGTCTCCCAAGGAAGCGTGGAGACGTGGAGACGTCTCCACGTCTCCACATCTCCTTGGGAGACACGGAGACGTTTCCCCGTCTCCGGCGGAGCACCGGTGGCGGTGGTGGGACGGCGGGAGATGTAACGAACACACTTGTACGATAAAATTAAAACTTTACAATTCATACATAAAAGTAAGAACAATACCATTTTGATTAAAAAAATTTCTTTTCAAAACATAAATAAGAAACATCTTTTGCATCTTTAAACTATTTCATTTCAAATGAAATTACAAAGCATGAAGAGAAACATACATACATAGCCCGTAGGCTTTTGACACCAATAGAAATAAGAAGGTCCAGGAATTCGTCCTGTCAAGCTTTGGATCATCCGTCGGGTGCTCGTGGAGGAGAAACATCACTCGAGCGTTTTTCCGCCAACCACGGACTTTAATGCGGTCCCCCGCACGATCATTTTTCAATGAACGGCCCTCCCTTCGAAGAAGAGATTGGTTGGGTAACCTTTAATGACTACCAACTGGACATAGTGCTGTGATTCTACAAAACTAGCTTTCGTGCTAACGGCAAATCACAAACTAAGTTGTATTTCGGAATCACGGTGAACTGACAGTGTAGTACAACAACTAAATGGTTCCTTACACTACTTTGGCCAAAGTGTTTACGTTCAACGAAGAACATAGATCATATGTCACATTCACTAGCCAGGTTCAACTTGACTTAAGGCTATCTTAATTCTACGCGTAGGTTGGTCTATCGGGGTAGTCCGTACCCTAGACTTCCTACAACATCTTACTGTTGGAAAGAAGAATCCATTTAACAAGATACTACAACTGACGCCCTAATTCAGGATATACAAATCCTAGGGATACAATAACTTGACTAAGTTGTTTGTATTTAGATGTAGAATATAACTTGCAATTATTCTTGACTCAATCCTAGTAATTATTATTTATACACAAGCATATGCTCATTATATAGAGCCATTTAAACACAATGCAGATTGCTATCCATTAACTAATGTAAAACGTACACCAATGACAACAAAAGCCATGAAAAGACTACATTTATGATAATGGTTAAGAAACTATTATTCTTTTTAATTCAATCTTAATACAATCAAACTCTTTTCTTTCCAGCCATGACTATAATTCAGAGACCTATCAGATTACTCTGGAATATTAGCAAAATATGTAAAGTAAGAGTTTAGCATGCCCGATTTAGCTTTCCACAAGTTTGGAAGATAGCTCCTTCACTTGCCTTTACTCAGATCACTTTCAGCTTGATTCTTGAAACCAAATACTCAACACAGTAAACGAGCAATTCCTGATTACTCCTCTCTTATTCAAAGATTACTTCAAACCAGCAATTTCAAACTTCTGCTCTCTTGTTCAGAGAATACCTCACATTAACAAAATAACTTAACAATTTCTCTACTATGGCGAATTCACTCTTTAGCTATAAAATGCTCAAGGAAAACTTGACTGTAAATTCGTGTGAGTAAGAATGCCAAACGCAGGTATATATATAGGTTGATTTTAAAACTGATTTCCACCTTCTATGGCGCCAGAACTGCCAGCAGGTTGAAGAATGTTTCAAACCAAAAACGTGTTTCAATATGGTGAGGGTTTCGACCTCCATGTTTGACAGCAAAGAAGCTTATTTCATTTCGAAATTGTTCAGACTGTTAAAAACGTGACAGCTCTCAATCTGACGCGTTTTTACAGTTAGGTTAATTGCCAAGTTTCCATTTCAGACTTTTTCCTTGCTCAAATGGCGTCCACATTTCCTTCTTTTTGCTAAGCATGAAATATCTCATCTATTTTCTGACGCCTGGCCCTAGTCGCGCGATTTCTCTGCGCGTTTTTCATTTTCCTCAAGCATTTTCGCGT
This sequence comes from Sequoia sempervirens, assembly GCA_007258455.2. Taxonomy (NCBI): domain Eukaryota; kingdom Viridiplantae; phylum Streptophyta; class Pinopsida; order Cupressales; family Cupressaceae; genus Sequoia; species Sequoia sempervirens. The sequence goes on along the minus strand of VDFB02270651.1, from coordinate 165,263,713 downwards.
TTTTTTTCTTCTTTATTTCGACTTTGTAAATCTTCAATATTTAAATAAAGTTTTCAAAATAAATATGATGCATTTACTAAAGTTCAGATTTGAATATTTCAACGTATTCTTTAAAGAAATCCGCGATTTAGAGAAACTCGCGTTTTTGAGAAATTCGCAATTTTCATTCTTTTCTCTGATTCACATTCTCATTTTATAAAAAATGTTTAAAATGTTTAATTTACATTTCATTTGATTTTGTCAATTCTTTTATTTAAATATATTTTATATATTCAATTAAAATACTTATATAATATAGTTCTTGTATAATTATTTAAATTATCAATTTAAATAATATTGTATACATTTTAAACTATATTATATTAATATTTTAATATAATATTAAATATATTGAAATACTTATCTTTTTACTAATACATATATATTCATTTACATTATACGTTAAACATGTAAATTTATATATATGTATTCGTATAATTTCAGAGGCAAGATATGTTACTATATATAATTCATTTATCTCGTTAGCTGTGGGTATGTATTCTTGTATATATATCTGTATATATACTACATGTATAAGTATCCATAAATACATTTATATCGACACATACGTATGGCATATCCATCTGCTTAATACGTTTGTATCAACATGAATGTACTTATGGGTACTTGTACATATCGTATTCGTATGTACAAATACACATATCCACCTCTAACCAGAACTTATCATTTATAAGGTTATACTGGCAAGCATCACTTGTTTACACATTCAGAAGAAGACACGACTCCTATTGATACTAAACAAGCCTACGGATGACTTACCTTTAACCAGAACAATGACTTAGCTTACATAGTTCTAAGGTTTGTGTGTGTATGTCCAGTTGGTATCCATTACTGTTTACCCGACCAAGTTCTTCCCCGAGTGATATCTCTCCTCTGTCTCGAGGTACGAACCTGTTTCCTGCAAATCATGACAGGGTAACGGAAGTCATTTGCTCAAGACCAAAGTAATATACATTAAGCATCTTAGAAGGCTAGAACAACATTATTTCATAACTCAATATGCCAATTTCATTCAAGATTAACATCAATAGAAGCATCAGATAAAGAGACAATCATTTAGGATACATCCAATTGATCACAAGAACAATTCAATTTATTCAACAGAAAGATTCAACATTTACAATGTACATCCTATGAATAGTAGCTATACAATCGGGGTGTAACAGGAGACGTCGCTACACGTTTCCCTGTCAAGGAAATGTCCCCGTCTCTGAAACGCGGCCAAAAAGGGGGGGAAACACGTTTCCGTGGAACACTGACATACAATTAATTTTGCTCTCATGGCCAACATTCACAATGTCTATGAGCCTCAGACATATTCAAAGGCTAAAGGAATTCTTGAGTGGGAAAATGCTATGGAGGCTGAATACCAAAGTCTTCAGAAGAATCACACTTGGGTCCTTTCTGATCTTCCTCCAGGGAAGAAGCCCATTAGTTGCAAATGGGTGTATAAGGTTAAATACAAAGCTAACGAAACCCTTGACAAGTACAAAACTCATCTAGTTGCAAGGGGGTTCTCACATAAAGAAGGCATTGACTACGAGGAGACCTTTGCTCCTACAACCAAGATGAGTACCATTCGGCTCGTCCTAGCCTTAGCAGCCCAGTTTGGTTGGAAAGTCCATCAGATGGATGTTAAGAGTGCTTTCCTCAACGGTGAGTTGAAGGAAGAAGTCTACATGACGCAGCCTCCAAGGTTCAAGGTTGCCGATCAAGAACATAAGGTATACAGATTGGTAAAAGCACTCTATGGCCTGAAACAGGCTCCTCGGACTTGGTACATCAAAATTGACAAGTACCTCACAGATCATGGCTTTCAAAGGAGTCCATCTAACTCTAATCTATATGTCAAACATACGGGTAGTGATATACTTATTGTTGTTGTCTATGTGGATGACCTGATCATTACTAGCAGTTTGGCACATTTGATCTCTGAGATCAAATAGGATTTGTGCAGCACATTTGACATGACAGATTTGGGACTTTTGCATTACTGTTTAGGTGTTGAGGTTTGGCAGACTGAGAGCAGTATCTTCATCTCCCAATCCAAATATGCTCGAAGTCTACTGGATAAGTTTTGAATGCAGGATTGCAAACTTGCCTCCACACCCATGGAAAAAGGGCTTAAGTTGTCAACTAAGTTAGACTCACCGATAGTAGATGAATCATCGTTCAGGCAACTAGTGGGCAGCCTCGTCTATCTCATTGCCACTAGACCTGACCTCAATTTTGCAATGAGCTACATTTCACGCTTCATGATAGCCCGAAAGGCTGATCATTGGGTAGCAATGAAGCGTGTGCTGCATTATGTGAAGGGCACTTCTGATTATGGACTTCTTTACACTAGGAGTCATGATCCTAGACTCAGATTGGGCAGGTTCAGTTGATGACAGGAAATCAACATCTGGGTATGTATTCAATTTGGGATCCGATGCAGTCACATGGACTAGTAAGAAGCAACAGGCAGTGGCTCTCTCCTCGACAGAAGCAAAGTATTGGGGAGCAGTTAAGGCAGCTTGTGAGCCAGTTTGGCTTCGTCGGATGCTTGCGGATATGCAAATATTTCAAGTAGGTCTGACTCCCTTGTTCTGTGATAATCAGGGAATTCTCAAACTTGCCAAGAATCCAGTCTTCCATGAAAGAACCAAGCATGTGGAAACTCATTGTCACTTCATTCGGAAGCTTGTTGAAGACGGATCAGTTTAGTTGTTGTATGTTCCGACAAAGGAGCTGACTGCAGATATTCTCACCAAGTCGCTCAGTTCGGATAAGTTTGTAAAATTCAGGGGGCATCTTGGTGTAGTTGACAGATTGAGCATTAAGGGAGGGTATTAAAATAATATTTATTATTTATTTATTTAAAGCTCAATTATGTAATATTGTTGTATTATATTGGTGATAAGATCGTTGTTGATCTTCTTTCAGTTTCTTTTAAGAAACTTGTTATTTTTGTAAATCTTGTAACTTATTTATTGAGCTTTGCTCATTGTAAATAACACATCAAATTTTTACCAATTACTTCTCATAATAAAATCTCCAAATCATGCTCCAAAATGCCTTGATTTCACATTAAATCTCGTGCAAACGCAAATAAAAATAAATAAAGATATTTTATTGTTGAGAAAATCACCCAAGACAGTGAAAATTGGTCAAGCATGCTGAAATAGTGATTGTTAGGTACTTTCAAATGAATTAGGCTAAAGTTACATGTCTAGGTACAAGTGCGGTTAAGGGTGCAGGTACAGGTATTGAAACCTGGTACGATAGTAGGGCAATTTCTTTCTCCTTGGGTATGGGTACGGGTTTGTGTGTGTGTGTGTATATAAATTATATATAAATATAATATATTTTCTAATATATAATAAATATAATTTTATAATGTTTTATAATGTTATATTTTAATATTTGATATTTATATAATATTTAGTACTACATTAATAATAATTAGTAACAATTGAAATCTATAAATATATAAATAAATTAATATCTATAACCTATAAATATAATATATTTTATATTATATATAATTTTTAATATTCTATTTTATTAATAATATAGAATATATAAAGGTAATAATGTGTGGACATTTACAATTACTAAAAAAAATATTTAAAAATTATAATCGGTGGACTTTTACAAATTAGATTTTTTTTCTTCTCAAATATCTTTGTATTCATAAATAGCTTTAATTCCCCTTTGTGAAATAACACCTAGTGTTTCTATTCCGACCTTTCTACTGCCAAAGGTTTAATGTAGCAGTGTCAAAATTTTCATTACATTGCAAATATATCAAGCGGAATAAAATTCCGCAGATTCCATTTAAGTTTAATATGTTCAATTTTTCTCCTTGAGAAAACCCTCATTTATATTGCATTCAAATTTTATATTTTGTGTTGCAAATACACTGGAGCCCTCATTTGGAGTTTCAGGCCAAACCTTGAGTGAACCCAGGGTCGTCCTAAACTCGAACCTGTATCAAAACCGTATTTTTTTCCATATGCAAGCCTGTATAGGCAAACCCAATAATATAGGAATTAGGGTTTGTCCTTGAATAGAAATCCAAAAGGTACAAATGAAACATTTTGCATGTCAAGTTGGCACACAATGGTCACTTAGGAAGGGACTGGCTCAAGCCCAATTTGAATCTAAATTTGAAAAAGTTGACATCATTTATGCAAGTTGAGGAAATGAAAAGATTAGTTCCACAAATGCAAATCTAAACTTGGGTGATGGATGGGTAAACAAAAGAACAAGACCAATCCTTGGGAATAAGTGCATATGGAATTGAGTTAGGGTTGAGTTATGTGCCATCTTTTACACCATAATTGCACCACTTGTACACTAGTCAAAGCATAAACGTCAAAGTGAGACCAAAACGAAGGGGAAAAGTTCAAGGTCTGCAATTTTCACCATTACAATATGTGTGTGGTAATCGGTATCTTTGCAACTTGTTTTCTAGCCCCATTTCAACAATGAATTAATTGTTCATAGCAATAGCAAGTTGAAACATGAATCATATATCACAAAATGGATCAACTATCTATACCAATATATTTAATATTTGTGAAGATATTATTGAATTGAAGTCCATATTGAGCATACAAGAAATCATAGCAAGCTGAATGGTGAGCCATATTTTATACCATCCAACCCCTAGCAATAAAGAACAAAATGTGTCATTCCTGCAGACATCAACCCTTGGACATTATAGTTTCCCTATGATTAGCTATAATCATGGCAAGCTGAAAGGTGAGCCATATTTTATAATCAGCTTGCTACTTTAAGCTAGCCCTTGAAATAGTAGGGGGCTTTCCCTTAGGATTAATTAACTTGCTACCCCCTACTCTAGCAAGTGGCACTAATCCTAGGGAAAGCAAGAACATTAATCCTAAGCTAGAATACGCTAGAGTAACATTTAGGCCCACCCCAATTAATCAGCTTGTTAGAGTACACCAAATTCTATATGTAACATGCCCCCCTACTATTTTAAGGGCTAGCCCCCTACTATTTGTGAGGGCTAGCGTATTCTAAATGGCATTAGTTCATTAATCAGCTTTAATGCCATCAGTAAATTAATTCGCTATTAATTAGTTCATTAATACAGCAGATTAATCAGCTTGCTACTTTAAGCTAGCCCTTAAAATAGTAGGGGACTTTAGTTTACATATGTTACATTAAGGACTCAAAAGTTATGAGAGGGGGCTCCCAAATTACCATCCTATTAAGTTCAAAATTTGTTGCATCCAAGGTGGAAATAACAATGAACATTTCTTCATTGGTTTTGTATGGGCTGTTTGGACTTGCATTTGCTTCTAAAAATGTTTGTTCAAAGAAAGGGATTTGTGCCTTGAAGAGATTTGCTGTCAAGTGCACAGTGGCATGAGACATTTGTCAACAAATTCGTTTTGGGTTTAAGCCTAAGAGTTGATTCGATTAGCTGCTCATGATTCCATAAACATAGCGGCATGCAAATGAACCATTTCGGATAAGAATGTTTACTGTGTCTTAGAATAGGTTGTTCAAGCAAAGGGTTTAAAAGGTTGGTTAAATGCCTCTACCACTTCAATTCCTTTCTAGCGTTCCCAAACTCCTCACTTCTCTCTTGAATTTTTTTTGCTCTCTTTCTTGTCTTTGAATAATCCTTAGCTGCTCATTTTTCCTTTTAATTTTATTCTCAATCTTTGTGTGCTTCCTTCTTTACCTCTCAGCCTGCCTTGGGACCTTCCTTACATCAGCTTGCTCTTTCTCCCTTGCCTTCATTTCTTCGATCTCTCTCTTCTGCAAATCCCTTTCTATCAACATGTGCATACACTCATGCGACATGAGTATTTGGGACTGTTTGCTCAACTTGAGCGCACCATTTCCCGGTTGCTTAGAAGCCATTTGATCCAGTAATTTAAGAAACACTGACAATGATTTAGCTGGTCAACTTCTAATAAACTGACTACAATTTGGTTCTTGGTTTATATCTTGCACTATGTTCTCATTTGCATCCACACACACTTCAACATATTCTTTGTTGGATTCTTTACTAGCTGCTTAGTAATCAACTATCTTAGATGGGAGGAAGGTGGGGCAATTGCATTGAGATATCAATACTATCCAAGTCTAGATCACAATCCATGCTTGTGTTTGCCTTTGTGATCCTTGAGATCCAAATCCAAATGCGTGTGTAAGTGTTATTTGTTAAGAGGTTGGTGGTTTGAGTGGTTAGGTGTTTATGAAAGACTTACAAAAGCTGTCTATGTAGCATTCAAAGCATCTAGGCATGATTAATATAATAATATAATACCCTGCATTTTTATCTCTGCAATTTTGGTGCTCTTTGATTCCAACAAGTGGTGTCAGAACCACAGTGACTAATATTGAAAGGAGAATGAATGTGTGGCATGTTTTGTTAATTCGGTATGATGGCTTGTTACTTCTCGTGTTTTTTTTATGTTTGAGCTTTAGCACTTTCCTGTGCTTGTTGGAATGAACAGTGACTGAGAAAAGTGGAACTACAGCTGGCTGCATATAAGAAAGCATCTGCTGAATCTAAACTGCAGACCCCAGGCACTAAAGAAATTTTAAGGGCCAAGCAGATCAGCTCTCCGCTAAGAGCTTTTTTGCTTGCAGATGGTAGTCACTACAACGATGTGAGGACAACACCAAGGCAATGGCTATTCAATGTTTAATGTCCCCTTTCTAATAATTTAATTTGGGGACAACTATTCCACTATTTCTCATGGGTGTAGGTAAAGTGACATAATTTCAATTTAACATTTATTCTTTTGGTGTTTTCTACATTTTCATGAATTGCATTTTTGGAGGTCTTTAAGAGCATTTATGGGGCCCAATATGTTTGAAAATCTTGTATTTTCATTTTTTGGCATATGTCTCTTGGAGATCTTTCCAGCGCACCAAAGAAGTTTGATTTTTTCCCACTAGGAAAGGACTAAGGACCTCACCAAATTGGGGTACCTAAAATAAATATTTTTGTACATCTTATTTAATTTTGTAGCTAGTATGCATTCATCTGGCTGTCCATTTCAAGTTGTGAGATTCTTCATGAACCTTCTGTAACTATTGCTATTTTTAGCATATTATATGACAAGCTTTTATGGAGTTAGACATTTTTTGGTGGGCATTTTCGAAGGGAGAATATTAAAATTTATCATTTGTTGGAGAAGAAAGCATTGGAATTTGCGAGAAAAATTGTCATGTCCCATTTCCAATCAATCTAAGTCTGTACATATTAGGTTTGTACTTGTGTCTTCCCCATTTCCGTCTGTTGTGTGTTTTCCCTTCCTAAGTATACCTTTTCTTTCAACTCCATTCTTCCCTTCTTCCTATCTATGTTTCAAACTTCTCTATCCTATCTTTCCTTTTGTCTATTGCCTATCTTGCCATTGTATTTGTTGAACTTCTCCATCTTGTCATGCCCGTTGTTCGACCCCCAATGCTTCGTCCTATAATTTGAGTCTTGTGATATGGCCAACCCCTAATCCCCGACATTTCTTCCAATGTTTCCATTCCTCTCCTAACTTCCCAAAAGATGTTGTATTGTTCCCAGTAGTCGATTTTTGGCATCATTACTTTCAAAGTGGAATCTTTCCCACCCATGATCACTGTTTAAATTTGAAGTCGCAAGGGTACTTGGTGACTGACCTATTCTATTGGTGGAGTATATATAAAAGAGCAAATGTTTGTATCCAAGATTATCCACACTTAATCAAATTCCCTTCAAAATCCATTTTGAGCACTTGTGTTCGGGCATAGGAATCCTAGGACAAAAACGTTGGTGATTTTGAGGGAAGATCTCACATAGAGTTTGTGTTTGAGCTTCATTGGATGTAGGCTCTAGCCACATTGTTTTGGTCCAATTTTCCATTGTTGTTGAAGTTATTGATATCGTAGAACTATTTGAATATAATAGAACCATTATTGTAATAAGAAAGAGATCAGGACTTACACCTCTTATTTGTTGTTCATTATAATATAAAGATCAAGAGTTATTTTTTTATTTGTTGTTTGAAATGTAATGATATACTAATGCATAAATAGTAATTTTAATCTGAATTGTCTAAGATCGAAGTGAATGCTAGGGTCGCTAGTGTTGTTATTCAAATAATAAGTGTTTGTGGAAGGTAAGAGTCGAACTTGCATTGTTGTTTTGACCTGAGACATTACAGTGTATCAGAGCTAGTGATCTTGCTAGCTTGTGTGTTCAGAATTCAATTTTGGATGTTTTAGTTTTACACAGCATAGTGATAGAGTAACCAGATATCACTCGAGGTAGATCAAGAAACAAAACCAATTTGTAGAGAATCCAGAGACTAAATCTTCCCCTAAAATATTTGCATATTTGTATGGAAAAAGAGAGATGAGAATGAACGAGGACAATGACCCTGAGGGTCAAGCCAAAAGAAAGTTTGATTTGATAATTAATATGATGGCACAATTGCTTCATAGGATGGCCAATAACATGAATGCACCTAGACAACCAACGAGATAAGCAAGTTCTTCTGAGGATAATAATGTGGTTACTATTTACACCCACACACAAAGGAATATTCTCATTTCACACTCATTATTTGTTGTTCATTATAATAAGAAGATTGGGAGTTATTTTGTCATTTGTTGTTTGAAATGTAATGATATTGCTGATGCATAAACAGTAATTTTAGTCTGAGTTGTCTAAGATCTGTGAATGCTAGGGCTGATAGTGTTGTTATTCAAATAATAAGTGTTTGTGGAAGATTAAGAATCAGATTTGTATTATAGTTTTGGCTTGGGGCAATACAAAAGTTGGGGCTTCGGCATCTATAAAACACAAGCAATTTCTTCATTTTAGTTTCTCATATTTTACATACAATCTTCAAAATTGTTTGAGCACTTGTATTCATTCAACAATCTAAGGACATGGTTTTTTAAAGATTGTAACCATACAAGAAATCTTCCTTGAAGGGAAGTGGGGCCAAAAAAGCTCAAACTACATTTCTACAGGCCTTACAAAATTTTGAGAAGGATTGGAAAAGTGGCTTATGAGTTGGAGCTACCAAAGTGAAGCAAGATACACAATTTCTTTCACATGTCTAGCCTCAAAAAGGCACTAGGAAAACATATAGAACCCTCGGATGAGTTGCCTTTGATCGATGAAGACGGAAAACTAGACTTGATTCCCTAAACAATCATGGATGTAAGGGAAAGAGAAAGATAGGAAACAAAAGCACCAAGGAGTACCTGATTCGATAAAAAGATGTTATAATGGAGGATGCAAAATGGGAAGGCCCACAAATATTGGAACATTCAAACCTACAATTGCTCGAGGACAAGCAATTTTGAGCAAGGAAAATTTGTCATGTCCCACTTCCAATCAATCTAAATCTGTACATATTAGGTTTGTACTTGTGTCTTCCTTTTTTCCATCTACTATGTGTTTTCCCTTCCTAAGTATGCCTTTTCTACCAACTCCACTCTTCCCTTCTTGTCAGAGCTTCAAATTTCTCCATCCTATTACGTATTTTGTCTATCACTCACCTTGCCATTGTATTTGTCAAACTTCTACATCTTGTTATTCCCATTGCTCGACCCCCGACGCCCCATCCTATAGTTTGTGTCATGCAATATGGCCAACCCTTGATCCCCAATATTTCTTCCTATGTTTTCATTCCCCTCCTAAGTTCCTAGCATGTGTCATATTGTTCCTAGTAGTCTATTTTTGGAACCATTACTTTCAAAGTGGAACCTTTCCCACCCACGATCATTGTTCAAATTTGAAGTTGTGAGTGTATGGCTGACCTATTCTATTTGTGGAGGATATAAAAGAGCAAATATTTTCATCAAAGATTATCATCTACACTTAATCAAATTCCTTTCAAAATCAATTTTGAGCACATGTGCGAGTGTGGGAATCTAGGATGAAAAATCTAGTGATTTCAAAGGACGATCTCATATATAATTCATATTTGAGCTTCATTTGACACAGACTCCATATGCATTGTTTTGGTTCAATTTGCAATTGTTGTCGGTATGAATTGCTATTGTAGTTACCAATATTGCAAAATTATTTGAATGTAATACAGCCATTATTGTAATAAGAAAGAGATTGGGATTCACACATGTTATTTGTTGTTCATTATAATAAGAAGATTGGGAGTTATTTTATCATTTGTTGTTTGAAATGTAATGATATTGCTGATGCATAAACAATAATTTTAATCTGGGATATCTAAGATGTGAGTGAATGCTAGGGCTGATAATTTTCTTACTCAAATAATAAGTGTCTGTGGAAGGTTACGAATCAGATTTGTATTATTGTTTTGGCCTTGGACAATACAAAAGTTGGGGCTTCAACATCTATAAAACACAAGCAATTTCTTCATTATAGCATCTCATATTTTACATACCGAAACTCGATCGAAATTGTTTGAGCACCTATATTCATTCAACAATCTAAAGACAAAACCCCTTGGATGCTGAAATCAAAAAATGAAACCCCTTTGGCTTCTTGAGTGCAATCTCATACAGGGGGTGGATTATGCACTTTAAAGATTGTTTGGTTTTCAGCATACTTTTTCAGTATTTTGTTTGTAAGATTTGTGACGGAAGGAGCTTCAACATACAGAGTTTTATTTGCAGATTTGAATATCTCTTCTTTTGCTGTTATATCTGTTGTATTTTAGCTTACTACAACATATTTTATTAATAGAAATCAGCTCCAGCATATTCGGAAAGTCACTCATTGTTTATGCAAATAATGTTAAATTGTGTTCATTGTTTTGAATAAATTCAGTTCATGTACTTTCTATATTTGTTCAAATTATATTGAGATGTGTTACATCCCACCCTAGTTTTCAAAAGACTACTTTTACTTTCAGTAATTTTTACAATGAAATGCTATAAACTCTTGAAACTCAATGATGCTATGATGAAATACGTAATGCTTTGATTTAAGTTTCTGGTTGAGTTATGGATTGTCATGTCCCCCAAAATTGTAACACCGAATATAAATCATTAAAATACAAATAACAAAATCAAATAAATATCAAAATGTAAATATAAGTAATTGCCATTTAAATATTATTATTATAATTATAATTATCAAGATAATATTATAATTATAAATATAAATATTGGTAATATAAAATAAATATTAAATATCATACAAAAAGAGATATAAAATAATATTAATAAAAATAAATTGAACAAGAATATTTAAACAAAATATATTATCAGCAAATAAAGTATATTAAACAGCATCAAATAAGGCATCAATTCTCAAGAGGCACATAAACAACAGACTTCAAAAGCCACGATTCCTAAAAGTAGCCACACTTAAAATAATAATAGAGCAATTACACCCAAGATAAATATTAAACAGACCAGATAAATATGAGTATTAAATAATAATTCAACGATTCCTAAAGAAATAATCATTATTAATAATTACTAGCAAATAACTTGGAGCAGTCCTTCCTCAGCTCACCCACTTATTAATTAAAGAAACAAACAAACAATTAAATGGAGTGGAAGTGATGCAAAGACACACCCCTTATGTGGTGCGATTCATACCATAAAGACATGACCTTTGGAATACTATGCCTCTTGGCAGATCGGTTATAAAAGAGAAGACAATTGCAAGCAAGTAGACAATGGTGGAAAACTGATAATTACATCTGTGTATTATCGGACTGGAGAACTCATATAGAGCTGACCAGCCCCTCTATTGATGAATACATAAATTGCTATAATCTGAAGCAGCATCATTAATTCGCATAAGGAATATGGGAATAGTTATGGAGAATTAAATATATATTATATACAGCAGATACATGTACACACTTTACAGCAAATCTGGAGTGCTCTAAGGAATGTTAGCATATATATATATATATATATATATATCCAGAACAGCATATCCAAGTGCTCTTGAGAGCCATGATCATCATAGCAGAAATATGAAGGAAGGGAATAGAATAAAAGGCATGGCTGGCGGGAAATAAAGAGGTTCTACAGAACGGTAGCTTGGAGAAATAGGGATATCTGCAGAATTGACCAGGAATAAGGAGAGAAGTATTTTATGAATTTAAATAATATGTTAGATAAATGTTTGTACATTTGAATAATAATGATGTTGATAAATACATCATGGATTTCAATAATAGTGTAATTAATAATAATTTATACATATGCTATTTATTTAATGTTATCTATTTTTTATTGATGACATGGGGAATAATGAATCATGTGTGCTACTTGTTATCTTGTAACATTGCTGATATGTTTGCTCCATTGACATTATGGTATTATATATATTATATATATCATTATATCATTATACAATAATAAAATTCTTGAGCCTTATACGTAATCATGATTATTTGTAGAAAAATGAATAGATTTATGAATGTCTTTATCCTATGATTGATCAAGAAAAGGAGAAAAAGAATATAATCTTTGTAAATTTTAATGAACTTCTTAATTGATTGTCAAATGAATAGAACTCATCTAGTATATATACAAAAGGAGAAGAAGAGACGCATCCATTGAGAGAAGTTCGCTTCATTATATTCATGCCTCTTGACATTGCGTTTCACCAAGAAGAGAAGTCGGCCTTGAAGGAGTGTGACGACTTTTCAAAAATAAACAAACATTAAATTATATTTAATGAAAGACGTATCACTTCAAATGTCTTATGTCGGCCCAGATGAAAAGCCGTGCCACTTCATAGGAAATAATCTACACAATTTAAATAGCCGTTTCAGGCTATCATTTAAATTGTCTTTAATCTGTGCATGGGTATGGAAGGATCAGCCTGCCGCTGCTAAATAACATCAACACTCCCTCTCAGCTAGGGAGGATACTTCCAGCTGCACAAAACAAATCACCTCATCGTGATGTTTATCACTATGGCTACAACCATAAGTGAACAAGAAGAATATCACCTCATCGTGATATCAGATATCGCCTCAACACGATATCAACCATAATGGCTACAACCATACTATGGCTAGTACAAGTGTTCATCACTTACGTGATGTTGTCACCTCAACGTGACTTTCACCATGACTCTCTCAGAGGGTGAAACACAAGTACAACATATGTCATGGAGTCACACACATGACATCCACCATGACTCAGCTCAGAGGGTGGAAACAAGGGCTTTCACCTCAAATCTCAAAGAGAAATGCATTAACAAGGGCTTGCACCTCAAATTCCTCTGCCTCAGAGGAAAATACATTAACAAGGGATTTCACCTCAAACTTCTCTCACAGAGAAGAACTCATTAAACAAGGCTCATTGATACTGAGACTGATTCTCAGTCAAGGCTGGATTCTCCACCATACCAAGCTTATCTCGAAAGTACACAAACTTTAAACTGGAGAGAGGTCTGGTGAGAATGTCTGTCGTCTGCTCATCAATGCTGATGTACCTCAACTATACAACCTTCCGCAATACCATATCTCTAATATAGTGGTACTTGATCTCAACGTGCTTGGTTCTATCATGGAACACAGGATTGACAAAAAGCTTCACACAACTCTGATTATCACAATGAATGATAGTAGGCTCCATTGATTGTCCAAACAAGCCTGCAAGGAGCTTACGAAGCCATACTGCTTCCCGAGTTTCCATACAAGCTACAATATACTCTGCCTCTGTTGTACTCAATGCTACAGATGATTGCTTCCTGCTGCACCAGGAAATCATAGCAGAACCCAAACTGAAGCAACAACTAGAGGTGCTTTTCCGATCTGAAACACACCCTGCCCAATCAGAATCTGTATAGCCATGTAACTCCAGATCTATATATGAAGAATACCTCAACCCATATCTAACTGTGCCTCGCAAGTATCTCAGGATATGTTTAGCTGCAACAAAATGTATCAGTCTCGGATCACACATAAACTGGCTAAGTGCACTCACTGCATAGCAAATATTAGGTTTAGTGTTAACTAGATACATCAAGGACCCAATCAACTGTCTGTACAATGTAGGATCCACCAAGTCTAAACTGGCTCCAGCCTCCTTTAATTTATGTAGGTTGGTTTCCATAGGTGTAGACATGGACTTGCAATCCATCATACCAAATCTCTTAAGTATATCAATGGTGTACTTCCCTTGACTTAGAATCATCTCATCTGGTTTCTGCCAGACTTCTAATCCAAGGAAGTAATGCATGAGCCCAAGGTCCTTCATCTCAAATTCCGAAGTCAACTCCTTCTTGCACTCGAGAATTAGGTGATCTTCTCCAGTAAGAATCAAATCATCAACATATAAGACCAATATTAATGCATCACCATTGATTACCTTGAAGTAGAAATTTGAATCAGCATCATTCTTCAAGAAACCCAAACTTGACAGGTAACGATCAATCCTTTCGTACCAAGCACGAGGAGCTTGCTTAAGACCATACAAGGCCTTCTTCAACTTGCAAACATGTGACTCCTTCCCATGAACCTCAAATCCATCAGGTTGCTCTATATAAACCTCTTCCTCAATCACTCCATTGAGAAAGGCTGTCTTCACGTCCATCTGGTGAATCTTCCATCCTCTAGATGCAGCAATAGCAATGATGGTTCTGACAGAAGTATAGCGAGCAACAGGAGCAAATGTTTCTTCGTAATCAACTCCCTCTTTTTGAGAAAACCCATAAGCCACAAATCTTGCCTTGTACTTCTCAATGCTCCCATCTGCAGCATGCTTAATCTTGAATAGCCATTTAGAAGATACCACAGACTTGCTCTCGAGTCTAGGAACAATGTCCCAAACATCATTCTTAAGAATTGACTGATGCTCTTCTGACATAGCATCATGCCAAACCTGATGACTAGATGCTTCCTCAACACAGGTAGGCTCGGATTCTATAATCTGACTCATTAAGGAAACATAGCTGGAGAACTTATGTGGCCTTTTACTTTCTCTGAATGTGCCTCTAGGAGCTGCAAAACTTTCAGCCTCTTGCATAGTACGCCTAGCCCATAGAGGTCTCTTTCTCCCAATAACAATGTCAGTAGGCCCATCAGTAGGTTCCAAGGGTTCAACAGGATCAATATCTTCTTTTGGTTCTGAAATCTCCCTCTGAATCTCAGGAGTATGGTCAACTTCCATATCTTGAGGAGACTCTTCATTATCGATCTCCATATGAATGCCCCTGGATCTCCTAAATGCAACATCTTCCTCAAATGTGACATCCCTATTGATCTCAATTAACTTCTGTCCTGGAATGTATATTTTGTATGCTTTTGATGTCTCACCGTAGCCCACAAATATTCCCTTCTTGCCAGAAGGCTCCAACTTAGTTCTCTTTTCCTTTGGAACATGAACATAGACAGGACATCCAAAGATTCTCAAATGACTGACTTCAAGCTTCTTCCCTGTAAAGGCTTCCTCCAGAGTCATATTCTCCAAGATTTTATGAGGACTTCTTTTCTGAACATATACAGTCATCCTAGAAGCTTCTTCCCATAAGAAGGTTTGCAAATCTTGATCATGGATCATGGCCTTCGCTGCTTCCACGATCGTCCTGTTCTTTCTTTCCGCAACACCATTTTGTTGAGGATTATAGGGGACGCAGAACTCCCTCTTAATCCCTGCATCAATACAAAAATTCTGAAAACTGCTAGAGGTGTATTCTCCACCATTATCAGATCTGAGGACCTTAATTCTTTTACCAGAAAGATTTTCTACCAAGGCTTTAAATTCCTTAAACCTATCTAACACTTCCTCAGACTCTTTAGTTTTCAAAAAATAAATCCAAGTCTTCCTAGAGTGGTCATCAATAAAAAGAACATAATACAAGAATCCACTTGAAGACAGAACAGACATAGGACCACATAAATCAGAATGAATAAGGTCTAAAATATACTTAGATCTATTTTCTCTACTATGAAAAGGAGTTTTATATTCTTACCCAAAGCACAACCCTTGCAAGTACCTTCGTGCTCCTGGTTGAACTTAGGAAGGCCCGACACCATCTTCTCCATGATAGGTAAGGCTTGGAAGTGTAGGTAAGCCAATCTCCGATGCCAAAGATCACATAGACTTGAAGAATCATGAACCAAAGCTTGACGAGGACGTGTGCAAACTCTGTAAAGGCTTTCATGTCTAACTCCAATTACTTGAGCATCCTTGAAGCTAGAGTTCTTCATCCACACTAGAACTTTGCCTTTGGAGAAGGCAACTTGATATCCTTTATCTTCCAATGCTGAAATAGAAATAAGATTGCGCTTGATTCCAGGAACATAAAGAACATTACTCAACTGACGTGTGATGACGGAATCCAAATGAAGTGTAGAGGTCCCAATTCCTTTCACGGAGTAGCTAGCATCATCTCCAATGATGACTTGTTCAGAAGACTCCTTCTCCACCAAACTTGATAAGTGCTCCTTAAAACCAGTGATGTGTCGTGAAGCACCACTGTCGATCAGCCAAGTGTTGGTGTCAGTGGGTACACTGCTTGCCAATGCCAAGTAGAACAAATATTCACTTGAATCCTTTTTCGGAGAAGCATCATCAACATCCGCAACAGTAACTTGTCGCTTAGGTCTAGTTGGACAATACTTAGCGAAGTGCCCAAACTTATCACATCTAAAACATTGAATCTTGGACATGTCCCTCTTCTTCTTGAATGGAGGTGCATCATCATTTCCCTTGTCCCGATTCCTCTTGAAGAATCCTTTCCTTCCATCTTTTCCTTTCTTCTTTGAAGCATGGGAGGAAAGAACATGAATGTCTTCGTTCTTTGAACTTTGACCAACGCCTCTTGCCAACAACCTAGATTCCTCTTGAATGCAATCTGATCTTAGGCGATCAAACTTAGGCAATTTTGATCTTGCACTGATTCCCTGAATGTAAGATTCCCAAGACAAAGGTAGACCATTGAGGGCGAGCACAGTCAAGTCTTTGTCATCAACCATATGCCCTATTGTCGAGAGCTGATCTCTCAAATTTGCAATCCTCATAAAGTATGCAATCACCAATTCACCTTTCGCCATTTTCACATGACGTAGTTGTTGCTTCAGTGCAAGTGCTCGGCTGGTATTGTTGATTTCGTACATCTCTTCCAATGTTTTGAACATGTCTCTCGCTGTCTTCAACTTAGAGACGATAGGAACAATGTGATCCTTGACGGAATCAACCAATATCTTCATTGCTTTAATATCTTTCTTTACCCATTGCAACTTCTCTTCTTCCTCCTCAGATTCAGGAACGCTAGACTCCACGAACTCGCCCAAGTCATTTTCACACAAAGTAAGCATGATCCTAAATCTCCATGATGTGAAGTTAGATGCTCCCTCGAGTCTATCCTCAATCTTCAAACCGTTCACCATCTTGACTGATTTAGACAAATGAACGAATAGGGTATAGCTGATTAGGGATAAATCTAATCACGATCCTTTCAAACCCACTCTAATACCATGTAAATTTTAATGAACTTCTTAATTGATTGTCAAATGAATAGAACTCATCTAGTATATATACAAAAGGAGAAGAAGAGACACATCCAATGACAAAAGTCGGCTTCATTATATTCGTGCCTCTTGACATTGCGTTTCACCAAGAAGAGAAGTCGGCCTTGAAGGAGTGTGACGACTTTTCAAAAATAAACAAACATTAAATTATATTTAATGAAAGACGTGTCACTTCAAATGTCTTATGTCGGCCCAAATGAAAAGTCGTGCCACTTCATAGGAAATAATCTACACAATTTAAATAGCCGTTTCAGGCTATCATTTAAATTGTCTTTAATCTGTGCGTGGGTATGGAAGGATTAGTCGGGCCGACATAAGACATTTGAAGTGACACGTCTTTCATTAAATATAATTTAATGTTTGTTTATTTTTGAAAAGTCGTCACACTCCTTCAAGGAAATAATCTACACAATTTAAATAGCTGTTCCAGGCTATCATTTAAATTGTCTTTAATCTGTGCGTGGGTATGGAAGGATCAGCCTGCTGCTGCTAAATAACATCAACAATCTGAACACTAGACCATCATAAAAGGATATCTTTGAGAAATCAGGGCTAGATTTAGGGTTTCCCAAAAAGGGGACATTACAAGTGATATCAGAGCATAATCCTGCCATCCTATGGAAGAAAGGTCAAATAAAAGGATACAAGACTTCAGAGACTCCATATGCGTGTACCCATGTGTATACTTGGTGACTTTGGGATGGTGGACGAACCCACAGTGTAGTATTGGATGCATCAAATCCCCTTCCCAATTGTCAAACTGTATATTTGGCTTTATGGGGTTGAGGACGGACCCACGGTGTATTATGGGATGCACCGAATCCTCTTCCCATTTGCCCAATGGTGTAGAAGACTAGAGGAAAGGATTGGACCCACAATGTAGTGCGCAATACACCAATATTCTTTCTATCTGAAATGCATTATGGACATGGGTATGTCAGCCTTTGTGATGTGCTAGTTAGCCATTGAAACAATTGCAAGCATTATTTGAAGAAGTAGCAGCTTATGACAAGTGGGAAAAAGAAATGTATGGAGACCAAGGCACCAATGCAGCCAAGAAGACCTTACAAGGATATTGCAAAGAGAGTTGAGGACCTACAAGAAGGGGAAATGGCATGTGTTTCATCCTCTAAGTACCCCACCCATATGGATAGCAAAAGCCACATGGGCCAAGAGGGGTATACTACTCTTGGGCTTAGAGGGAGTGACTACCTAGGACACCCTACTGTAGCTGCACCCTCAATCTCCCAACATGATTAAGCAATAAAGGTTCTAATAAGGGGAACGGTGATAGGACGCCTCATTAGGTACCCCACCCATATGGATGGCAAGGGCCACATGGGCCAAGAGGGGTGTATTGCTCTTGGGCCTAGGTTAGAGGGTTTCTTGGGCACCCTATCAGACCATTTTGTTCCAAGGAAAATGAATTAGAAGACCTCTTCTAGATACGCCACCCAAGAGGGGCAAGATGAGCCCACTTGGGCCAAGGGGGTACTTGCCTCTGGGGTATCCAAGGGTATTGCCCTTGGGTCTAGAGGAATTGAGACACTAAGTGTATCCACTAAGTTCGCCACTCCAAGGGTGGAATTGTCTTGGTTCAGACATTCCTGCCGCTTGGGGCCAAGAGGTGGGTTTTCTTGGTCGGACACTTGTGCCCTTGGGTTTAGATGGATAGCTTCGGGTGGTCATTGCAAGGGAAGGATTCCATTTACGTGGTAGTGGACAGGTTGACAAAATTTGGCCATTTCTTTACTATACTGCTAACCAAGGTTTACAACGTTACAGATGGCTGATTTATTCTTCAAGGAGGTGTTTAGATTACATGGGGTGCCAAAAAATATCATAAGTGACAGGGACAGCAAATTCATGAGTTTGTTTTGGTAGGAATTATTCAAACTATATGGAACAGAGTTGACTCTCAGCCCTAGCTACCACCCCCAAACAGATGGTCAGACTAAAATAGTTAACAAGTGGTTAGAGGGGTACATGAGGAATTACGTTCAGGGGCAGCAAAACGCTTGGGTTAGATGGCTGCATCTAGGGGAGTTCTACTACAATTCCACCTACCATATGTCCAAGATGTCACCATTCATGGCACTCTATGGGTATGAGGCTCCTAGCTTCATTGATTTACTATTTGGTGATTGTCGAGTGCCCAGGGCTAAGGACTTCCTACAGGAGAGTCAGGATATCATGAGATCATTGAGAGAAAATATCCAGCAGGCACAAAATCAGTAAAAGATGTACACTGACCAGCACCGGATTGAAAGAGAATTTGAGGTGGGGGATATGGTATATGTTCGACTACAGCCCTACAGGTAGACCACTCTCAAAAAGAGTGGAGCGGAGAAGTTGAAACCATGTTTTTATGGCCCGTTCAGAGTTGTCAGGAGAGTTGGTAAGGTTGCCTATGAGCTGGAGTTACCGGAGGATAACAGGGTGCATAATGTTTTTCATGTATCATGCCTTAAGGCTCTGGGACATAAAGTAGTACCTTCAACAGTGTTACCTCCTTTGGATGAGGAGGGGAGATTGGAGTTGATACCAGAGGCAATCATTGATTTCAGGGTGAGGACAGTCAGGAGGAGAGTGATTACTGAGTACTTGGTGAAGTGGAGGGATTTACCAGTTGAGGATGTGACATGGGAGAGCAAGCAGATACTTCAACACCCAGCGTTACGATTGCTCGAGGGCAAGCAATCTTTGGGGAGGGGGGACCATAATGTCCCCTCCTAGTCAGGATCAGTGGACATTACCTCTAGCCAATTCCCGAGTTCCTGTTGGCTAGGTAGTTCAGTTAAGGGACTCAGTTCCAATTGAGTTGGTGTTTTTGCCAGGCACTTTCTATTTTTAGCAAGGGTCAGTGGATGAGGGTTGCCTGCAGTGAGCCTCGGTGTATTTCAGTTAATTTCCAGTTTGAGCCTTTGGACGATGATTTACTATTTTTAGCATTTACTAAAAATAGTAAGTCCATTTTTGGAGCACTAGACCAAGTCAGGCTTGTCAGTATGGCATATTCAGATGACTAAGTCACTTTGGAGAAATTATTTTAATATTTGATTAATGTCATAAAAAGTGTGCAAATAAAGTGACTTTATATTTTAAAGTTAAAAGGGGGGTCATAAGGGGACTTTATAAAAATGTGACCAAGGCGCCTAGTCAATCAACTTGAAGTTGTTTTTAAAAGTTTAAATATTAACACTTCACCTTGGGTGTCCTTACTTGGGAGGAAAAAGAATTAAAATTAAATTAAAACAAAAGTCACTCAAGCATGGCGTGGGTTTTAGGGGTTTTGGGCGCCCAACTCAAGCTTGAATAAAGGACAATTTTGGAGCCTCATTTTCACTTATGCTGGAGATTGTTTGACAGGGATACGTTGCTGGTTTGAAGCCAGAGATTGCAAGACGGAGTTGAGGACGATACCGCTCAGTTCTAAGACTAGCCCCGACAATGAAAGACCTTGCTCAGGCTGGTGTTGGGTGTTTTCAATCAGAGAACACAACAAGGCTTTCAAAGATGAAGATATTTCAGTATTTTTGAGTGGTTTGCAGTAGGTTTTTGGTGTGAGTTTGCTGGTGTAGTGTGGAGTGCTTTATATTTTAAGTTTTTGTGTGTTTTTGCATGATTCCAGGAGCTTTGCAAATGAACTGGAGACCCAAGTTTTTGCTCATATCTCAGAAATGACAGAAGATTTCAAAATGGGTATTTGATAGATCATTTCCTCATACTAGGGCGACCCTATTGGCACAAGATCAGAATTTTTGGTGAAGTTTACATTTTTTCCAAGAAAAATCGCCCTTCTTGAGTGGTACAGCCTCCTTGGGAATTGTGCACAGTGATTGTTGGGTTGGAAGAAGGTTTGATCATCGGTTTCAAGGACCCTTTTGCCTGCTCTTAATCTCCATACAGCTTGGGCGCATCATCTAGCATCTTGGTTGAAGGTGCTTTTTCAAAGAGGGCTTCAAATTTGTTGTTTGGACATATTTTCCAGGTCTGAAATAAAGTTTAAATTCTGATTTTATGTTATTTGTATGACTGAAAACATATTTGAAGAAATCAGAAAACTCTTGCTTCTGAAAGTGTTATTTTCAGCTTCTTTATGCTCTTTATATTTACTATTTATGCACAATGTTCAAATTTAAACATGCAATGTAAAACCCTTTCAAAAATGTAATGTCCCCTTTTTAGTGAAAGCACCTAATCCTTAATCTTCCATTCAAAGTGTTTCTCAAGGAGACATTAGAAACATTAGAGATTGATAAATTTAAGTAATAACATCCAACAAGATCAAAGATGATATAAATATTCGATTCTTATCAAAGGATTATCCGTTTCCTTCACTATGGGTGATTCTCCTATAATATATTTCATAAGTACATTAGGGTAGATATTAAATATCTATCAAGATCCCAAGGTTGGTATTCTATCATTCCATTTATCATTGTAGTGAATGAATAAAATCATTATTACTTATAAGATTCAATAATTGCTGCAAGTATTATTATTGGATAACCGTAAACAAAATATTATATATATAAATAATTTGTATATGTTCTCCCTCCAAGAGGTATTTATTATTCTCAATCTCTCTATATATATGTGTGTGTGTGTGTGTGAGTATATAGTTATCAATTACCAACATATATTTATCATCATATAAATTATATATACCGTAAATATATTATATTCAACATATTTATATTTATCCTAGCTATATGTATTAAACATATATCCCAACTACTAACCTTTACTAACTTCTTAATCCATTCATTAATTATCATTTATCAGTCATATATATATATATATACATACATTTATCATATATATATTAAATATATATGTTAATTACCAACTGTTATTAAGTCCTTAATTTATCTAACAAACCCTAGCCATTGATTTCAGAATGTATTTATTTACTTTATTATTAAGCATTCATTCAATCTGACTACTTACCTTATTTATTATTTAAACTCATGAAACATTTACTTAGTTGCTGCTGTTTGTATGCAGGTATTCCTCTCCTTTATCAGCCACGATAATATCCTTAGTATATTTATCTTCTTGCTATCCTCCTCCCTTCCAGCCAGCCACGATGCTATGGATATAAATAATCAAAGATCTTTGGTAAAGAAATGTGAAGTGTCTTTGGAAAGATTCGTTGGGTTTAGAAGATATTCCAAATGTTTCTTTTATGCCTCGATATTCCCCTTTTTTTTTTGTTTCAAACTCATTTCCATTTTAAATAGCATTGTGAAGGGAGACGTGGCTTCCCATAAGTCATACCCCTTCTATCTTGGATGATTTTAGTCATGTACTAACTGCTGCTGTAAATGATTCGCAGCTTTCCAGAGATATCTTTTTAAATGCCGACGGGCCTTCTATGGCCTTTCGTGGGCTAAGAAATATTAATATATTTTTTACATAATATACTACTATTTTAATTTATATTAATATCACAATAAAATTTGTATGTCATAATTTATATTATATAATATCATTATTAATATTATATTTGTCTATATTGTTATATTTGATTATTATAATCATAATATTATTTCATGATAATTATAATTATAATATTATTATTTTTTTGATAACTAATATTAAATGGTTAATATATTTTAATATGTATTTTATTTATTTACTTTCTATTTGATACATTATTTGATATTTCTAATGTCACAATTTTGGGGACATGACAATCCACCCTGCCCAAGATTGCTTGTCCTCAAGCAATCTCAAACTTGAATTACAACTAAACTACTAAAAGTCTTTTTATCATTTGTTAAGCACAAGCGGTTATGAACACACATGGTGTAGCTATGTTGAAAACATGCAAAGGCTATATGCAAGTCATACACGTAGACACTCATGCCAAAAATGCATCAATCACATCAGACATAGAGAAGATATTTAAGACATGTAGCAATCAATGACATACAATATGTACACATATAATCCCCCATGTTGGATACATACCATACATGGAGCAAATTATCATACATGAAATAGTCACAAGGTATGCACCTGAGACATTGTAAATCACAATCACAATAGTAATGAAGCTAATAACATACGAAGTATAAGAAAACATTGAAAGACACATATGTCTATTCAAGGTATTAAGAAGGCACTCATGTATGAAGAATCTTGATAAATACGAATTAATCACATATAAAGCTTTCATGAAATAATCATGCTGAAGGCACATCAAATATATAGCAAACACTTAATCACTCGTAGGATATGATACATACACTTAAGAAATATAAGTAAGGTACATTAATATACTCAAGGTATGCAAAAACACTTGAAGAAGTATACATGTTCAATCAAAAGTATACACTCAAGAAATAGAACATCCATAACATAAATATACACATGCAGTCAACATGCTAAAGCACATTAGGCACAAAGCAAGCATGTAAGACATGAGGCACATTCATGAAATATGAATCATACATTTGAATACACATAAGCAGTAAAGCATGAAGTATAGGCATGGAGCATACACCAACATGGTACATAGACTCGAATACATAAGGCATGAAGTATTCATGGAGTGTACTATTGAATATATAAAGCATGAGGTATGCTTGTCAATTTGCAAGTAGGCATGAGAATGGAGTAGACATGTTGAAAACACACCAATCATGAAAGGCACTTCAGGAAGTTATCCACAAAGCAGTCATGTTGAATATATTAGTCATAAACGCATACAAGATACAAGCATAGAGCAACATGAATACATGTATAGAACATAATCACAGATTACACATGAAGCATACAAATACACAAAATACAAGTCACAACAAATACAACGCCATAGAGTATACACTCAAATACAAATTCAATCATTAGTCATAAAGTATACACTCAATTAAAAACAACCAGCGAGTATATACTTAAATACAACCACAAGTACAATTAATTATAAATACCCCTGAATGAAGTATGCTGTCAGACAATCGAGAAGGTTGATTCGGTGTATCCCATACTACACCGTGGACCCATCCTCCTTCCCAAGGTCATCGAGTATACACATAAACATGAAGCAAACACATGAATACACGCAATGCACAAACATCCACATGAACATATGTTACGAAGTATTCAATTTGTAAATTTTTGAGCAAACTAAATAGATATCAAAACACCCAAGTTATCATCTCTTTGATCATCCAATTCCCAAATGGGGCAGAGTGGATCACGCACAAGGATGCCCTTAGTGATACCCTTCTCAGCCCGAGAGCGGCCAACAAACGCCCGTTGTAATGACCCCCCCGGCCCCAAGTGACAGACCGCAGTCCATCTACGAAGGGTGGCCTACCTTGAAGGGACCCTAGTCTCTGCTCTCCTTCGTGGGCATCCACTCCACCTCATCTAATGGTTTATCAGAGTGAGAGACCATAATTTGAACACAGTCCATGCGATAGTTTGAAGGAAGGATTTCCATAGGAGGCCCTTAGAGTATTTCCTTCTCAGCCCGAGAGCGGCCAACAAGCACCCGTTGTAATGTCCCCTCCGGCCCTCAATGGCAGACCTGCATTCATCCAATGAGGGTGGTCTACCTCGAAGGGACTCTAGTATTTGCTCAACCTATCGGTTCCACCCCTCAAACAACTACATGATGGTTTGATGTTACAAACAATTGCATCTAATGATTTTCATATTAACAAGTTACCCACAATTACAACATGCTATGAATTTATTAATATATTAATAATCTTGTTTATCATATGCATTAGTCCTTAAATTTGTTAATCACCAATCCCTTATCATATATAACACGTTGAACAAATATTGTTTTCCAACTTATAAAGGTATTGCTGATTTAGGGCTATGAAAATACACACCTAAAACTTACCACTTTGATCTGCAGAAACCTCCATCCAATGATGTTACCTTCTTCTACTTTGTTTTAATAGAATGATAGATCATCATAACATAATAACATATTAGCAATACTATAATAGTGACATGCATTCCCAAAATAAATTATATCAATTAGACAAATATGGTTATGCATAAGTTGTATTTATCAATTGCCTATTATGTACGCATCAGTCCACATATATTTAGGTATACTTATCAATGATATTTAGATATGCCTATTCATTAGTGATTTAATAATATTATTGTTTCTTATTCAAGATCTCATAATTTTAGAAGGGATGTGACCCATACCTGATCTGCAATAGAGCATACCTTTGTCTTAGTCGGTTTGCATACATGATTTTCACAGGATGGCAGGAAAGTTGCTCTGATACCACTGTAATGTGCCCTTTTTAGTGAAAGCACCTAATCCTTAATCTTCCATTCAAAGTGTTTCTCAAGGAGACATTAGAAACATTAGAGATTGATAAATTTAAGTAATAACATCCAACAAGATCAAAGATGATATAAATATTCGATTCTTATCAAAGGATTATCCGTTTCCTTCACTATGGGTGATTCTCCTATAATATATTTCATAAGTACATTAGGGTAGATATTAAATATCTATCAAGATCCCAAGGTTGGTATTCTATCATTCCATTTATCATTGTAGTGAATGAATAAAATCATTATTACATATAAGATTCAATAATTGCTGCAAGTATTATTATTGGATAACCGTAAACAAAATATTATATATATAAATAATTTGTATATGTTCTCCCTCCAAGAGGTATTTATTATTCTCAATCTCTCTATATATATGTGTGTGTGTGTGTGTGAGTATATAGTTATCAATTACCAACATATATTTATCATCATATAAATTATATATACCGTAAATATATTATATTCAACATATTTATATTTATCCTAGCTATATGTATTAAACATATATCCCAAATACTAACCTTTACTAACTTCTTAATCCATTCATTAATTATCATTTATCAGTCATATATATATATATGCATACATTTATCATATATATATTAAATATATATGTTAATTACCAACTGTTATTAAGTCCTTAATTTATCTAACAAACCCTAGCCATTGATTTCATAATGTATTTATTTACTTTATTATTAAGCATTCATTCAATCTGACTACTTACCTTATTTATTATTTAAACTCATGAAACATTTACTTAGTTGCTGCTGTTTGTATGCAGGTATTCCTCTCCTTTATCAGCCACGATAATATCCTTAGTATATTTATCTTCTTGCTATCCTCCTCCCTTCCAGCCAGCCACGATGCTATGGATATAAATAATCAAAGATCTTTGGTAAAGAAATGTGAAGTGTCTTTGGAAAGATTCGTTGGGTTTAGAAGATATTCCAAATGTTTCTTTTATGCCTCGATATTCCCCTTTTTTTTTGTTTCA
Source organism: Sequoia sempervirens (assembly GCA_007258455.2). Lineage (NCBI taxonomy): Eukaryota > Viridiplantae > Streptophyta > Pinopsida > Cupressales > Cupressaceae > Sequoia > Sequoia sempervirens. The sequence goes on along the minus strand of VDFB02270651.1, from coordinate 165,236,869 downwards.
AACTCATTTCCATTTTAAATAGCATTGTGAAGGGAGACGTGGCTTCCCATAAGTCATACCCCTTCTATTTTGGATGATTTTAGTCATGTACTAACTGCTGCTGTAAATGATTCGCAGCTTTCCAGAGATATCTTTTTAAATGCCGACGGGCCTTCTATGGCCTTTCGTGGGCTAAGAAATATTAATATATTTTTTACATAATATACTACTATTTTAATTTATATTAATATCACAATAAAATTTGTATGTCATAATTTATATTATATAATATCATTATTAATATTATATTTGTCTATATTGTTATATTTGATTATTATAATCATAATATTATTTCATGATAATTATAATTATAATATTATTATTTTTTTGATAACTAATATTAAATGGTTAATCTATTTTAATATGTATTTTATTTATTTACTTTCTATTTGATACATTATTTGATATTTGTAATGTCACAATTTTGGGGACATGACAAAAAACTTCAAGAAACAATTTCAAACAGCAAATAGCAACAGGGAAAAAACAAAAAATAAAAATTAGGGGTAGTATATTACAGTGGTATCAGAGCTAGAATAGACCTGTCGGCCAGTGGGTACACTTTCCTATGAGCCAGAGTGACAAAGAGAGGAGGTATTTAGAGAGAAGTAGAAAAAAGGAAGAGAGTTTCTGGGAACACTAGTTATCATCTGAGGAAGAACAGCAAATTGAAACTTCATCTAGTGGGTCTTCTAACACAGGCAATATGGGAGACAGGGATGGAAATGGTAATGGGAATGAAAGAAACAACAGGAATGAAGAACCACTGGATAGAATGGCAATTTTACTAGACACTTTAGTCAAGGGACAATTGAGGGCAGCACAACAACAATAGGAGACTAATAACAAGTTGGCTAATTTGGTGCAGAGAATGGATCAATTGGGTAATGGGAATAGGATAGGGCAGCAAGGAGGTGGAAACCAACAAGCTTTGGCAAAACCTCTTATGCCAAACTTTCCACCAAGGTTAGAAGCTCCTATGAACCCTGAACTTACATTATTAGAGCAGTGGGATCAATTTAGACAGGACTGGATAGATGCGGGACTCGGTTTTCAAATGGATATTTCACTTAGAGACTATATTGACTTGAGGATGAGACACTCCAGTCAAAGAGGAAACAAGGACCAACAACATGAATTACGGAGAAAGATTGGGAAGCTCACACTTCCTTACTTTGATGGGTCTAGGAAGATGGCAGCCAAGGCGTGGGTGCAAAAACTAGACACATATTTCACATTCAATCCTATGTCGGAACTTGAGTCTATTCAGTATGCATCTATACACTTGGATGGCGTGGCTCATGAGTGGTGGTACAACGGAATGATAACTTTAGGGCATGCTCAAATCACCTCTTACAGGGAGTTCACCAAATTGTTGATTGAAAGATTTGATAAAAAGGATTCTGAGCTGCATTTTAAGGAGTTGGCACAACTCAAACAATGGGGTTTTGTGGACACATCAAATTTTCACAAGTTATCTGTACTTGTGACTAATAGCTCTGAGAGGAGGTTGGTTGTGTTGTTCATAGATGGATTATCAAACCCCTTGAGAGGTTGGATTAAAGCATTCAACCCTCCTAGCCACAAGGAAGCCATTAAAAAGGCTAGGGACACGGAGACATCAACATTTAAAAGAAAATTTCAATCCAAGAGCTTGCTGCCCAAGAAAGATAAGAACAAGAAATTCACTCCAAAAGAGCATGAACAGCCTAAGAAACAGTATACGAAGCTTGACAGTGAGACCCTTAATGAGCTGAGAAGAAAGGGACTATGTTTTACTTGTAGAGAACCATACACATAGGGTCACAAATGTACTTCTAAAGCTAAGGCTTTGCTAATAAAATACCAATCAGACGAAGATGAGGTTGCTGAAAATTTAGAACAGCAAGCTAAAACTGAAGAAAGTGAAGAGGAAAAGGCTCCAGAAGAAGAGGGAAGGGGGAAGAAAACAATGTGATGTTATCCCAGCTTCATAGCTTCCAGAAGAATGAGTCAATGCATATTAGAGGTGTGATTCAGGGGCAGCGAATGGTAGCCTTGATTGATATAGGAGCCACCCACAATTTCATAGATAAGGGCCTTGTAGCACGTTGAGGGCTCCAGACACAGGAGGTTGGCAGATTTAGAATTATGGTGGCGAATGGTTTCACTATTCAATGCACTCGGATGGTTCCACAGTTGAGTGTTCAGTTGGGCAGCCATGAGATAAAAGAAGATTTTTATGTTGTGGGCATTGGAGACACAGATGCAGTGTTGGGAATTCAATGGCTACGTTCGTTGGGAGAGATCACTCTCAACTTTCAGACTATGGAGTTAAAATTCAAATCGGGTGGTAAGAATGTCATCTTGAGAGGCTTGTCCAATGGAGGACCGTGTGTTGTAACCTTCAAACGCATGGCAAAATTTTTTAGACATGATTAGATTGAGTGGGCAGCGGAGGGTATTGTCATGCCTACAGTCACCGAGGAGGTCAAAAGGTCCTATCCACCTGATATACAGGAGCTCCTTACCAAGAGGAGCAAGGTGTTTGGTAGTATTCCTCTAGGTAGACCACCGGATAGGGGTATTGAGCACGTCATTGAGTTGGAGGAGGGAGCCAAACCAATCATTACCACTCCCTACCATCATCCGAAGAGGCACAAAGATGAAATTGAGAAGGCTATTCAAGAGCTGATTGAGATGGGGCACATAAGACCAAGCAAGAGCCCATTTGCTTCTTCAGTAGTTTTGGTGAAGAAGGACGGAACCATGCGCATGTGTGTGGACTACAAGGAGTTGAATAAGAAGACAGTCAAGAACAGGTATCCCATTCCGCGCATAGATGAGTTGATCGATGAGCTACATGGTGCAGTGTACTCTAAAATTGACTTGAAATCAGGCTATCATCAGATTAGAGTGAGGGAAGAGGGTGTGGAGAAGGCTGCCTTTAGGTGCCACTTTGGGCACTTTGAATTCTTAGTCATGCCTTTTGGCTTGACAAATGCACCAGCCACTTTCCCGTCATGCATGAATAGAGTTTTCAGCAAGCAGCTCCGTAAGTATGTCTTGATATTCTTTGATGACATTCTTATCTTTAGTAGGTCTTGGCAGGAGCATTTGAAACACTTAGATGAGGTGCTTGGCATACTTGAGAAGGAGTTATTATTTGCAAAAGAATCTAAGTGTGAATTTGGCATGACTGAGTTACTTTACTTGGGGCACATCATTAGTGCAAATGGAGTGCGGGTAGATCCTGATAAAATTAAGGCAATACAAGACTGGCTGCCACCTACCAATTTATCACAGCTTAAGGGGTTCTTTGGACTTTGTGGATTTTACAGGAGGTTCGTGAAAGGGTTCTCACAGGTTGCTGCCCCACTTACAGACTTGACAAAAAAGGGGGCATTCTCTTGGTCCGAATCAGCACAAAGAGCTTTTGATCAGTTCAAGGTATTGATGAGTTCATGCCCTATTTTAGCCATTCCATATTTCTCTAAACCATTTGAGCTAGAGTGTGATACTTCAGGAGAAGGTATAGGGGTTGTCTTAATGCAAAGCAAACATCCTATAGCATTTGAGAGCAGAAAATTGAGAGGGGCTGAAAAAAAATATTCTATATATGATAAAGAAATGTTAGCTATAATGCATGCTTTGACTAAGTTTAGACAGTACCTTGTTGGGGGCAGATTTATAGTCAAAACAGATTATAACAACCTCAAATACTTCTTAAATCAGAAAGACCTCAGTGAAAGGCAGCAAAAATGGGTGGCAAACTTCAAGCCTTTGACTTCAACATTGAGTATGTGAAAGGGAAACAAAATATAGTTGTTGATGCACTTTCTAGGAGGCCACATTTGTGCATTATTTTTGAGATAGCAGCAGATTGGAAAGAGGCAATACAAGCTGATTATGCAAAGAACTCATTCACGAACAGCATACTAGATGGCGCATTGGCTGATGAGAGGTATAGTGTTAAGGATGAAATGATTTTTTATAAGGAATGAATACTCTTAGTGGCTGAAACTATGTTTTTGAATCAAATTTTGAAGGCATTTCATGACACTCCATTGGCTGGTCACCCAGGTTTCTATAAGACATATAGGTAGATCCGTGAGAGGTTCTCATGGAAGGGGATGAAAGACTATATAACCAAGTATGTTCGTGAGTGTCAGGTGTGTCAACAAAATAAAAATGAGCACACATTTTCTGCTGGTCTGCTGCAAACATTACCTATTCCCACTCAAAAATGGGAGAGTATAACTATGGACTTCATCACAGGACTTCCCAAGGTGCAAGGGAAGCATTTCATTTGCGTGGTAGTGGACAGGTTGACAAAATTTGGCCATTTCTTTGCTATATCAGCAGGGTTTACAGTGTTACAGGTGGCTGATTTATTTTTCAAGGAGGTGTTTAGACTACATGGGGGCACCAAAAAATATCATAAGTGACGGGGACAGCAAATTCATGAGTTTGTTTTAGCGGGAATTATTCAAACTATGTGGAACAGAGTTGACTCCCAGCACTAGCTACCACCCCCAAACAGATGATCAAACTGAAATAGTTAACAAGTGGTTGGGGGGGTACATGAGGAATTACGTTCAGAGGCAGCAAAAGGCTTGGGTTAGATGGCTGCATCTAGGAGAGTTCTACTACAATTCCACCTACCATATGTCCATCAAGATGTCACCATTCATGGCAATCTATGGGTATGAGGCTCCTAGTTTCATTTATTTACTATTTGGTGATTGTCGAGTGCCCAAGGCTAAGGACTTCCTGCAGGAGAGTCAGGATATCATGAGATCATTGAGAGAAAATATCCAACGGGCACAAAATCAGCAAAAGATGTACGCTGACCAACACCGGATTGAGAGAGAATTTGAGGTGGGGGATATGGTATATGTTTGATTACAGCCATACAGGCAGTCCACTCTCAAAAAGAGTTGAGCAAAGAAGTTGAAACCACATTTTTATGGCCCGTTCAAAGTTGTCAGGAGAGTTAGTGAGGTTGCTTATGAGCTAGAGTTACCGGAGGATAGCAGGGTGCATAATGTTTTTCATGTATCACGCCTTAAAAAGGCTCTGGGACATAACGTAGTACCTTCAGCAGTGTTACCTCCTTTGGATGAGGGGAGATTAGAGTTGATACCAAAGGCAATCATTGACTTCAGGGAGAGGACAGTCAGGAGGAGAGTGATTACTGAGTACTTGGTGAAGTGGAGGGATTTACCAGTTGAGGATGCGACATGGGAGAGCATGCAGATACTTCAACACCCAGCGTTACGATTGCTTGAGGGAAAGCAATCTTGGGGAGAGCGGACTGTAATGTCCCCTCCTAGTCAAGATCAGTGGACATTACCTCTAGCCAATTCTCGAGTTCCTGTTGGTTAGGTGGTTCAGTTAAGGGACTCAATTCCAGTTGAGTTGGTGTTTTTGCCAGGCACTTTCTATTTTTAGCAGGGATTAGTGGATAAGGGTTGTTTGCAGTGAGCCTTGGTGTATTTCAGTTAACTTCTAGTTTGAACCTTTGGACGATGATTTACCATTTTTAGCATTTACTATAAATAGTATGTCCATTTTCAGAGCACTGGACCAGGTCAAGCTTGTCAGTATGGCATATTCAGATGACTAAGTCACTTTGGAGAAATTATTTTAACATTTGATTAATGTCTTGAAAAGTGAGCAAATAAAGTGACTTTATATTTTAAAGTTAAAAGGGGTCATAAGGGAACTTTATAAAAATGTGACCAAGGTGCCTAGTCAATCAACTTGAAGTTGTTTTTAAAAGTTTAAATATTAACACTTCACCTTGGGTGTCCTTACTTGGGAGGAAAAAGAATTAAAATTAAATTAAAACAAAAGTCACTCAAGCATGGCGTGGATTTTAGAGGTTTTGAGCGCCTAACTCAAATTTGAATAAAGGACAATTTTGGAGCCTCATTTTCACTTATGCTGGAGATTGTTTGGCAGGGATACGATGCTGGTTTGAAGCCAGAGATTGCAAGACGGAGTTGAGGACGATACCCCTCAGTTCTAAGACTAGCCCCGGCAGTGAAAGACCTTGCTCAGGCTAGTGTTGGGTGTTTTCAATCAAAGAACACAACAGCACTTTCAAAGTTGAAGATATTTCAGTATTTTTGAGTGGTTTGCAGTAGCTTTTTGGTGTGAGTTTGCTGGTGTGGTGTGGAGTGCTTTATATTTTCAGTTTTGGTGTGTTTTTTAATGATTTCAAGAGCTTGGCAATTGAACTGGAGACCCAAGTTTTTGCTCATATCTCATAAATGACAGAAGATTTCAAAATGGGTATTTGATAGATCATTTCCTCATACTAGGGCGACCCTATTGGCACAAGATCAGAATTTTTGGTGAAGTTTACATTTTTTCCAAGCAAAATCACTCTTCTTGAGAGGTACGGCCTCCTTGGGAACTGTGCACAGTGATTGTTGGGTTGGAATAAGGTTTTATCATCAGTTTCGAGGAACCTTTTGCCTACTCTTAATCTCCATACAGCTTGGGCGCATCATCTAGCATGTGAAGGCGTGTTTTCAAAGAGGGCTTCATATTTGCTGTTTGGACATATTTTCCAGGTCTGAAATAAAGTTTAAATTCTGATTTTATGTTATTTGTATAAATGAAAACATATTTGAAGAAATCAAAAAACTGTTGCTTCTGAAAGTGTTATTTTCAGCTTCTTTATGCTCTCTTTATATTTACTGTTTATGCACAATGTTCAAATGTAAGCATGCAATGTAAAACCCTTTCAAAAACTTCAAGAAACAATTTCAAACAGCAAACAGCAACAGGGAAAAAACAAAAAACAAAAAATTGGGGGTAGTTTATTACAGGTTGGGAGGCACTAACAAATTAACTTATGTAAAACTAAATTATTATTAATATCCAAATGCAATAATAAAGAGTTGTGATTATTGAAGTGAAAAGGTGTGACTCCCTCAAATTTGTAATACGAAAGGGGAGCATTTCAACAAGAGAATCCAATTAAGAATAGAGCCTTAGTTAACCTTGCAAGAGACTTAAATTAGGCCATCAAGAATAGGGAGGAGGTATGAAAGGACATGACTCCTAATGTGAAAAGATGTTTGGAATAGTGATTGCTTGAGGACAAGCAATCTTGGGTGGGGAGGACTGTCATGTCCCCCAAAATTGTAACACCAAATATAAAACATTAAAATACAAATAACAAAATCAAATAAATATCAAAATGTAAATATAAGTAATTGCCATTTAAAATATTATTATTATAATTATAATTATCAAGATAATATTATAATTATAAATATAAATATTGGTAATATAAAATAAATATTAAATATCATACAAAAAGAGATAAAATAGTATTAATAAAAATAAATTGAACAAGAATATTTAAACGAAATATATTATCAGCAAATAAAGTATATTAAACAGCATCAAATAAGGCATCAATTCTCAAGAGGCACATAAACAACAGACTTCAAAAGTCTGTATTCCTAAAAGTAGCCACACTTAAAATAATAATAGAACAATTACACCCAAGATAAATATTAAATAGACCAGATAAATATGATGAAGTATTAAATAATACTTCAACGATTCCTAAAGAAATAATCATTATTAATAATTACTAGCAAATAACTTGGAGCAGTCCTTCCTAAGATCACCCACTTATTAATTAAAGAAACAAACAAACAATTAAATGGAGTGGAAGTGATGCAAAGACACAACCCTTATGTGGTGCAATTCATACCATAAAGACATGACCTTTGGAATACTATGCCTCTTGGCAGATCAGTTATAAAAAAGAAGACAATTGCAAGCAAGTAGACCATGGTGGAAAACTGATAATTACATCTGAGTATTATCGGACTGGAGAACTCTTATAGAGCTGGCCAGCCCCTCTATTGATGCATACATAAATTGCTATAATCTGAAGCAGCATCATTAATTCACATAAGGATTATGGGAATAGTTTTGGAGAATTAAATATATATTACATACAGCAGATACACATGTACACACTTTACAGCAAAGCTGGAGTGCTCTAAGGAATGTTAGCATATATATATATGCTCCAGAACAGCAGATCCAAGTGCTCTTGGGAGCCATGATCATCATAGCAGAAATATGAAGGAAGGGAATAGAATAAGAAAAAGCATGGCTGGCGAGAAATAAACAGGTTCTACAGAACAGTAGCTTGGAGAAATAGGGATATCTGCAAAATTGACCAGCAATAAGGAGATAAGTATTTTATGAATTTAAATAATAAGTTAGATAAATGTTTGTACATTTGAATAATAATGATGTTGATAAATACATCATGGATTTAAATAATAGTGTAATTAATAATAATTTATACATAATGATATTTATTTAATGTTATCTATTTTTTATTGATGACATGGGGAATAATGAATCATGTGTGCTACTAGTTATCTTGTAACATTGCTGATATGTTTACTCCATTGACATTATGGTATTATATATATTATATATACGATTATATCATTATACAATAATAAAATTCTTGAGCCTTATAAGTAATCGTGATTATTTGATAGAAAAATGAATAGATTTATGAATGTCTTCATCCTATGATTGATCAGGAAAAGGAGAAAAAGAATATAATATGAACACTAGACCATCATAAAATGATATCTTCGAGAAATCAGGTAAAGATTTAGGGTTTCCCAAAAAGGGGACATTACATGGATGCTTGATGCCTTGAATCAAATGGAATGTTATGTATATAAATTCTTCTTTAAAAGCAATTGTGAATATAAATGTGATATGATGAAGATATTGAAATGTTGTCAGGCTAACTACCTTTACTCTTCGTGAGTGTCGATGCAAGGCAACCAAGTGCCTTCAAGAAGAAAGAGGGAAAGTATCATCTAGTAGAGAGGTTAGTTGTGAAGTCTCCAATGTAGCCATTTGAGCTCGAGTCAGTTGCGTGTGATTTGGTCAACCTAAAAAGTCTAGGGCATGTTTTACCAGTTTGAGGTAAGTCATCCTACGTTGGTTATTTTGTTCCCCGTTTTGCGGAAAAAGGTGGTTTTAGGGTTCTAAACCTTCTTATTCCTCTCTTGTGAGCATACATGGGAGCGAATATAATCCTGCCTATATTCGCACTTATATTTATCGAATTAGTGCAATGATTCTAGTTTTGTTACTAATGTCACACCTCAACATAAGCAATAACGTCGTGCTCTATGTTTAATATATTACCTCATTAAGCAGTTATTATCATTCTTTTACTTTATTAATATTTAAAATGGTTTATTACACCATGGGGAGTGAGTGATTTAGAATCGATTCCTTATTAAAAGAGGAGCCTTGGGTCACTTGAACCGCATCTTGAGAATATGTTTCACATATAATGGTGAGGTGTATAATATTCATGTGGCACATTATAACGTTAGCAGTGTACATGTATATTTAAGTGATATTTTTAACATGACTAGAATATTATGTTGATATCTCCAAGATTAATCAACCGATGAACCTTATTAATTGATATTATTTAAACTATATTATTTAAACTAACTCCTTCGTGGCATTTATCCCAAAAGGAATAACATAGGGAAACTAATTCTTAAACAGGGATAAAAGCGAACAGAGGATTGTTTGGAAGGTGGTGAAGATATTTGGGTGATAACCGTTTTAATCCACGTTAAGAAAAATGCCACGATGACTCATGGTTGGGGATTTTCCTAAACTTGCTTCAATCGGAATCTTCATCTTTTTAAGCAAGGGAAAACAATTAATATCAAAACCAATTTTGGAAGCCTTCTTTGTGGATATCTTCATTTAAAGGAGAGATTATCAGGAGGTTTAGCAAACGAGGAGTCTTATTTTTTAACCGCACCATGCCTCTTTTTGAAGAGTAAATTTGTTCAACGAATGGATGAAGGTTGACGAACAAATTAATAATTGTTTTTCTAAACAGTTTCTAGAACCGAATCCACCAAGATTATTATATATACCGCTATTAGCAACTGAGCGGGGGTGGGTTGATCTAGCAACCATCGTTGTTTCTAGTAGACAGGAACTCCTTTAAAAGGAGAGACGAATACACTGGCAGAAGCAAGAAAGTGTATAGTGTAAGCAATATGAGCCAAGAAGATAACCGGTTCTAGTCTTTGGTAGACATCTTTGTGAGGAGCTTCGGTTTCAAGGAACCCATAGAGAGTGACTATTGTCAAGCTTAACTGAGCAAATAACCATTGCAATAACTTTTGATGCCACTACTTTCTTAGCATCTAAAACGTTGTCATGATAAAAGAAAGAGTGCATATGTTGAATCGTTTTGATTCTTGAATTGGAAACTTAGCTCAGATATAGATAAAAGACTCTGTAGCTTTGTGAGTAATCATATTAATCTTACTCTTTTCAAATTATATTATGCTAGGGGTCAAGAAGGTGTAATGTTTGCTGTCCAATAAGAGCAGATTTGAAAGTTTCCTTATCTCTTGAATGACTTCTGAACTTCCCACGAGCCACCCAAGTGAACTACTGTTTCTTGGGTGTTTCAATGCTTAGAACCCGTCTTTACCTTGGAAGAGTTTAATGTTTTGCTTTCATGCCTTGTTTGGGTAAATGGAAACGGCCTCTGGAGAAATTATGAGGAGCTATTATTTACAATGGGATTTACCGAACTTAATACTGGTTATGAGTAACCGTACTATTCTTGTTTTCCTTCATATTTTGCTAAATGTCGGGGAAAGAATAATGTTGCAACTCAGTGAGAGCAGTTTTGGAAGTCTTTTACTTTTTTGAATGGTTTATAAATTATTCTCGAGTTGAATAAGATGACCCATGTGCATTCTTGGGAGTGCTTGAAAATCAAAAATAAATATATCATAAAAGAAGTTATTACTCTATTTTCTTTACTTTATTTGGTAAATGGAAATGACCTTGAGGGTATTGAGGGTCTTTTAACTGTGTTAGTTGAGAAAGAATTAATCTTTATAGTCACGACCAGTTAGGTTTATCTATAGCAGTGAAACCCTAAGAGGTAAACCAATAAATCTTAAAACCCTAAATTAGTGGTAGGAGCCAAGACTGAGGGTTCTCCAAGAAACCTCGAGGTTTAGGGATGGTTCTATCTTTTGTCATCCAATTAATTCACAATGGTAAAGCAAGTCATGAAACGTTAAGAATCTTGTGTTATTGTATGTTGGGCAAGATAGGTAGTCTAGTAAGCCCTAGGTTAGTAGCTTTCTCCAAGTTGAGCAGGGTGGTGAACCATGACTACGATCTTGTAGCATTGTACAATTGTACAAAACTATGGCCATAGTGAGTGTCGTTGCCACCACGTGCACCTGTCAATTCACCGTACTCCAGACACTTAGCTAACCAGTTGTCGTACTTAGTAGGAGGGTATCCTTAGTAGTGCGACAAAGTTAGTTAAGTGGGGATACACACCAAAGCTTAGATGACAACTGAGAGGGTTCCCAACACAACACAACCTTTCGTTGAAGGGTAGGGCCGCTTCTAGTCAAGAAGTGTGTGGGGGACTGCTTAAGTCCGAGGTTGGAGGTAAAGCAGTTGGATGATGCTTTCCCTCTCATCAGTGGCATGCTAAGTCTTGGAAGACAACAAGAATCAGATGAGATTCTATGACCCTATTCTCTCACAATTCTTAATTTAGCTTAATCAATTAAATGCTGAAAAGATTTGTATCTTGTTCTTGATTTTGAAGTTAACAATTTAGAAGTATAGATGCAACTTTCTTTAGATGATTATGCAAATGAAATGCTGTAGCAAGATGGTCTATGATTACATGTTTTCAGAAAAAAAAAAATTCACTTTACTTGTTTATGTTTTTAACCTTTTGGTGAAAACTCTCGGTAAATCTATGTCAAAAGGAGATCAGTTGTGACACGTGGTATCAGGGAGTCCCGGGTTAAACACTCTGGCCTATGAGCTCATTGTGTAAGTATCACGCATGAATTATAAGACTAATGTTTTATCACCTGTACTAGAATGGTGTGAACCAAGCAAACTGCTTGGAAGTCCATTGCCGGTAGCGAGAATTACCTAAAAGACAAAAAGGAGCAAGCAGCTCTGACCAAGTCGATTGAAGGGACCAATGTGGATGGCGAGGAGTGGTTGAAGGAAGAAGAAATATTTTCCCATGCTATGAAATGCATCAAGGATGTTAGGGCAGAGATCAAATAGACCGAAGGAGTGGCTGCAAGAATCCAGGCAAAGTTGGATAATAAACCATCATCTTCACAACATGTACTGAATGAGAATAGTGTAAACAACCCATCTAAGAAACCAAGGACGTTGGACGAGCACCTGCGTGTGCATCAACCAACTTAAATTATTGTAATCAATTCCAATGAGTCGGAAGAATACACACCCCTCACTCCAAAATGAAAGAAAACCCTTGCTTTAAAACTTGATAATGAATAAAGTACAAAAATTTCTTGACAATGAAATGAATTTATAATTCAGTGTTTGAATGTTTCATCTTTCATTAAGTGTGTGTGGAATGCTAAGTAGCAAATATGTGTAAAATGGAGTTAACTGTGCTTAGACTAATTAAAAACCTTAAATTGAAAACTTCAGGTAGTAGTAGCAACAACATGGTGCAGACACGAAGCAACCATGAGCAAAGCCATGAGGTAGGTAAAACCTCAGGGAATGCAGAAGCCAAATTAGATTAGATCCTGGCTCTCTTCCAGGAGGCAAGGACCAAAGTAGACCACCTTGAGAAGGAAAGGGCTAGTAAAGAACCAACCTTAGAAGGCGGCATAGGAAGTTGCAATGTGTGTACCAATCAGAGTGAACAGGAAGACACACGCTCAGGGTTCAAATCACATGAAATGGATAGAGTAGTTGGCACGGGAAATATCAAGGGATATGATGAAAGTAACCCCACCAAAGTTTGACGGATCAAACTCTAGTGATGTTGTTGAGGCTTGGTTGGTTGAGATGGAGAAATACTTCGAGATTCGCAATTATTCCGAAGTTACAAAAGCAGTGTGGGGAGCCTTTCAACTGGCTGGGGAAGCATCCACTTGGTGGACAAATAAGAAAATGGAATTGGGCATAAATGCAAAAAGGTTAACATGGGGAGAATTTGTTGCCATTTTCAGACAAAGGTGGTTGCCCCAATTGTTTTATGACCAAAAAATGATGGATTTCTAGAACCTAAAACAAGGGGACCTAACAGTTAATCAACATTGGGAAAAGTTCACTCATCTCCTTAATTATGTACCCTAGTATCAAGTAGACGAGAGGTTTCGTATCAGGAAGTTCACCATGGGGCTAAATGCCCAGATAGGTGGAGAGGTAGATATACACGGTCCCACCACAATGGACCAAGTTTACAAGAAAGCAGTTAAGCAAGAACAAAGACTTAAATCCCTAGCATCTTATAGGGAGAAAAACCGAAAGAAGTACAACTGGAGTCAGTCTTCCCAGCCCTTCAAGAAGAAGGGAGAGAAATCAGATTTTCAGCAAAAAGGGGACAAGGGTCACCGTGAGAATAAGGGTGAAGGAAGTAGGGACAAGAGGAATGGAGGCAATCAAAACAATAATGGTAAAAGGAATCAAGAAGCTTTCAGATAAACGGCTGAGAGGCGAGGGCCGCCTGGGGGTTGCTTTACTTGTGGTGGGGACCATTATGCAAATCAGTGTCCCACCAAAACATCAGGTCCTCCACCTCGTGGAAATCTTCTACCACCTCAACAAGCTGCATTTCAACAGCAGATCCACACCACACTAGATAATGGACAAGCAGAGTACCAGACAACCCCTATCGAGACCATGGGTATGTTGTTTGGCACACTTATTTCAGTTTTAATAGATATTGGAGCAACATAATGCTTCTTATCGCCTAAAGTCTTAAGAAAAACTTCTAGAAAGGTTGGATTTATGCAAAACTCATGGTCAATCGAATATGCTAATCAGTCAAGGGCTCAAGTAGAGCAATGTCTGTTTGAGGCTAGGATAGACTTGCCGAGTTCTTCAACACAAGTTAACCTCTACATGGCTCTCCTAGGATCCTGTGATGTCATATTAGGGATCAACTGGCTATGGAAACACAGAGCAAAAGTAGACTATTTCACTAAAACAATCGAATGCCTAGATGTAAGAACCCTACTGGTTCTCCAAGCCAGTGCTATGCAAATGTTGTATTGTTTTTGGTGTTTTTAAAAATATATGATTTTTTGTGATTTTTCAATAAGGAATGCAAGTAACAATGCATAAAAGAATGCAAGACAATCTGAAAGTAAACTATAGCAGCAAATGATCTATTTTATTAATAAACTATCTCCAAAGCTTATTACATTGATGTGCATACCCGAAAATGCAAGAATATTAACTATGTGAAATTCTGGAAATTGATGCAGCAATGTGTAAACCTGATAATCAGTTCGACCTGCAGCTAGGAATGATTTCTCCACCCAAATAAGTATGCACAATGCCTTGAAAAGGCTAGGAGATTGTCATGTCCCCAATTTGGAGCAATAAGGAGAATTTATTAAATTAATTATTTATAAAGTTATCAAATAAATAAATATTAAAAGGTGACCTTATATTTAATTAATTTAATATTAAAGTAACTAAAAATAAAAATAATATCAAAAAGTCACTTAAGTAAATAAAATAATATTTTATTCTAGAAGCTTCCTGGAAATGTTTGTGAATTCTTTATAAGAAGTTTTTGGAGGGCATTTGAGATCATCTTGAGTTGAATACACTTTTTGTTTGTTGGAGAGTTTGAGGGCTTAGCATAACTTGAATGCTTGAAGCTGGTTTTGTTTGTGAAACACCAAACCTGCTAGTCTTTTGGGAGGAGATATCTCAGTTTCATCATTTGCAGCAAATTTTGTGGCCAAAGGCCAAATTTGAAGAAGTTCATTTGGAGCATACAAGACAGATCTTGTTAGAGGATTATTTTTGCAGCCAAGGCCATTCGATCTGTGTGTGAAGGGGACGATTTGCAGATTCAAAGAGTGAATTTGATTTACTTATATGCTGTTGGGAAAATCGTGGAATGTGGCATGAAGGCTGGGCACTTCTATGAGGTGCAATTTTGATAATGGAGCAAGGGAAAATTATGATTCAGCTAGAGGAGTGATCGCTTGACATCTTGGAAGTGATTCACAGTTACTAGAAGGGAAAAGGCAGGGCCTGCAAGAAGGTTCAAACTCAGTTATGCTGGCCGCCATCATGTCTCCAGGTTCTTAGTTCATATAAGCACTGCATTCAGAATTATCGATTTGCATAGGATTGCATTATTAATGTATCAAGACAGCCATTGTCTATGTCTGAGAAGACATCTCTTGCATTGTATTCAGTCAGTGTCATATGTAGGTCTGTAGTTGCATCTTCTCAATATTAGTGATACTGTAATTTCAGTCTTTGCACTGCGATTTGGCAATGTAATTTTCAGTCATATTATATAAATCTCTAGCTGGGTTTGGCATCTCAAATTTACCATTGTACTCATTTTTGGCATCAAATAAAGCTTGGAAGGTTGGCTGCAATATGTTCGATTAAATGCCAAGTAGTTACCTCCATATCAAGATATTAAGTTTGCATGCAAATTGTATGACAAAATGCCTTATGGCTGTTGAGATGAGCCCAGCTGGCTCCAACTAAACCCCTGTAGTATTTTGCTTATCTTTTTGTGTTTTTTTGTGTTTTAGAGAAATTTTCTAGACAAAAGAGAAGGGGCGTACAGCATATAAATGCTCATAAAAGTAAAATGCAAGAAATAATTGCTCAATAGGTATTGTAAATCATCATTAGCAATACATGCAATGAATTTACAAACATCAAACGTACCCGAAGTCCTTCAGATTATTTAAATAAGAAAATGTGAAGCTTGCCAATCAACAATGGCTGGAAATGGCCTAAATGCACGCCTAGGCCTCAGATTTGAATTCTCCTACAAAGTAACTAAAGAAGATGAACTGAGAAGGTGGGACACCCAAGATGCAATAGAGAAACAAGCCAAAAAGGAGGCGTTTTGCCTAAAAAGGAGCCACGCCTCTTCTGGAGAAACACGCCAGAACAAGGGAATATGTACGGCCTCTGGCAACTCTAAACCTCTGAAGCTGGAATGGTAGAAGATTGAAGATCCCTAACTGTTAACCCTCTCCTACAACTGTATACTGAATAGCAAAACAAATATATACTGATTTGGCCCAAAAGAACTTCTAATTGAAGCTCTCATTAATGGCAATCATTCAGCTGGTGTCTCACAGCTTCACAATCACAGATCCAGCAAAGATTCTTCGTTCTTCAATGGAGTTTTCTTGTAACCCTTGTCCTCAGACAATTCACAGAGAAAGAAAATTGCAATGTCAAATGATAATAAGATATTAGGTTGACTTGCAATTGCTTTGCCTTATACTCACAAAAAGGCACGGATTTCAAGAAGTATGGCCTTCTTCATTAAAATACATTTAAATGTATTTTAATTCATTTCAATAGTTTACCTCAATAAAACATGGGCGCACTTTCTTGAATATTTAAGTGATTTTAATATCACTTTATAAAGTAACATTTTATTACTTTATATTATATTTAAGTGGCATATTTCTTATAAAGTCAATTTGACTTTATATTTAATCATTTAAGTCAAATATATAACTTAACCACTGAAATACTTATAACTTCCTCCAAACTCAGTATAATGTCGTGTCATCCGAAGCTGACGAACACTGAACTCCATCTGCCTGCACTAGTACCAATACTAAGGTGAAAGAGGTGGAAATGGAAAATCCCACCAAAACGGACATTGACCCTCTAACCAAGTCCTGTCAGCCCACGAAGGTCCAAGAAATAGGCTAACTCCACTGCACCTGAACACTGACTAGAGTGGGGACATTACAGTCCACCCTCCCCGAATTTGCTTGTCCTCAAGCAAACTCAAAGCTGGATGCTGTAAAATATTGTCACTCTCCCAAGTAGCATCCTCTTCCGGAAAATCTTTCCACTTAACCAGATATTCCCCAAGAACCCGCCCCCGAAGAGGACACTCTCTGAACTCCAGAATGGCCTCAGGTACTAAAATCAACCTCCCCTCATCATCCAAGGGTGGTAGGCCTATAGAAGGAACTATGTGTTGTCCCAACGCCTTTTTGAGGCGAGATACATGAAACACATTATGTACCTTACTATCTGTCGGTAATAGTAACTCATACGCCACCTTGCCAATTCGCCTGACAATGGTAAATGGCCCGTAGTAGCATGGCTTGAGCTTCTCAAAGCCCCTCTTCCTAAGAGTAGATTGTCTGTAGGGTTGTAGCATGAGGTACACCAAATCACCAACCTCAAAAGACCGCTCAACCCTCCTCTGATCTGCATATTGCTTCTGTTGATTCTGAGCTCTTTGAATATTCTCCGTAAGAGCTCTCATAATATCCTAGTTTTTTTGTAATAGATCACCAACACCCGGTACTCTACAGTCACTCAGCAGCAAATCAATGAAACTCGGAGCATCATAAGCATATAATGCTCGGAAAGGTGACGTCTAGATGGACATGTGGTGAGTGGAATTGTAGCAGTACTCACAAAGATATAACCACTTCACCCAAGCCTTCTGATGTCCAGAGATATAATTCTATAGGTATCCCTCCACCCATTTGTTGACAATCTCAGACTGCCCATCTGCCTGGGGGTGGTAGCTAGTACTGAGAGTCAGTTCAGTCCCACAAATTCTGAATAACTCCCGCCAGAAATTACCCATGAACTTGTTGTCTCTATTGCTAACAATACTCCGAGGTAGCCCATGTAACCTGAATACCTCTTGAAAGAACAACTCTACCACCTATGTAGCTGAGTAAGTAGTAGTGACCGGAAAGAAGTGTGCATACTTCGTCAATTGATCAACTACCACAAAAATGTTGTCTCTACCCTGAGCTTTCGGCAAGCCCATAATGAAGTCCATCGACAAGCATTCCCACTTCCCCTCAAGAATAGGAAGCGGTTGTAGTAACCCAGCAGGGTAAGTATGCTCTTGTTTGTTCTGCTGACAAACAGAGCACTCCCTAACATACTGAAGAATGTCTGATTTCAAACCCTTCCACGTGAATCTCTCTGGTACTTACCTGTAGGTCTTAAAGTACCCGGGATGACCAGCCATGGGTGAATCATGAAGAGTCTACAAAACCTTGTTCTTCACCTCAGAACCTAGGACTAGAAATATTCTCCCTTTGTAAATGATAAGATCATTCACAAGAGAGTACTTTCCATCCTGAATAGTCCCATCAATGATGCTAGAAGCCCACAGATTCTTGGCATACTCAACTAATATCATGTGACTCCAATCCTCTGAAATCACTGCAATGGAGCTCAAGTGAGGTCAACGAGATAATGCATCAGCAACTACGTTCTGTGTGCCTTCGACATAAGCAATGTCAAAATCATATGACTGCAGTTTGCTAACCCACTTTTGTTGTCTCTCGTTCAAGTCTCGCTGCCCCAGGAAATGTTTCAAGCTATTATGATCCATCTTGACACAAAATTTGCAGCCAACTAGATATTGCCTGAATTTGGCCATAGCGTGCATGATAGCCAACATCTCCTTGTCATAAATACTAAAGCTCCTCTCAGGACCCCTTAGCTTTCTGCTCTCGAAAGCTATCAGATGACGGTCCTGCATGATTACTGCACCAATACCTTCTCCACTAGCATCATAGTGAAGCTCAAACGGTTTGGTGAAGTCTGGCAATGCCAACACTGGGCATGTCGCCATCAAATGTTTGAACTTCTCAAAACACTCCTGTGCTTGAGGTGTCCAAACGAAGGCTACCTTCTTCATCAAATTTGTAAGCGGTGATGCATGTTGCGAGAACCCACTAACAAAACAACGGTAGAAAGCACACAACCCCACGAATCCCCTGAGCTGCGTCAAGGTCTTTGGAGTAGGCCAATCAACAATGGCACAAACCTTGTCAGGATCCATGCTGACACCATCTCTACTAATGATGTGGCCAAGATAGAGCAACTCTCCCATGCCTAATGCACATTTGGACTCCTTGGCGTACAAGGACTCCCTGTCTAGTATACTCAACACCGTATCCAATTGAGCCAGGTGCTCCTCCCAAGAACAATTGTAGATCAATATGTCATCGAAGAACACCAGAACGAACTTCCTCAACTGACGCTGAAAGACCCTGTTCATCGTGGACTGAAAAGTGGCTGGAGCATTGGTTAACCCAAAAGGCATAACCAAAAAGTCATAATTCCCACAATGACATTTGAAAGCGGTCTTCTCAATGTCCTCCTCTCGTACTCTAATCTGATGGTACCCTGTCCTCAAATCAATCTTCGAGAAGTAGCAAGCCCCATGAAGCTCATCTATCAACTCATCAATACGTGGAATGGGATACCTGTTCTTGATGGTTTTTTTGTTCAACATCCTGTAATCGATACACATTCTGAGTGTACCGTCCTTCACCAATACAACTAAAGAAACAAATGGAGACTTACTCGGCCTAATGTGTCCCATAGCGAGCAACTCTTTGATGGTTTTTTCTATTTCATTTTTCAATCGCTTAGGATGCCGGTAAGGAGTGATCATAACGGGCTTGGTGCCCTCCTCCAACTCAATAATATGCTCTATCCCTCTGTCTGGAGGTCTACCATGAGGTATATCACTAAACACCTTTGAATGCTTCATCCGTAGCTCCTATACATTAGGGTGATAAGGTGTTTTATGATGTTCCTCATAAGAAGGCTGTAACTAACATGTTGCTGCCCACTCAACCATGTCATGCTGAATTAATCTTTGCATTCTCCTAAGTGTAATAACCTTCAAGCTGCTGTCCTTGAGGGCTTTTAGAATGTGGTTTGTTCCGTCAACCATAAACTTCATCTCCATCTCTCTCAGGTTGAGAGTAAACTCACCGATTGCATGAAGCCACTTCATGCCAAGAACTACATCGGTGTCACCCATTGTAACCACATAAAAATTTGCCTTGAACTCGTAATTGTTGAGCTTCACGGGAAGATCCGAAATCATCCTCTCACACTTGAGAGTATAACCATCAACAACCTTGACTTTGATACCTTCAAATTGCTAAGTTTGGATCCCTCTTTTCTCCACAAACCGTGCATCAATAAAATTGTGTTGCACCTGTGTCAAGTAGTGAGATGACCCTTTGACCAGCCAAGATACCTCGCAAACGAGATGAACCTTCCCTTTGCATACTTGACATGTGAGCCTCATGCAACTCAGTTTCCACTTCCTTTTCCACTGAAATTTTTGTGTTTCCTTCTTCTAAATCTTCATCGTCAGCTTGCTGATCAGAAAAATCAGAATTTATTTCATCCTCATAGAACCATTCTAACCGTCTATTGTGTCCCTTTGGCTTGAGAGGACAGTCATGGTTCAAGTCATAAGGTCCTTTGCAATAGAAGCAAAGCTTTCTCCCTCGTAAATCGTTAAGTGTTTCACGATCCAAGGGTGCTGCAAACTTCTTCTTATGATCAAAATTATCTGATTTCTTAAAATCAGGTTTGCTGTCCTTATTTGATGTGGATGCATTGGCGTTGAACTTACTACGAGGAATAGTGAGTTCCATGCTACGAGCTTTCCTCATAGCTTCCTGTAAAGTGGGGGGATCAAAAGCTTTGATCCAGCCCTTCATTGGCTCAAAAAGCCCTTCTACAAAGAGAATAACCAACCTTCTCTCTAAGATTCCTGTGACCATAACCGAAACTCTCTAAAATTCACTGATGTAGGACTCCAAGCTACCTAGCTGTTTGAGCTGTGCTAAGTCTCTGAAATACAGTTCGGGGTCTTTTCTGTCAAACCTTTCCACCAATCTATCTGTGAATTCCTGATAACTAGTAATTCAGTCATGTTGTAGAGTCACCATTCCACGGTGCCACCAATCATGGGCCACACCATCCAAATGCAATGTCGAAAATTTAATGGCATCATCCTCCGCCATCGGTCATAGAGTCAGAAAAGTATCAAGCTTGCTAATCCAAGTTCTTGCAGTAACTCTACCGCTGCCATCAAAGTTAGGAAGGGTGAGTTTATTGGTTGCCTGCCTCAAATCATTGTTTCTGGTATCTCTAGGCCTCCTATCAACTCGATTCTAGCCATGTTCTCGCTTTTGACTCATGAATCTATCGAAATTCAGGTGATCCTGAACTCGTTGGGGTAAAGCCTCCCATTCATCATGTAATGTCATGATGTTATCAATGAATACCACGTCACCTTCTCCCTCCTCCATGTTGCCATCAACTGGATCACGCCTAGCAAAGATAGGACGTGTGGGTCTCTCATAGGTACGTGTAGGAGTTACCCTTTGGCGTGGAATTCCTTGCACACTGCCATCTTCCTCCTGTTCCAGTGGTCTCCTTTGGACAGTCAAATTTTGCATTGCTGTGCTTAACTGCTAGAGTGCATTAGCCACCTATTCCTATCTTGTTACTATACCTCTCAAAATGTCTTGGGCCTCCCTATCCTCATTCTGAGCTCTATTGTGAGGTTCTCCAATCTCTTGTCTGTCACCCATTTCTTCAAATGGATTGTCAAAGGGATAATCCTCATACTGACTTCTCTAACTACCAGGCCTCCTGCATGAATAGTACCTATTATATCTGCCTTGATGAGGACGCATATGCTATTAATCCCAATAGGCTGGCAGGATTAAGAGCTTTGATACCACTGAGATGAGCCCAGCTGGCTCCAACTAAACCCCTGTAGTATTTTGCTTATCTTTTTGTTTTTTTTTGTGTTTTAGAGAAATTTTATAGAAAGAAGAGAAGGGGCGTACAGCATATAAATGCTCATAAAAGTAAAATGCAAGAAATAATTGCTCAATAGGTACTGTAAATCATCATTAGCAATACATGCAATGAATTTACAAACATCAAACGTACCCGAAGTCCTTCAGATTATTTAAATAAGAAAATGTGAAGCTTGACAATCAACAATGGCTGGAAATGGCCTAAATGCACACCTAGGCCTCAGATTTGAATTCTCCTACAAAGTAACTAAAGAAGATGAACTGAGAAGGTGGGACACCCAAGATGCAACAGAGAAACAAGCCAAAAAGGAGGCGTTTTGCCTAAAAAGGAGCCACGCCTCTTCTGGAGAAACACGCCAGAACAAGGGAATATGTACGGCCTCTGGCAACTCTAAACCTCTAAAGCTGGAATGGTAGAAGATTGAAGATCCCTAACTGTTAACCCTCTCCTACAACTGTATACTGAATAGCAAAACAAATATATACTGATTTGGCCCAAAAGAACTTCTAATTGAAGCTCTCATTAATGGCAATCATTCAGCTGGTGTCTCACAGCTTCACAATCACAGATCCAGCAAAGATTCTTCGTTCTTCAATGGAGTTTTCTTGTAACCCTTGTCCTCAGACAATTCACAGAGAAAGAAAATTGCAATGTCAAACGATAATAAGATATTATAGGTTGACTTGCAATTGCTCTGCCTTATACTCACAAAAAGTCACGGGTTTCAAGAAGTATGGCCTTCTTCATTAAAATACATTTAAATGCATTTTAATTCATTTCAATAGTTTACCTCATTAAAACATGGGCACACTTTCTTGAATATTTAAGTGATTTTAATATCACTTTATAAAGTAACATTTTATTACTTTATATTATATTTAAGTGGCATATTTCTTATAAAGTCAATTTGACTTTATATTTAATCATTTAAGTTAAATATATAACTTAACAACTAAAATACCCATAACTTCCTCCAAACTCATTATAATGTCATGCCATCAAAAGCTAACGAACACTGAACTCCATCTGCCTGCACTGGTACCAATACTGAGGTGAAAGAGGTGGAAATGGCAAATCCCACCAAAACAGACACTAACCCTCTAACCAAGTCCTGTCAGCCCACGAGGGTCCAAGAAATAGGCTAACTCCACTACACCTAAACACTGACTAGAGTGGGGACATTACAATTGTAGGTGCACATTATGCATATGTAGGTCATGTATTTGCATCTGAAAATACAAAAAGAGTTGCACTTTCATTTTAGTGGTTTGATTAGACACCTTAGAAGTTATTTACAAGCATTTAAACATCATTGCATCAAATCAAATCAAAAACAAAGCAAACTGAAACTCAGAACCAGCAAGTACAAGGTTGCAAGCAAAGTGTTTGTCAAATTGTCTAAGGTAGAAAATCAGGGTTTTTACATCAGATTTGGCAAGGCACTTTACAGCGACCATGATGAAACAAAAATAGGCACAAAAAGTGAGGTGTTTTGGCCTCTAGGAAAGACGCCTGGCTGTAGATTCAACACGTGGGCCTGTAGGCAGCAGTACAGCCTGGTATTGAGTGAGTTAGCTGATAACAATGGCAGCCGCTCAATAATTTATGCTTTCTCTTTAAATCTGGTCTGAAACCCTTGATTGTATTTCCCCAATCTGCTCAATTCCCTTCAAAATACTTGTAGATTCTTCACTTATATGCACAACTTGGACCTCTGGATGAAGCCCACAATAAGTAATTCTTCAATGGATCTTTCACCACCTTAGAAATGCAGAGCAAGGAGAGTTTTCGTTTTCAATGGCTCAATAATGGCAGAAAACCCTTGTGGTTTCTTCTCCACACAACAAACTCCAAAACATTAGTATAAAAATGAATAGTCCATCTCAAGCATTTGCTTTGAATGCCTTTATATAATCTCCTCAAGAAGTCGACCCCTTCCATGAGCATTTAAAAATCATTTAAAATGATATAAAATGTTTGCACATTGACTTTATAAAATATTTTAATATTTGGGAGCCCATACCAAGGTAATAATTAACCCATACCAAGGTAATAATTAATTATACTTTAAATCACTTAAGTTGAGGGTCATGGCCCCATTGAATATAAAGTGCATTTATAACTTTATAATATAACTTTATTTTAATTTTATTATCATTAAATAACTTTAATGATAATAACTCATTAAATGCTCATTATTTCACCAACCCAATTGAATATGAAGATTGGCACTACATCCAAGGCTTGTTCAGATGCCTTACTAAATATAGCAATATTGACTCTACTGGAATGGTGACTTACTATAAATAGTAAGTATGAGAAACTGAGTCAAACGAAAGCCAATCGTGAACCAAACTGAGTACCGGAGAAGAGAACACTTTAATATCTGCCCAAACAGGACCCTCTAACCATCTGTGTTAGCCTACAAGGGCCAGGAATAGACTAAACCACCCCAAAACAACAGGCTAAAATGGGGACATTACACTAGATGACCTAGGACATGAAGTGCTTATTCAAGGAACTGCAAGAACGGTCAAGTTAAGGCAGATTTTTGCAATGCAACTTAAGAGAGCCAAACGAAGGGGTTGTCAATTGTTTGCAGTTAAAATGGAAGAATTAGAGGAGCCAAGGGAGAACCATGAATTTATCTTCTTTGATGATCTAATGTTTTATGAAACTTAGAAAACACCAGAAGAAGGAGTTGAGGGAGTTTCGGAAAAGAAGGGTTCAGAATGGATAAGTATCCTTACCTTCGGGATTTTGTAGATGTTTTCCCTAATGAATTGCTCAGACTACCTCCCAAAAGGGCATTCGATTTTTCCATTGATATCATACCAAGATCAGAGCCAATCTCGAAAGCTCCATATCAGATGACTACTACTGAATTAATGGAAATGAAAGCACAATTGCAGGAACTTTTGGATAAAAGTCTGATACAACCTAGTGTCTCACCTTAGGGAGCACCGATAATCTTTGTCAAGAAGAAGAATGGCACTCTAAGACTGTGCATCGATTATCAAATGCTCAATAAGGCCACAATCAAAAATAAATACCCTTTACCACGCATAGATGGTCTCTTCGATCAAATGTGAGGGTCAGCGGTATTCTATAAGATCGATCTACGATCAGGATACCATCAATTAAAATTACGAGATGAAGACATTCATTAAACCGCTTTCAGAACAAGGTACAGGCACTATGAGTTTATAGTGTTACCCTTTGGTCTGACGAATGCGTCAGCAACTTTCATGAATCTAATGAATAGTGTGTTCCAGGATTGCCTAGACAAATTTGTGCTCGATTTTCTTGATGATATCTTAATATACTCGAAAAGCGAGGAAGAGCATCTCCAGCACTTACAGTTTGTACTGCAGCATTTGAGAGAAAATAAGTTATATGGAAAGTTATCCAAGTGCTCGTTCTTCCAAAAGGAAGTACAATACCTAGGGCACATCATCTTTGCAGAAGGGATCGCAGTAGATCCGGCTAAAATAAAGGCAGCCTTGGAATGGACAGAGCCAAAATATGTGCACGAAGTTCACAGTTTCATGGGTCTAGTAGGGTATTACAAGAGGTTTGTAGCCAATTTATCCAAAATTGCATGTCTTATTACCTCCCTTCAGAGAAAGGGGAAGAGATTTGAATGGACGGAGAGATGTCAGGAGGCTTTTAATATACTAAAAGTGAAATTGACTACAACACCAATTCTAAAAGTGCCCGATCCTAAGGGACATTTTGTAGTCACTATTGATGCTTCGGGAGAAGGATTAGGAGGTGTACTCATGCAGGATGAGCAAGCAATAGCCTATAAGTCCAAGAAACTAAAGAACTATGAGCAAAATTATGCACCTCGTGACCTACAATCAGCAGCAATTGTGCATGTGCTGCAAATGTGGTGGCATTATTTGTTGGGTAAACCCTTTGAGTTAAGGTCTAATCACCAGGGTTTGCATTATTTGTTTACACAACCTAATATGAACGCTCAGCAAAGAAGATGGCTTGAGTTAATATATGATTATGACTTTGAAATCAGTTATATTAAAGGGAAAGAGAACTGAGTAGCAGATGCTGTCAGGAGGAGGCATATTTCCTCCATGTTGTCAGTATGAACCAATTTTCATAGTCAAGTGCTACAACAGTCCGGTGGGGACGAATATTATAAGCAAGTCGAGCAAGCCCTATTGGATAACCCTCAAGACCCCAAATATGACTTTCAATTTGAGTCGGATGGACTACTCCAATATATGGGAAGAATGTACATTCCTAACTCAGGTGAGTTAAGGAACACCGTTTTAAGAAAAACTCATGCTGCACCTTATTTGGTACACCCTAGGGTGACAAAATTTTTGGCTGATATCAATCCATTGTACTTTTGGAAGGGAATGAAAAGGGATGCCACTAGATATGTGCCAAAATGTTTAGAATGCCAGAGGGTGAACATCAACACCCAACAAGACTGCTATACCCACATGAAATTCCTAACTGGAAATGACAAGTAATCAATATGGATTTCATGCAAAGACTTCCTATGTCCAGAAATAGGCACAATACAATTTTGGTCGTGGTGGATAAATTGACTAAGGTGGCACACTTTATTCCAGGAAATTTGACTGATGGGGCACCCATCATAGCCCACAAGTTTGTTCAGGTGGTTTTCAGATTGCATGGTGATCCTGAGAAGATTATCTCAGATAGGGACGCAAGGATGACGACCAGATTTTGGAAAACTCTTTTCACCTCCCTTGGAACCCAATTAAACATAAGTTTTGCATACCACCCTAAGACAAATGATCAAACAAAAAGGGTGAATCAGGTGATAGAAGACCTTTTGAGAGTAGTATATTGTAAGGATCAGCAGTACAAGTGGGAGGATTACCTTCGACTTGTGGAATTTTCCTATAACAACTCATGTCATTCAGCAATCAAAATGGCTCCATTTGAAGCATTATATGGAAGAAAGTGTTGAACTCCTATAAGCTAGGATAAGCTAGAAGACAGGATTAGCCTTGGTCAAGAAATGCTTTCGGAAATGGAAGAACAAATCAAGATGATCAAAAAGAGACTAGAAAAAGCCAATGATAGGAAAAAAAGTTACGCTGATGCTTAACGAGTACCCAGACATTTCACAGTGGGAGAAAAGGTTTTGTTGAGAGTGAAGCCATAGAAAAGTGCAATTAGGTTTGGGAAGTCATCAAAGCTAGCTCCTCACTATGTTGGACCGTTTGAGGTTCTAGAGGAAGTCACCCCAGTTGCCTACCAAATTGCTCTACCACCAACACTTGCTAGGATGCATAATGTATTTCATGTATCATATCTAAAAAAATATATACCTGGCAATAATCACATGATTGATTAGAATGCACTGCAGGTTCAGGATCCAGAAGTGGTCACGATCGAGCCACTCAAGGTGCTTAAAATGTGTAGGCTCCGCCTACATAACAGAGATGTGTTCCAGTGCAAGGTCCAGTGGGACCAATACGTTGAAGACAGTGCTACTTGGGAAGACTACCAAAACATTAAACAAAGATTTCCACATCTTTTCAGAGACTATGAAAATATTCTTTAAAAACTTTACTTTCTATTTATGTTTGGAAACTACTCATCATCAAGGATGATGATTCTTAAGGGGGAGATGTTACACCCCATCCTAGTTTTAGAAGACTACTTTTACTTTCAGTAATTTTTGCGATAAAATGCTATAAACTCTGAAAATCAATGATGCTATGATGAAATATGCAATGCTTTGATTTAAGTTTCTGATTGAGTAATGGATGCTTGATGCCCTAAATTAGATAGAATGTTATGTATATAAATTCTTATTAAAAGCAATTATGAATATAAATGTGATATGATGAAGATATTGAAATATTGCCAGGCTAACTACCTTTTACTCTTCATGAGTGTCGAATCAGGGCAACCAAGTGCCTTCAAGACAAAAGAGGGAAAGTATCATCTAGTAGAGAGGTTACATTGTGTAGCCATCTGAGCTTGATTTAGTTGTGTGTGATTTGGTCAACCTAAAAATTCTAGAGCATGTTTTACTAGTTTGAGGTAAGTCATCCTGCGTTTGTTGTTTTGTTCCCCATTTTGCGGGAAAAGATGGTTTTAGGGTTGTAAACCTTCTTATTCCTCTCTTGTGAGTATACATGGGAGCGAATATAATCTTGCCTATATTCGCGCTTATATTTATCAAATCAGTGCAATGATTTTAGTTTTGTCACTAATGCCACACCTCAACGTAAGCAATAACGTCATGCTCTATGTTTATTATATTACCTCATTAAGCAGTTATTATCATTCTTTTATTTTGTTAATATTTAAAATGGTTTATTACAACATGGGGAGTGAATCATTTAGACTCAAGTCCTTATTAAAAGAGGAGCCTTGGGTCACTCGAACTGCATCTTGAGAATATGTTTCACATATAATGGTGCAGTGTATAAATATTCATGTGGCACAATATAACGTTGGTGGTGTATGTGTATATTTAAGTGATATTTTTAACATGGCTAGAATATTATGTCAATATCTCCAAGATTAATCAGCCGATGAACCTTATCAATTGATATTATTTAAACTAACTCCTTCGTGGCATTTATCCCAAAAGGAATAACTCGGGGAAACTAATTCTCAAACAAGGATAAAAGCAAATGGAGGATTGTTTAGAAGTTGGCGAAGATATTCGGGTGATAACCGTTTTAATCCACGTTAAGAAAAATGCTACGATGACTCATGGCCAGGGGCTTTTCTAAACTTACTTCAATCGGAATCTTCATCTTTTTAAGCAAAGGAATATAGTTAATATCAAAACCAGTTTTGGAAGCCTTCTTTGTGGATATCTCCATTTAAAGAAGAGATTATCGGGAGGTTTAGCGAATGAGGAGTCTTATTTATGAACCGCGCCGTGCCTCTTTTTGAAGAGTAAATTTGTTCAACAAATGGATGAAGGTTGAGGAACGAATTAATAATTGTTTTTCTAAATGGTTTCTAGAACCGAATCCACCAAGATTATTACCGCTATTAGCAACTGAGCGGGGGTGGGTCGATCTAGCAACCATCGCTATTTCTAGTAGACAAGAACTCCTTTAAAAGGAGAGACGGATACAGTGGTAGAAGCGAGAAAGTGTATAGTGTAAGCAATACGAGCCAGGAAGATAATTGGTTCCAGTCTTTGGTAGACATCTTTGTGAGGAGCTTCAATTTCAAGGAACTCGTAGAGAGTGACTACTATCGAGCTTAACTGAGTGGGTAACCGTTGCAATAACTTTTGATGCCACTACTTTCTTAGAATTTGAAACGTTGTCATGATAAAAGAAAGAGTGCATATATTGAATCGTTTTGATTCTTGAATTGGAAACTTAGTTCAAATATAGATAAAAGACTTTGTAGCTTCGTGAGTAATCATATTAATCTCACTCTTTTCAAATTATTTTATGCTAAGGGACAGGAACATGTAATGTTTGCTATCCAATAAGAGCAGATTTGAAATTTTCCTTATCTCTTGAATGACTTATGAACTTCCCACGAGTCGCCCAAGTGAACTACTGTTTCTTGGGTGTTTCAATGCTTAGAACCCATCTTCACCTTGGAAGAGTTTAATGTTTTGCCTTCATGCCTTGTTTGGGTAAATGGAAATGGCCTCTGGAGAAATTATGAGAAACTATTATTTACAATGGGATATACTGAACTTAATATTAGTTATGAGTAACCGTACTATTCTTGTTTTCCTTAATTCATATTTTGCAAAATGTCAGGGAAAGAATAGTGTTGCAGCTCAATGAGAGCAGTTTTAGAAGTTTTTTACTTTCTAAATGATTTATAAATTATTCTCGAGTTGAATAAAATGACCCATGTGCATTCTTGGGTGTGCTTGAAAGTTAGAAATAAATATATCATAAAAGAGGTTATTACTCTATTTTCTTTACTTTATTTGGTAAGTAAAATGACCTTGAGGGTATCAAGGGCCTTTTAACCGTGTTACTTGAGAAAGAATTAATCTCTATAGTCACGACCGGTTATGTTTATCTATAAAAGTTAAACCCTAAGAGGTAAACCAATAAATCTTAAAACCCTAAATCAATGGCAAGAGCCAAGACCGAGTGTTCACCGAGAAACCCAAGGTTTAGGGATGGTTCTATCTTTTGTTATCCAATTAATTCACAATGGTAAAGCAAGTCATGAAACGTTAAGAATCTTGTGTTAATGTATGTTGGGCAGGACAAGTAATCTAGTAAGCCCTAGGTCAGAAGCTTTCTCCAAGTCGAGCAGGGTACTGAACCATGACTACGCTCTTGTAGCAATTGTACAGTTGTACAAAAACTATGGCCATAGTGAGTGCCATTGCCACCACGTGCACTTGTCAGTTCACCGTACTCTAGACACTTAGCTAACCAAAGTTGTCATACTTAGTAGGAGGGTATCCTTAGTAGTGCGACAAAGTTAGTTATGTAGGGGTACACACCAGAGCTCAAATGGCAACTGAGAGGGTTCCCAACAAAACCTTTTGTTGAAGGGTAGGGCCGCTTCCAGTCAAGAAGTGTGCAGGGGACCGCTTAAGTCTGAGGTTGGAGGTAAAGCAGCCAAATGATGTTTTTCCCTCTCAACAGTGGCATGCCAAGTCTTGGAAGGCAGCAAGAATCAGATGAGATTCTCTGACCTTATTCTCTCACAATTCTTAATTTAGCTTAATCAATTAAATGCTGAAAAGATTTGTATCTTGTTCTTGATTTTGAACTTAACAATTTAAAAGTATAGATGCAACTTTCTTTATATGATTATGCAAATGAAATGTTGTAGGAAGATGGTCTGTGATTACATGTTTCCAAAAAATATATATATTCACTTCTCTTGTTTATGTTTTTAACCTTTTGGTGAAAACTCTCGGTAAATTCGTGTCAGAAGGAGATCGGTTGTGACAAGATGTTTCAGATCTAATATTATTTGCAAAACTATATGTTTAGGTCATTACACAATGTGCAAAGATTGTTGAAGATTTTGGATTTAGACAACCTTTATAGATGGTAGTTCATAAAGTTTATCATTTCTAATAGTACCAACACACACAGCAATAATGCCCTCATTTCCCTCCATATAATACATGAAGCCAGAAAGAGACAACAGTGCTTTGTGGATCTTGCTGATAAGCAGCCTCTTCAAAACTGCTGCATTAAATATGTTCTTGAGTTGGGTTTGCTCTGATTTGCTGTCATTCGACGTTGAATGGGTAAAAGTTTGGGCTATATTTCATTTTGGCAAGATTTAAAAGATAGCTTTAAAAAAATACCGAGTGTGAACCTTAAATAGTAAACAATCGTGCATAGCATAGTTGGAGAGGACTTCTCTAAGACATAATGCTGACCTTAGGAGATCACAAGTCCAAAAACAACAAAATCTATTTTTTAATCATGACATTTCACACATGCATGTGCTCTAGAAAGAGGAGTTTTAAGATTTTTTATTGAGCAAAAATAGACATATGACCAATCAACCTGTATGTTTTGAGACATTCCATATTCATTTGAAATGTTATTTTCTAAATGCCTCCTATTTGATATTTTGATAGAATTTCTTTGTAATAAGTACTATAAGATTTTATTGTAAAAAGGGATGCATTCTCAATTATCCCAAACATCCTATTTTTCCATGAGGCCTACAAAAATGCATACAACCTTGATTCAAATAACAGGGCTTTCAAAGATTCTCACAATGTATCTGATTCTTAAAATTTCAGTAAGAAGGGGTTGGTGGACCCACTAGGAGAGTGGAAGACATTCCCATCTCGAGTTAGTTATTCACTTGGAGATTGTGTAAATTCTTGAGTAGCATTTTTAAATTTTTGTGTGTTGCAGTTTTAGTTTGCTAGTATGGTAGATGTTGTGATCACATTGCAATTGCTGCATTAAATGTTGTTTTAGTTGTTCAAATTTATATTTTCAATGCTAATAGTATGGTGTAGTATGACATTCACACTAACCTGTTCTGATTTTTGCTTTTAGAGTGTTGATGAAGCGCAATATTCTAGAGAGTGATGCATTCATTTCGTTTCCCATCTCTTGACTGATGGAGAGGAAGATAGGTCTTAATGATCACTTTGCAAGTGGTTTCTTATTGTACTTGTGACATTTGTGGTTGATTAATGGTGTGGTGAAGTGATTTGTTGCTATAGTTGTGTGTGGTCTCAAAAATTGTTGATAGAGTTAGGTTGTTTGTGTTGCTAGAGGTACATAAAATCACCACAATGATCATTGTAGTTGGGTAATGACATATCTTGCTTACACTGCTAATGGTATGGATGGTCATAGACGTGTTGTGATGGACTTTAGCACAACCATGTCCAGTAGTGTCAAGAAGAGGCAATTGATTTTCAAACTACAGGAGGCAGTGCCGTAGGGCACTGAATGTATAGGATTGACAATAATTGACAAGGACTGCTCATGAAGGAGCGTGGAGCAAGAGGTCAAGCAGTAGGAGGATGAGTGTAAGAGACAATACTGGTTGATCAGAGCTAGAAGACTATGGACCAAGTTACAAAGTACTAGGGTTAGGTGGTTGACTAGATTTACAAATGCTCTTCTTCCCATTTGGATCAAGGGGAGGTTTGTTGGCTTTTGTAATCATTGTGATCCAAAAGTGTATGTTATGAGTGTGTAATGTCCCTAATTGGGATTATATTATTTTTACTCTAAATTATCAATTTCCAAACAAATAGCTGATTTAGAGAGTACCTTGGCTTGATTTAATCCCTGCAGACAAGTTAGAAATCAATTACAATTACAATAATAACTATGGCAAATATATTTAATGATTAAAAGGAAAAGGGCTAAGTCATCAAAATCAAGAGATTTGATGGGGCCGTGTCATATTACTTAGCTGGGAAGAAAAAGTGGCACGCTTTGTGGGTTCATTGGAATGGCTGCGTAAAATTGCAACAAGGTTTCGGCGCTGGTAGAGTCCACAATGAAGTGCAAACGAAAATGGGGGGGGGCAGGAAAAGAGTTGAGCCAAATAGCTACGAGGTGCACACGAGGAATGATAAGGTCTAGAAATAGGTTGTGAGAGGTGGTCTGGTTCCATTTCTGGAAAAACTTCACGGGCCTGATACTATGGCTACGGACTATTTTGAGAAGAACTGGAACAATGGAGAAATAATCCTCTTTGGGAGAAAGGTGAAGCTGAATGAGCAAATTATAGGAGAGGTGACTGGAATGTCCACTGAGGGTGTGAAGTTTTAGGTTTTTTGACGAGGCAGTAATTAAATTCCCTAAGAAGGAAAAAGAGAGATTGAAACTGGTCAAAATTTCCAACAGCTACTTTGGAATTGACACCATCAAGGCGTTGTGGAGAAAGATGCTTCATGTCATAATGGAGTATATTACTCTGGACGGGAGATTCACCAGAGTTTATGGTCATCATTTTGCTATCCTTAACCACTTCCGCCATAAGGTATGGATTTCTCTGCCTCTATCTATTCTGTTCGTTGAGTAATAGTCTTGAGGACCACAAGAAAAATCCCAGGAGATACCCTATTCTTCATCCTAGTCTTATTAGGTTAATATATGAACACTATCAAAGCCTGCCGGCATTATCCAAACCGGTTGCCTCCACGACGTCTGAGGACTATGAAACGGACAGTGGTGGTTCAAAGAATCATCCTAACCAAGAGAGAATTGTTGAAGTCCACTCGCCCCTTGTGCTGTCTAGTAAGAAAACCCAGCTTGCTAAAGCTAACCCTGAGATCTACCCTGACTGTCCGGTTCCCTTAAAGAATCCCACTCTCAAGGGCTCCCCTGCCAATAAGTTGGTTTCCTACTCTGTGGACTCTCTGGAGGACAAAACTGAGAACCATGAAGCTAGCAGAAACTCTGTGTCTACCCCTCCTGCCTCTTTCAAAGTTGATGATACCAGATTTCCTAGCTCCCCCAATCCAGATGATGTTAACCTCATTTTAGACCGGGTTCAGTCTGGAGATATTCTTGCCTCTACCAAAAGTGGCGTTGGTGACATTTTCAAGGTTTTGAAATGGGCCTATCAAGAAATTAATGATCTTAATCACAAAAATAGGGTTCTTAATAGCAAGCTGGAGGAACTAGAATTGAAGCTATCCACTCTTTGCAATGAAGAAGGAAAACGGAAAAAGAACAATATTGGAACGGGAGAAGATGACATTGAGGACAAGTACAAGACTCTGGAAGCTGAGATTGTCAAAATAAAAAATAATATGAAAACTGTTGTGGAACAAAACCATAAAATGGCTAGGCACAATGCCATAATCATCAATGCAATGTCTGAAAATTTGGAGAAGTTGCAACAAGGCTTGTTGGTTGTTGATCTGGAAGAGGACAAGGATAAAAGCAAGAACGAGGACCAAGGTATATTGAAAAGGACCCATGCCAACCTTAAGAGGAAAGCGCCTCCTACTACCTAGATGGTCCAAATCTTAAAGAGGGGGGGTTCAGGAAATGAACGACTTGGAAGCTGAGACTGTAGAAACATTAAAATCCCAAGTCTAGTTGTTGCTGGCGTTTTGTCTGGTCTTTTTCGGTCTTTTCTATGGCCCTTGCTAGCTTTTTTTATGGTTGTGGCTTTGTCATTTTGTTGTTTTCTTTACAGTCTTTCTATTAATGGTGACTTGGACTATCTTATCTTTTGTTTGTAAACTTTGTGGTTTCGGGTCCCTGTAAAACCCATTTTTTCCTCTTTCAAAAACTATGTGGGCTCAACCATACTGAGGAGGACATCGTGAAGTGCCCCAAGTATCCTTCCCTTATGATTGAAGACCCTCTTCATTTTCTTCAAAAATTGATTCACTCATGGATAGTTGGGAGGCTGCACGATAGGGTGTCCTTCTAGCAATTCTCCTTATAATAGGGTGCCCTCTTAGCAGTTCTCCCTATTGCAGCCCTGCCTCATCCCTTCATGACCAATTATTGCCAAACCATATTTCATACCATTAATTCAAGAAATCAGTCTGCTGGGCACATGCCAACTTATTTAATCAGATGATCGCTGTCTTAATGTTCAGATGTTTATTGATTTTCAAACTGAGTCAAAATGCTCTCCAATCAATCTGTTCTTAATAACACTCAGAAGATATTGTTAGTGTAGATCAAACAAATAAGAATCTACTATCCATACTTATATTAAAGCATCATAATTACTTATAAGGTTCAATAATTGTTGAAAACATCATAATTGCATAATCATAAAATAAATAAATAAATATATATATACACTTAGCTTACTTCCCATGTTATTGCTTTATCATTTGCTTTCATATATTTCTCATTGAGCCATCTTCTTATTTACCATATTCCTCCCTCCAAATCTGAGCATATCATATTAATGTTCTGCTGCTATATGAATGCAGATCTCCTTCTTATGTCTGCATGCATCTGTTGTTCTTATCTTCTTTCCAGATCTGAGTATATTATATTCATGTATCTGCTGCTATGCTCAAGGCTATCTTCCTCACAAATCTGCTTTGACTATATAAATTAATTCTTTCCTTCACACAAGGCTGCTGGTGTACATCAGATTTATTCCTCATTATTTTCATATCAGACCCTCCTTCCCTTTTTTAATGCAAATATATTTGCTGCTTTTGAGTATATATTCCTTGCTGTTACTTCCCTACCGCTATCTTTTTTTTCCTTGATCTATTCATTATTATAATTGCTTTTATAACCCCCACGGTGGGGGAAAAGACACGACCCTTGACTGATCGCTGCTTTTATGAACACCACCTTTTCTATCTCCTAATATCGCTGCACTCTTTATTATATAACTGCTCCTTATTCAAGCGCTGCCTCCATATCATTGTAGCTGATTCTTTTCTTTTAACATATATGTACTATATTATTCTATATATTTTATATTAATTATTATATGTTTTATTTTAATATATTATTTTTATATTAGTTTCATATGTATGTTTTATATTATAATGATTATAATTATAATATCATGTTGTTAATATTTATTTTGTATTGTTAATATTTATATTTTATATTTGATAATTATAATTATAATAATATTTTAATATGTATTTTATTTTGCATTTCAATGCTTTATGTCTTAGTGTTACAATTTTGGGGACATGACAGAGTGTTATTAGTGTTATAAGTGTTACTTGTTAATGGTATGTGGTTCGAGCAATTATGTGGTAGAATGAGAGGATTATTAAATACCTCTATGTAACATTCAAAGCATCCAGACATGATTAATATAATAATACTATACCCTGTGTTTTTTTATCTCTACAATTTTGGTTGTCTTTGATTTCAACAATTTGTTGCTTCTTCCTTTGGCCAATCTAGTAGGCTTACGTGAGTAGGTAAAAATTAAAATTAAACCCATATCTTGAATGAAACTAGAATTTGTATTTTCAAAAGTTTGTGATGTGAGTTTTTGCTAAAATGAATTTCTTGCCTGCCATTTGATTCCAGGCTGCCATGTGTTTCTTTGGTAATAAACCTCAAACATTTGTTTGCTCCATTTCAACTACATGTGATTTCGTTTTCTTTCATTGCACCCTGCCAAGTTGCCAACGGTAGAATGTTTTCAACAGCAGTAGCTTGATATTCTGTAACATATAATGGTTGATTTGGAGTCATGTCATTAGCTGTAATATATAATGCTTGAATTGGAGTCTTGTCATTGGCTACAACAAATAGATTTACGGGCCATGTCTTTCCTCCTAAAACCATAAATATATTCAATGGTGTAAGTGCCCTCTTGAATGCTTTGCTACTCAAAATTGCCAATTCATGTATTCTAATCCCCAAATTACCAAATTTCACCATACATGTTTGTTTCTCGCTCTTGAAGCAGGTGTTAAAAGGACTAAACACACTTATATCCAACAGTTGTAACTTGTAGCCAGTCCATGCTGGGACTGTAACTAAATCAACCCCCAAATCCCTTGCCTTTTCAATTGTTTGCAGTGCCACATAGCTACTATTTACATAAAACATGAGCAAATTTCTGTTTTCTGGGAAAACTCCTTGTGGAACAGAAATTGTGAAATGATGCAGCCAATTTTGAAAGAGGTCTTTAGTCATCCATATGTATTCTTGGACAGCCATACATGCTCCTAGTTCACAGTCAGAGATACAATCTCTATCTTTTTACCTTAAAGAGGTAGATGTCAGGAATATATTGTTTTGCTGCATTGACACAAAACAAGATTGTGATCTATTCTCTACTCTCAACATTATTTGTGGCACATTTCTGGCCCCTTTCTGCACAATGAGTCACATGCCACAATTCCTTCGAGCTCGTACTCTTCTCGCACTGCAATTCCCAGATATTGTGAGGCCCATACCAGTTTTCCTCATACACTTTCCTCGAGGTCTCATAAAATACTACAATTATGGAGGCCTAAGAATAATAGTCATGTGTCTATCCAAACCCTCTATTGTTCTCATTGACAAATAAGGATGTCTTCTTTAAATACTGTCCACCATGGCTTACAAGGGAACCCGTTGTTGAAAGGGTTGGATCTAATTTGAAATGTGTGGGCATAATTCCCAGTCCATAGTCCATCTTGGCCAAGTCCTTGCCCCATTGCACAATTTCTAACTCCTCACTAAATAAAATAGTGGGTGACCCCTCTTCGTAGTTGCTGGCCCTTCAAGCCAGTACGACAAAGTGCTTAGCACAACACTCCGTTTCTTTGTTGTAGCTTGAGTTGAGTAACCATTTTCTACATCCGACATAGCACATTCCATGTCAGCCTTGGTTGGCTCTCTTACAAAGTAGAGCTCCTTAGCGATGCAAGTGTTTCCTATCACTTGCACATCAGGTTGAGCCTTTGGTTGGTTTATAGCGTTCTGTTTTTTAATGTCTTCCTCATCATCTACATGAACCAACGTTACTTCCCTGTTCTTCAATATTGCACAGGGATTTCACCTGTAAACTATGTCTACTTCTTGGTATTCATCATGGTGAATCTGGAACATAAGATGGAAAATTATAAACAGATAGCAAATAAAAGTCATTGGACTCAAGGTTTATTTATGTGGACCTGCAATTTATGCTTCTAGCAAAATTTACACCTGCACAACTTTGTGAGATAGAATAAGTAGCCGCTATGTTTAGGATCAATGAGATGACACATAAAACCTTCCACAAGGTTTTCCTTTTGGCATTCCTCATATTTGTTTATGTGGACCTGCAATTTATGCGTCTTGCAAAATTTACACCTGCACAACTTTGTGAGATAGAATAAGTTGCGGCTATGTTTTCCTCTTGGCATCCCTCAAGGTGAATTTCATCAAAAATATGTCATTCTCTACTTTCTATCAAATGAACCTATCAATAATAGATGGTCGTCAATACGGTTATAAGGTAGGGAATGCATTGACAACAGCTTTATCATCCTATCATAGGACCAACCGTTCTTTTGGAATAAAGAAAGAGATTCTATTAGTAGTCGAAATGAACTCAAGTAATCCATGAGGCATGAAAAACCAAAATTACAAAGTGGCTATTTCCCATCGCATATTATTGTTTGAAAACACTATATTAGTTGTGACAAGCATGTACGATTGATATTTGAGATGAAAATACACCAATGAGGATTTGTAAATGTTTTAATTAAATAAAGAGTAGACGAAGAAATTCAAATCTATATATAAAGTAGCTTGGAACCAATTAACCAGAAAAGCCCCATAGTTTATCAAAATAATGAATTCATCTAAATTCAGCATGGCTAGAAAGAAATTTGTATACTATAGCAATGCAAGACACAGAAAGTATATTTATTTGTTGTCCTTGTAAAAAAGAAGAAGAAAGAACGAAAGAAATTGAGTATCCAATCTAATGCCTCAATAATATTAGCATTTAACCAGAAGCTTAGGATCAAGAATTTCTTTCTAATTTTATATCAGTTGTCAACATAATTTAAAGAGAGTTTATGGCAGACATATAAAAACTTGACAGAAATGACGAAATAAACATCTTCCGTACCATATGCCATGTTGGAGAAAAATTTAACACAAATATAGATGTCTGTTTCTGTAAGTAATCTGGAAACATATCATGTATTCTAATTAGCAATGTCGATGGGTGATTTCACAGAAATCCCTCTAAAGGAAAGGATATATTATATAGATTTTATTCAACGGCCATCGAAAAAGATAGTAAACCTCTATCCCTCCTTAGGTTGATACAATGCTAGTGGCTCCTCCCACTGTATTTCTAATAAAAGTATGATTTGTCAGCGACATTATTAATATAAAAACATTCTTATTATGTGCACTTTAGGAGAAATACATGTTAGCTACAGAGCCATGACCTCTGACCCACATACAACGTACAGTATATACAGAAAATGTAATGATGCGTAACACATTGCTAAAAGTACAACTCCCTGCGAAGAAAATAGGCATAAATAAGGATCCCGGCTACAGAAGATAGCAAATGCTTCTAGACCCACATAGAAAGTACACTAAATACAGAAAACATAATGGAGCATACTTGATTGTTAACACAAAAACGAAACCTGCACTTCCTAACATTTTGCAGAAACTTCGGTCACAGTCTTACAAATACTTTCCTTAATGTTTTGTTTAGAATGATGAGCTTACATGTCGGGTCTCATTTTATTGAAGAAACTGCATTGATCCATGGACTTCCATCCCATTGATTCTCACTTATTCACATGGATTGAATTTGATTTTCTCTCAGTTGTCATTTCAATTTCTAATTTAAATGCATCTTTTAATGTGTCCTTAAGGTTTGTCAATTGTTTAAATTTTTTACATTTTGCTGTACTGAGCATTAACAGAGGAAGGTGGTTTCATAGTTGTGTTTGACACCATTAACATATAGCGCGTGCATGTATAAAGAGGCTGAGTTGGGTATACCGCCCTTTAAGTACTAACCAAACTATAGGAAGGGGCCCAACAAGTGGGCCCTAAAAAGGCTTTGTTTTGCTCAAGTGTGAAACAAAATCCCGCAATTCAACGGTAAGGTTCAGAGAATTATAAACTGTAAGATGAGGAGATGGGTACCTGTATCGAGGATCATACGGAGATATTATATACTTGCGAAGTCTAACTCGACGACTGCTTCTCGCCCCTAGTGATGGGAGCAGGCCGCTTGATAAGCTGTAATAACTTTCATTAGCTGACATTTGGCCGCCGCCTCCTTCCCACCCTTCCTCTCTCCCGACCCTTCCCATCCTCCCCATCGGCATCAACGCTCCAACACATGAACCCATTATCTCAATATTTATACCAAATATCAGGAATCGTGCTGGGGATTAAAGATCTTGGTAATTGTTGTCCTGCAAAAGCCACTCATGGAAAGCGCAACGCAATCAGATCAATCACTTATGTCTAAAGTCCTAAGATAACCTATATTGAAGCTACCCCAAGAATAAGTTGAAGCTCGGTGCCGGGGAAAGATAAGCCCATTACCTCAATATATCCAGGGGATCACAAGCTCGAGAAGGGTTGACTTGATGAAATAGAATAATATTCGTGTTGTTCAGATCTAGAATGAATGATTGTCTGCGCATGCGGAGAAGAAATTGTTCTAAGGAAATTTTGAAGGTGGCCAAAATATATTATAAAATTGTTTGTTGCATCCGCAAAACTACTGTATACGATCTGGTTTGGATATCATTGCCGATGTATAATTGATGTGACAATTTATATGTTCGGAGGACCCGCATCCCAAAATAGAAAAATTTTATCGTTACTATTAATAGTTGGCCACTCAGACACGAGGTCCCAAGAAATTTAATGTTCCCGTCCCACCTACAAATTCACAGGATACGTTAGTCTTAAACTTTATGGTGATATATATATATATACTATGTTATCTTTATTTACTTTTATATATATAATGTTATCTTTTATGTTATGTTATATATTATTTTGTTTTAGTAAATGATTAATGTTTGTCTTTTTAATACTGTCATTTAATCATAATTTTTATCTATTATTATTCTAATCTTAATTATAATCATAATATACTTAAAAATATAATAATTAATAAATAATTAAGATTACAATTATAATTTAATTAATATAAAATTAAACTTTATGGTGATATATATATCTTTTATTTACTTTTATATATATAATGTTATCTTTTATGTTATGTTATATATTATTTTGTTTTAGTAAATGATTAATGTTTGTGTTTTTACTATTGTCATTTAATCATAATTTTTATCTATTATTATTCTAATCCTAATTATAATCATAATATATTTAAAAATACAATAATTAAGATTACAATTATAGTTTAATTAATATAAAATTAGGATTACAATTAATTATTTTGATTATAATAAATATTTAATTAGAAATTAGAAAAAAAATTAAGATATACTAGATCATATTGTAATTGATTAAAATATGTGTAGTTATATTATAATTATTTTAATTTCAAAATAATAAGTTTCAATTATATTTTATATATGTTCTAATCTTAAAAATAAATAATTATATAATTAAAATAATCTATATAATTTTTTATTCTAATTCAAACAAATTAAATTTTACGTAAATAAAATAATCTA
This sequence comes from Sequoia sempervirens, assembly GCA_007258455.2. Lineage (NCBI taxonomy): Eukaryota > Viridiplantae > Streptophyta > Pinopsida > Cupressales > Cupressaceae > Sequoia > Sequoia sempervirens. Next base: position 165,195,588 of record VDFB02270651.1, on the reverse strand, counting down.
TATAATTTTTTATTCTAATTCAAACAAATTAAATTTTACGTAAATTAATTAATAATAAATATATTCTAATTAATGGGTTCACCCCATGGTGTGATGGTAAGTCACAAGGCCTTGTTAATAGGGCTTCCCAAGTTCGACTCGCACCAAGGAAGGCAATTGGAGGATGTTTGATGGCGCACTGTTGGTGGTTGTTGAAGGATGAACGGAGAACGTAAAAAATGTTTCCCAGTCAGAGGGGTGTTCAGACCACATGAGGCCCTAGGAGGCGATGAAAGGAGTAGAGGGAGAGAGGAGGTATAGTGGTGGAGAGGTGGAAGGAAGGAGACGAGGAAGAGGAGTAGAGGAGTAGAGGAGGTGAGGAAGGTATAGTGGTGGAGAAGGAGAGGAGAAGAAGATGAAGGGGTGGAGAGAAGAAAGAGAAGAGAGAGACGGAGGAAAAGAAGGAGATGGAAGGAGGAAGGAAGGAGGATTGACGGAGGAAGGAGGGATGTCGAAAAACAAAGAAATAGAGGAAGGAAGGATGACGAAGGAAGTAGAGAGATGAAGGAAGGATGTCAAAGGAAGCAGAGAAAAAAAGGGGAGGTAGAATGCACTCAGGGATGGGGTCCCCCATTGTGACCCCACTAGTTTGTAGCTCCAGTCAAAAGCGGTCACCAACCAATATATATATTCTAATTAATTATAATTATAACTATAATTTTAATTTAATGAATAAATCTATAAATTCTAATTGTGCCTTAATCAATATAATTATAATTATACATATACAATTAAAAAAAGACATGTTTTTGAATTATAAAATTATAAACATAATTTATTTAATTTTTATGATATATAATAAAAATTATATTTAAATAATTTAAATTTAAAATTAACAATCATAATTTATTATATATTTTTTATAATAATTATATTATTTTATATAATAAACATATTTTAATAATATTCTAAATAAAAATAATATAAATTAATCAAAATCATATAAAAAATAATATATTTAAAACATCTCAAAAAATAGGATCAAATCAAATGCATTCATATCAAATGCAATGGGATCTCCAAATCATATTGAATTATCAAATTTGAACTCACAATCAATATTTTCGTTTAAAATATTGCAAAAATAGTGTCTCCAACTCAAGAATCAAGTAGCTCTAAAGCTCCGATAGTTTTAGGTTTACATTTCACTTGTTTACAAAAATCTTGCTTTGGTATTTTTTCCTGCAAACTCTGTCCATTTTTTCTCATCAACATCGTTGACAACATATTCTTGAGGTAAGTCACTTGCCATGGTCTTTGGGAAAATCTTGTAGCTATAAAATCATATCAAATCTTCCTGTCAATGGGTGTCGTAATGCCCCACTTGCCATGGTGTCAGTGATTTTTTATTTTCCTTGATGGAACCCTCGATAGGTATTTAGATCTAATTTTTTTTTACTATGAACAGATCGAAGCAATCGTTGTAGGGAGACTGGTTTTGGGTCATCTCATCTCTTAAAAAATTTTGCTTAAAGGTTTGTTTTTGTAATATTCTTCCTCCAAACTCTGCCCATTTTTCTCATTGGTATCATTGGCAGGACAACACAATTTGTGCAGGACCTTGAGGTAAGTCACTTGAATCTATACCTAACTAGATCATTTTTTTTCTATGTTTTATTTCATTCTACAAGAATCTTGTCTAAATTCCTCTATTTTTAATGCATTGTTGGGCATTCGTGAAAATTTTGATGTATTCTTGGCCATTTCCATTGGAATTCTGATGATATAAGAGTTTTGTTGTTCCTCATTTTAGTCCATATTCAACCTCAAATTTCAATCCGCTATAACTATAAGCTTTCAAAGTTATTGCATCAGTCGTAATGATCATAGCACATTTAAAATGATCTTTCTTCTTGATGTCTGGTAATAGATAATGTTGAATTTAATGACAACAGAATAAACAAAAGAAAAAGATTGCAGAAAATAAAATGAATGAACAATAACACACACAAACAAGAAGACAGGATTTTTATAGTGGTTTGTCCTATAGACTACATCCACTTTCAACAGGGGAATCTCTTTTATTAATTCTCAATACAAAACATATTCAAGCAGCAGCAACTTTTATAATTTAGTCTCATCTCTAAAATGGAAAAATCCACCAAAACGGTTAACTTCTAAATTAGCAAATACATGCCAAAAAGAAGTCACTTACAAAAGGCATATGTTTTGAGTGTAAGAGAAACTATCGTTATAATTAGAAGGAATATTTGGGCTTCACCAAACCCAACAATCTCTCACTTGAAGACCAAATATTGCTTGAGAGAGTTGCTCAGAGATATCCCCTACTGCAGGCATTTACATCAGCCCCAACAAAGATTTTAGCTTCACCAAATTTTGTTCAAGAACGCTTCGGATGAGTCTCCTCCAAAGAACATCGAATTTAATAACCTCCATGGATTTTAAGCTTTTCATTTCCTCCCCCACAACCAGAATCAAATTTGGACCTCCACCATTGCCCCAATCCAAAAGCTTTTTTGTACACCACCAATACTCTTGAACGGTCTCCCCTTTCCATGCAAACATAGCTACACTGTCATATCCACCACCATATGCAGTAGCTTCAAGACCACTTTGATAACCATACCCAGCACCAACGAGCTCCATATCAGCATCAATGACATTACCAAACCCTGTCTCAAACAATGATTTTTTTGTATTTCTTGCAGAAGCTTTTGCACTACCTGCAATCAATGCATTCCACTCTGCCTCTACTTCTACAATCTTCATCAATAAACCATCTCTCTCTTTTTCTTCTTGAAATCCAATTTCCTCAAAGGCCTTATTCTCAGCCTTTCTAAAGTCTTCTAGTATGTCAAAATCCTTGCCTCCCAAATCCTACGAGGCCCTTTCCCACACATACCTCACCTAAGTAGTGCTCAGGGAATCAAGATCAATATCACTCATAAGAACTTTAGTGGCCAAATAAACAAGAGCATCATCCATTTCCATCTTTAATGCTTCATTTCTTTTATTTCCAGAAAACTCCCATTCTTTTGCAAATTTGTCTTTTTCTTTCTCCATACAAAAAATTCACTCTTTGAACATCAAAATCTCTTCCTTTAGGATCACAACTTTTTTTTAGGTAATCCTCTCAATTCTCGGCCTCTTTCTTACGTTTACTTCACTCGCTTGGTTCTAGACTGCATCCTCCTCTCCTTGGGAGGTATCCTCCTCATTTTGGAAGGCAAACTCCATAGTCTTTCCTTGTTTAACCAATGATTGCTTCAAACCCTCTTTGTTATCTTCTTTCTCTTTTCCAATGGTAGCCACAATTGCATCAAGAGTCAAGAAGGAAACAAACCTAGCATCCTCCTCCTCCTCAATTGAATCCTTCTCATTTTTCAAGTCATCCCACCAATGAACATGGCACCTTGATTTGGGTTGTACTTGCACATTACTTTCTACCGAATCTAAACTAACAAGAAATTCTTCAATGATAGAATCAACTTCATCATCATCTGAAACTCCCACTTCAACCTGTCTCTTCACTATATAAAAGCACCTAGCTCTGGGATCAAACACCCAATCATTTTCCATCTTTGCTCAATACTTCTCCATGGCTCTAATACCAATTGTTGAATTTAATGACAGCAGAATAAACGAAAGAAAAAGATTGCAAAAAATAAAATAAATGAGCAATAACACACACAAACAAGAACACAGGATTTTTATAGTGGTTCATCTTATAGACTACATCCACTTTCAATAGGGGAATCTCTTTTATTAATTCTCAATACAATACATATTCAAGCAACAACAACTTTTATAATTTAGTCTCATCTCCAAAATGGAAAAATCCACCAAAATGGTCAACTTCTAAATTAGCAAATACACGCCAAAAAGAAGTTAGTTACAAAAGGCATCATTTTTGAGTGTGAGAGAAACTATCATTATAATTAGAAGGAATATTTGGGCTTCACCAAACCTAACAGATAAATCCTTTATGATGTATGGGCAGTTGCGAGTATTGTATTTGATAACACCACATTTTTTGAGACATTTTGTCAAACAATTTGTGTGCCTCCTCTGTGGGTTGAAACTCCTTGAGGAATTTTGTCAAGCAGATTATATACACTATCTATAAATTCACATTTTAAATGACTGTTAATAGTAACTTTTGCTAAGAATCCACTTTGGATTATTCTTTGAAGGATGGACATACCTTATTTCTTCACTTCCATTTCGATACAAGGTGCGAGGACATTGGAAAAAGTCATGAAATCTTTAAAGCTTGTATATGCCTCCACCGTTTGCACAAATCTCTTCCAAATTTTTGGAACATCAACACTTAACACAAAGCCAATCTCTATTATTCTTTGCTAAAAAACTATATCTTGTTTCAACATTTGTGACTACATTTTGGCATTTTGTATACATGTTTACTACAATACATATAACTTCAATATTATTCTTTGAAGGATGATCATACTACATCTCAAAGCTCCCATTTTGCACAAGAAAAATTCATTTATATCTCTTTGGAATCTACTAATGCCTTTTGAACAAATTCATTTTATGCTAAATTTGCAATCATTGCATTTTAAATTTTTATGAGAATACATTTATTTGGTGCATTGTAATAAGCAACTTAATATTCTTTATTTAACGTCCCATATCAGGCATACATTGTTTCAAAGTCATTTTAAAAGACAACCTCATGATTTTTGTAAAATATGAAACATTAACTAAGTGTCTTAAACTAGAAGAAAATGTGAAAAAGTTGAAAGGATGGCGTACCTTTATCACACTCTAACTAAGAACATTATTGGTAGACATGGTAGGCTAATTATACATCTGTATAGGAGATAAGATCAGAAAAATCTTATCTTGTACAATATATTTTTTCTTTAAATGTTTAAAAAGAGAGTCAATAATGTCATTCATAATTCTTAAGCATTTTAGACTCAAAGATTTGTTGGAGCACAACATCCAAATTAGAACAGAAAACCCAAATGCATAACCCATTCCTATTCCCACATCCCACCATATGTCCTCCTCCAACACCTGTTTATTTTCACCATTGAGAAAAGTAAGTTGAATTCTTGAGCACGATAGATTGATTTCTAAGCCTTATAGAACTAAATTGTTTAAGAATGATGTTGAATCAAATTCCATCATTTGTCCTCCTTGTGGTACCATTCTCTGACATTTTATTATGGAACACATCAAAGTATCTCAAGGATGTGAGATGTTACAGCTTAGTAGGAATTTTTTTGAAAAATTCATTTTTGAAAAGATCAAGTGATTGTAACTATATTATGCTTCCCAAGGACTTTGGAATCTCACCACTAAAATGATTTCTTGAAACAATGAGAATTATCAATCCTTTAAGGAATTCAATATCCATGGGTATTTTATTCGATAATTTATTGTTTGATATATCAAAATATTTTACTAATCTAAAATTCCCGCATACTCCAGATCTTGTGCTTTGTTCTTGATGACCATTTGATCTATATAAGTCACACTAGAAACATTATATTCAAGATTTTATATGTTGTCTATTTTATTTTCCATTGTACTCCAGTTCATAAAGAAAATTGAAGTATTGCCTAAAAATTTGTTGCTTGACATATCCAAGATTTGAAGAGTTTACATGTTTGTTATTTCCAAAGGCATCTTTCCTACCAATTTGTTACATTGTAGTAATAGGATGTGAAGACTTTTCAAGCTTTCAATCCAAGTAGAAATGCCCCAATGAGTATTGTTATTCCTTAGATCTAAGATTTCCAAAGAACCGCAATTTGCAAGTGATGATCTTTTAGTTTCAATTTTTCTAAAGAAGTCATGTTCCCAGATATATTTGGAATTGTGCCCTTGAGATCATTCTTTTCTAGATTTAATATGGACAACATAGAGTATTGGTCTAAACTCGATGGAATCTTACCACTAAGCTCACTATTTAATTCCTCAAAACCTCCTTCCCCATAATCTTATGCACAATTTACACATGAATTTTAAGCACAAATCTGCAAAGATAAGAGCATCATCGTTCACTATGCCCACATCTAAATTACTTCACTGATTCTCCAATTCATCCATGACTAATTTGTTGCAAATATACATTGAATACATTAATTTTATTAATCAAAATTAAAGTATATGATCATTTATAGTAGCCTTTTAAAAAATGTATTTGCCTTCACCAAGTTCAAACAAAGAGATCATGAAAGAAAAAACTCATAGACATAGTACTAGACCCTCTAAACCAAACATGATGTAATGCCATAAAACCTTTGGCTTGAAGAGAAAAACCATAAATACAATAAATTGCACCCATTACCATAAATTGACCCATCTCTGTACCACTCTTAATCCTCGGTCCTAGTTTTAGATTATTTTTCATGAATTAAGCTTGTTATATTGTGTTTTTGCATCTTTGACTTTGACTTGATCAAGCACTTGCACATAAAAGATGAATCAAAGAAGAACATTTCCTAGGTTTCTTTTAAATTATATTAAGAATGATTAGTTGATAGGTTTACCTTGTCATCAATTATTAGTGGAAGGGTGTGCATTGCATAAATTATAATAGATTCCCTAGAGAAGTTTTAATGACGTGAAAATTTGAATATGATTTTGATACTTGTTCGGTGTGCATGTTCGTTTGAGCAATAGGTTTGTGTAAATTCATTTTTGGGATTAGATATATGGTTTTATTGTGCAGGGAGCTTTTACACATCAAGACTTCACAAGACATAAGGGTACCATCAAAGCTGGTCATCTACAAGTGAATGATTTCTTCCCTCTCTTTTACGCATGGCTTGTTTCAAATGAAAATAAGGAAAAACCATTAGTCATAGAATTTTTTAAGGTTTTTTGGACAATGCAATGGATGACTACTAGTAGAGGTAACGATCATTGTGAAATGCCAGCAAGCAAAGGAGCCAATAAGCACTGCAATTAAGGGTCAATCTTTCAAAGAAGGACAAAATGTAAGTATTCCTTAATTAATCTTAGGCCATTTTAAATATGGGTTCTCAATTTTTTCAAAGTCAATGAAATTCATATTGTCGTGGGGTTTGATTATTAGGATTGAACTTGCATATCATGAATTGGAAGGCAAAGACATACCCAAGGTTGAGAAAGATGGTGTAAGGGCAACTCTAATAGTTGGAGAAGTCTTGGGAATTTAATACCCTATATACTTACGAACTCCAACATTGTTCTTGGATTTTACAATCAAACCTAGAGTTGTTCTTCATCAAGATGTTCCAAAGGGTTGGAATACATTTGCTTATGTATCAAAAGGCAAGGCAATTTTTGGAATGTTGATGCATCAACCATTGTTGTTCATCACATTGCTTTATTGAGCATTGGTAATGGTTTGAGTGTTTGGAACAAGTCTAACAACCTCTGCAAATTTGTTCTATGCACTTATAAAGTTGTACTTTTAGCATATTAACTTATATATATTTTTCTAATTGTGTAACCCTTGCACATCCTTTCGGCAAAGTGCTAGTTTATAATATGTGTATGAAGTGTGAAAAAATAGAACCTAATTAACTAGGTATATTGCCCAAAACATATTGTAAATCATTTCCTCCACTTTGATATTTGGAGCAGTTTGATGTCACCTAATTTCCCACCAACTATAATAATAGCCATCATGCCAAAAAATCTGTTTAATACCTAAAGTTTTCTTAGTCAATTGTCAAAAAATAATTTCAAATTTTTATAAAGATAAAAAGTTTTGCATGTTAATTTTTAAAAAATAATTTAAAATATCAATTTATAATTTGTCAAACAATTTATTAATAACTAGTTAAGAAATATTTATTACAATAGTATTGTCTAACAATAAGTAGTAATAATATGATGATAAGTGATACGATCTCATTTTTATTCACTTTTATTTATTTTAATTTATATTTATTCTTAAGCATTCATTATTATTTTTTATTTTTGTACTTCACTTATTTCTATATATTATTTTTGTCTTTTAATCAAAGGTGTATTTATGAATGGTTCATGATTTACCTAATTCAATCACTTAACATATAAGAATGAACCTAAAATTTAAACTTTTAAATTCAAATTATAAGTTTAATACCCTCTTCTACTAATTGATATAAGCTAATTTAACACAAATGCATGTGACATGTTGCTACAACATGGTATATATCTACATTCAATGTGCACTTATTGTCATTTAAGATATAAGAAGAATCATTATGCACCATTTGATTTCTAAAGGGACAAAAAGAATTACACTTGTATATAAAGTCATATACATATTGGTGAATGCTTATCTTCAATATTTCTCATCATTGTTAATTTGGCTCACCAAAGGGGTTTGACCTAAGAAAACTTTTTTATTTGTTGAGTTAACAAACTCTTTAAATGGTGTCCCTAGACACCACCTTGATGCATTCAATTATTGGGAAGGTGAAGGTGAGAAAGTCTACTAAAGCACATTATACAAACCATTTCCACATGTCACAAATCAATTCCACACATTATCTACCAATTTCATTTGCACTCCTTGAGGAGGTCCATAAGAGGGGCTGCAATTCAAGAGTATCCCAATACAAACTTCCTATAATACTTAGCAAGGCCCAAAAATTGGTGTACCTTGTGAACTAATTTTAGGTAATCCCAATCTCAAATCGCTTTCAACTTCTCAAGGTCAAGCTTCAAAAACCCCTTGTTGATCATGTGCCTAAGAAATTGGACCTCTATTTATGCAAACAAGCACTTCTCTTTCTTCACAAAGAGATTTTTCTCTTGCAAGAGTTTGAAGACCTCTGTCAAAAAGGTCATATGCTCTTCCAAGGTCTTCCTAAAGACCATAATGTCATCCAAGCATACAACCAAACACTTATTGAACTATGGTTTGCAAACATCATTCATCAAAGTACAAAATGTGGTCGAGGCATTGTGAAGCCCAAACAACATAACTATAAACTCATAGGAGTCATACCTGGTGGCAATCATTGTGTTCTCTTTATCACCTATGACAATCTAAATCCGATAGAATTCCTGCTTCAGATCTATCTTGGTGAAGTACCTCGTTCATGTTAGCCTATAAAATCAATCTGCAATAAGTGGCAATGAGTACTTGTTCTTGATGGTGAGATTGTTTAGAGATCTATAGTTCATACACAACCACAAACTATCATCCTTCTTTTTTTGAAATAGGACCAACAATGCAGAAGGGGACTTGGACAAACGAATGTATCTAGCATCCACTATATTAGTTGGTTGTTTTCTCAACTCAACCATTTTGAGGTTGGAGAGTCTATAAGGTGAACAAGCAGGGGATCGAGCTCCAACTTCCAACTCAATTCAATGATTTGTGACTCAACAAGGAGGCAATTATGCAAGGAGCTTGTCTGGCATAACATCGAAGTATACTTTGATTGCTTTTTCCACACCCTCAAGATCAGAGAGCTTCAAGCGATCACCCTCATCCCAATCTCCAATGAGGGCAGCGAGGCACACCAAATAATTGTTCTTGCAAACAAATCTTTCAAGTATTAGGAGTGACAAGGCCCTTGTAGCTGCTAGGGATTTTAGGAAAAAAGAGGTTTCATCCTAAAAGGAGGACTCTTTCTCTAATATCCTATTCTTATTATTAAAAGAATCACAAACAACAAATGTGCATAATGATCTAACCGTTAGAGATTCTAGGAATGGTTGTCATGTCCATAATATCTATTTGTTTAGTGCTCATAGATTAAAGTGAACTAAACATGCCTATTAGATCCATATCCATATAATGCTCCATCTCATTGATTATCCCCTCTCCTAACTCCAAAATAAGCATTTTAGTTCATTTTAATTTAATATATGTTACACTCTTTTCTAACCCATGTTATTTTAGTAGATGATTATTATTCTCCTTTCCCTATTTGTATTGCTTATGATATTGCATGGGTAAGACCTTTCCTAGTCTTGATACTAGATTTGTCTTTGGAAAACAACACTTGCTTTCTTTTTCCCCCACCTCCATGCATCATGTCTGGTGTAACAAGTTCAACTTTGTGGTTTTCTCAAATAACCTCCTATAGACCCCTAGATTTATTCTTAAGGCTTTTTATCCACCTCTTTACTATTTGGAAACACCACAATCTAATAAAATATGTCTTATTTCTTACAATTAATCCATTGTAGTAGCCTACCTTAGAGGTGACAACACGCTATCTAATGAAAAAATAATGGTGTACGACATTGCTCTTCTTTTTTGTATCTACTCACCCAATTGATATCAGTTTAAATCTATTGCTAATTGTTTCATTTACATGAAATTAAAGAATCTAGTGGATTTGGATTGATAAATTACTTCATTTAGATGTCCTTTATACCAAGTGATAGGGTTAAAACTTTCCTAAATCGTGTTAACCTTAAATTATTCTATGCCAATGTTTATTCATTGAATCCTTACCTTAATTCCTTAGTTTTTTCATTTTAGTTAGTATAATATAGAGCCATTTAATAAAGAATAAAATATGCTTTAGATATCAATTTCTAGGAGTACTAGTCCACTTGATTGAATGGTTGAAACTAAGCAAATGGAATTCTTACAAGATGAAAATATTATATGGACTACGATGAAAAGTTGTTGGTTTAAAATACTTATTTTAGATCACTCTTCTTTCTTTTTAATCACATATTTGTATTTTGTGGCTATAATCTAAAGACTCATATTAGTCTTTTTTGTTGTTAAAACAAGATTATGGACATCACCCTAGATTGATTTCCATATCCTAGTTTTATGGGTCGAATGCCAACATAATGCTTTATAGATTTTTATAGCTTAGTGGTTATGAGTTGCAGAATGTATAAAATGATAACATAAAGAAATGTATGTGGTAATGTAATCTATTCAGACATAAGGAATATAATTATGTTGTTTTGATCTAAAGAAAAGTTGTAGTAGTTCATTCTCATCACCTGGCAAACTGTGAGGAAGGCCCACTCAAAGGATCCTTGGTGGATTTTTCCTTTTTTTATTATGTTAAATCATTGTTACCTATCTATTAGTTTTTAATGTGCTTTATCTACTTGTTTAATTGATTTGTGAATGATTGAATTAACTTGTTATCTTATGATAGTCATTTCATAATTATAATTTATAAAATCAAAAATAAATTTAAAAAATTGCTTATGATTTAGTAATATCATTATATATGTGTTTACTTGATTTGTGCAGTAATTTATACACATTTGTATTGTTTGATTTAAGTAAAGTATAGGATTAGTTTCTACAACAAAGAATTCTTTTTTCTATAGAAAATAATATATGTTCATGTAGCATAATAATTCCTATAGTTGTAGTTTATTGTTCTTGTCACACTTCCTATGGTAGATTTATAATAAAATCTTAGATAAAATTTCAAAGTTCTAGTAAGTTAAATTGCATTCCATTATACTCAATTTACTACCTCCAGCCCTTGAGCAAACAGACACAACATCTTTCACAAGTTTACACACCAAACTAACATAGGATTGAACTGAACTGTGAACCCAAATATTAGTACATAGACTTGAAATTAGTATCTTTAGTTTTGTCCCAATATTTTGGCGCCATTGTCAAGGAAAGGTGTTAAAGGCCTACTAGCCTAGTAAGTTGAGAAAGCACTAGTGCATCACAAAGAAATTCCATGCAATTTTTGACTTTGCTTAGGAAATTCACATAGATGCATGAGTCATGTTAGAGATGAAAAAGGTAGTTTTTTCAAACAAACTATAGGAAGTGACTTAATAAAACAAGAAAAGGGCCACAATTTAAGAATGAAAGATCAAACAATAAGGTAGTTGAACTAGATCTTGAAAAGTGTGTGATTGAGTCAACCACCATTGAATTCAATTTTGAATCACCACCTAGTGCAACTTGAAAGACCCAAATCTTTAAAATAATCTTTTAAAATTATTAGTCTTGAGTTTGTCCAACAACTTGCAAAATCATACGAATTACGAAGTGGTAAAACTTTGAAAAGGAATCCATTTTCATCTTATTAGACATCTTGGGAAATTGAAATAATGATTTATGCAAATAGAAATAATAATAACATTGACCAAGCCTTGCCCAATAATGATCACATTACATTTGAATTTCTTATTGTTAATTCAAAAGAGGAAGAACTCATGAAAAACATACCCCATTCAACTCTCCCATAAGGACTTTATGTTGAGGATCCTAGCATGTTCTTATTTGAATTTCATGTATTATGTCACATCTATGATTACCAAATTGGTGATCAAAATATTAAGCTTTTCCTAACTACACTTAAGGATGTTGCATTATAGTGATTTATGGTTCTTGGACAACATTCCATCCATACATGGGATATTGCGAAGGAGCGATTTCTGAGAAAATATTAGGACTATTATAAGAAAAAGAAAGTTTGAGATGAAATCTTTCAAATGACACAATGAGAAGAGGAAACATTAGAAGACTTCCTATTTAGTATTCAAAGAACAAGATAAATAGGTCTTCTAATGAGGCTATTAAAATACTTTATCTTTGAGGAATTCATGATGAAAGTATGGATGCTTTAAACCTTATAGGTTGGAGACATTTTTGAATTAAGATTTGATTAAATTTGTGATATTTGTGGGAACTACTCAAGATCCCACCAATATGTACACAATTATTCTAGAAAACATACTTCTCAAGGAGGTACGATAGGTATTATCAAGCAAGAACAAGGTACGTTACTTAATGACTTAAAAATTGATCTTTTAAGTCACACAAGCAAACAAATTGATACTTTATATACACGTAAAAATAGGAAGAAGTTGAAAAGAACTTTTCATTTTTATCCTATATGTTGTTAGAAACACTCTACTGGAGAATGCCCTTATAATAAAAAAAATATTTCTTCCCTAGAGTATGTTAGTAGGAACACCACCTTACGACCTCTACGAGTAGATATGACAGAATTAGAATATACAAAAGAACCTATTTATTATATGGCTCAATGGAGGCCTTGGCCACCTTGAGCTATGCCACTGGGTGACTTTAATATGCCTTACAACATGGGGTTTAGTAGTCAATATATCTCTTCCCCTATTCAACATGGGTGGTATGGAGGTAGGAAACAACCTCCATCCTATTCATAGTGGTCAAATCAATACCAACATGCTCCCCAACTATGGAAACAAGCATGAAGAACATCACTACCACAATTTCCATAATACCCATCATATCTAGTACTACCTATTACCAACCCATACCAACAATCACAACAAAAGTTTCTACCACCAACATCTACTAATTAGCCAACCAATCCATCACAACCACCCAAAGGAAACATTAATGCTTGCTCAAGCAACACAAAATCCAAACAATAAGGTGACATAACTTGATTACAATAATGAGGTGGCATGATATCCAACTTATCCTATCAATGCATTAGATATTAATAGGTTACAACTCATGTTAGGAAAGACCCTTCAAGGACCAACACATCCTATAATAACATAAATTTAGTAGTCACGAGAAGAACTTGGAGAAACTCGACATGGTTTAAAGAAAACAAAAACACAATCACCACCACATCCATATCTTGATCAATTTCATTCCCAATGAATTCAAAAATAAACGCCTCAACTTGAATTTGATCTTATTAATGAGTTGTGAAATGTCAATGTTAAAATTCTCCTTTTGTAAGCGGTTAGGGATATTCCTATTTACACTAAGACAGTACGAGAGCTATACACGTGGAAGCAGAAAAAGAAACAATATTTGAAAACCATTCAAGTTATAAGAAAACTTGCAGATCTAATCCTCAAGGATATTACAATTCCTAAATTGTATTATGATTCATGCAATCCAATTATTTAGGTACATATTGGTCATGTTATGATTCCAAATACACTTATTGACCTAGGTGTTGTTATAAATGTTATCACTAGTGAAACTAAACAAGATGTCTATCTTCAAGAATTAAGGCCTACACCTATAGTTCTTCACATGGATAATAGATCTTTAGTAAAACCTGAAGGTGTGATTGAAGATGTTATGATTTATATTGACTCTTGGGAATATCTAGTTGTCTTTATGGTTTTGTAGCCTAAAATGAAGTTGGGGGGATATCCCTTGATCTTGGGGCGGCCTTGGTTGGCTAGTATGGATGTTTTTATTAATTTTCAATTAGGTAATATGGTTATTTCAAACATTTTGGGCAAGAAAATAAATAATTGACATTGTATCCACCAGCACAACCTTTGTTAGAGATAAATGACCCACTGTGGATTGATAGTGATTTGGATGAATCTCTTCCTGTTCTAACAATCGATCAAAGTATTGATCTTTAAGAACCATTTGACGAAGTTATTATTGCCAATTTCTTTCAAAACAGGTATCATCCAATCATTTTTTGGAAAGAATAGTAACTCAATCTTGTATAAATGTGTGAATGTAAAATTATTTGAGCTCCCTTTGGGTGTTTTTGTTTTGCTAAGTACCGGCCCACATCTCATATAGTAAACATGTTGCCCTTAGCCTTTCATCGATCTTCTTTTGCTATACTCTATTGATGGCTTCAACGTGTCTGCCCAATGCTCCTCCTAGCAATTCCTTCCTTCATTTTGCTACTAGCTCCTACCATGCTGCCACGTGTCTACATTGTAGGCTATTTATTGTTGCTTCCCTTCACTTTCTCATTAGGCTCTGCCCGCATGCCACGTAGTTCTCGTTCACATAAACTTTTGGCAAACCCCATAGTTGATGCTGATAGTAAACATTGTTGCTACGTGTCTTCCTAGTGCAAGCTTTCAATGAAGGGAAGGGAGAATGAAACATGGGTTGTGAACTTCTGCCACGTGTCCCTTCAACGGGAGTCTATATTTAAAGGAGAGGATGGAGTGAACAACGGTATGCGACATGCTGCCACGTGTTCTAACTACCTCTACTGGGAGGCGACACTTGTCAACATGGGATGTTTCTGGACCACTACCATCATTTGCAGGGGATGCATCTGGCTGGGAAGCGACTACATGCCATGGCCCGAATCTTTTCTATTACAACGGCTGGGAAAATCATTGCTCAAGATACATAATCTTTCTATTACAATCTCGTGGTGGATTGTTGGCTATATATACTACTTCTTACTTTTGAAGATGAGTCCTAAGAAGATATAATTTTTTTAGAAAAGACATCAGGCCTTTCTACTATTTTTAGATTATTGTAAAAGAACTTACAGACTGTGCCCTTGTTCGTCCTTTCTATTTTCTTAAGCTATTTGATAAACTTTATACAGTTCCATTATTGTTTTGAATGATTCATTTGTAGAACTTCTATGATTTTAATGGAAGTTTTTTGGTTTAGATCATGTCCTTGACTCCTCCTTTCAATGAATGTGCATGAAAATTATTTTATGTCATTGAATGAATTATCCAGGCTTCTATCTTTAATTTTTGTCATTCTAGGACATAGAAAATTGTTGATTGGGCCCTTAAATTGAATCCTAATAGATAAATTTACCGTGCCTATATCTACTCCTTGGCACATCACCTTAGTTAGATACTTTTTTATATATATCTACTTCATTTTCCCATTCCAAACCCCCAATTATAGAAGAAGCGACTTCTTTAAAAATCCAAAGGTCACTCAGTTTAGCACAATTGGCCCCCCATTAATTGAGTTCACATAAAGGGTTACCTTGCCAATTTTTGGCATCAACAGTTTTTTTTTTTTCTGGCACACCCGATGGGACTTGCTTAAATGAATCTAAATTCAAAGAGGGTGTATGAGCCATCGACCTATTACTAGGTCCCAAACAGTGAATAATCTCGGTTCACTAGTACTGCCACTAGGAACAGTACATGCCTCAACCCAACTTGTGAACATCCCACTTCCTTTGCCCCTTCTGCTAGCCATGTTTCCCATTGCTAACAAAAATTAAGTGGCATGGGATGCTGAAAGTCCTCTCATAGTGCCAGTAGCGCCTGCTGTTTGGGCCCCTATCCTAGTCTCCGCTTTAAAAGCTATACCTAAGTTTACCGAGGATGGCTCAAGGACACCCTCTGAACATCTACAAGATGTGGTAAATGTGTGTTTGGTGCATGGAATCACCGAAAAAAACATGGCCTTAAGACAACTTGCAACCTCTTTTAAGGGGAAGGCGTTAGATTGGTACTACACTCTACAGGCTAATACTATCAGTAATTGGGATCAACTTGGAGACCCTTTCTATGAAAGGTTTTCTAACAACGGAGATAGGTCTTTACAATATCATCAGCTAGAAATCATAAAGCGGTCCCTGCACGAAGCCATGACTGACTTCAATGCCTAGTTCCACGTAACTTGGCAGAGAATCCAGGCTGCTATCTGCCCGTCAATCGAGCTAGCATTCATGTTCTACCTAAAATCTATCAACCCCAATATTTTGATGATGATCCAGTCTCTTGGCGGAACCATGCTACCAGACACATATAGCATTGTAGTCAAAGCAAACAACAATCTAATAGACGCTAAGAAGCTGCCACCTCAGCCCACCATGCTTATATTCCCCGAAGTATCAGTTCCTGCTCTGGAAGTAGCATCTACTAGTGTGTCCACACCTCCCCAATCCATGTACACATATCTGAATGCGCCACAAAATGTTGCTTCTACATTTGACTCTTCAAAGGAAGAGATGAACGAGTTCAAGGAAATGTTGCGGACCATCGTCAACGAAATAATTGTCATCAAGCGAAACCAGGTCACGCCTCTGAAGCCAACTTATCGGAATTATTAAGGCAGAAGGTCTTCTTACCAACAAAACCGGTTCTAAGGAGGTGCTCGCACAAGTTCGTAGGTGCCAACAACTAATCAAATAGTACATGTGCCTTCTCTGTTGCAAAGTGCTAACCTAAGCTCGAGCAGAGAGCTAACTGTGGGGAAAAACAACCTACTTGATGACACCATCACCTGTTGTTTCCCTTGCGGTGACTTGCATATGCCTCAGAATTTCCTGCACGACAATCTACAACAAAAGGTGGTGGATTAGCGCAGCCAAGGCAACGTTAGACCATGGAGGTTATGTATATGCCTCTCCGCAAATGGAAAACACGGTGCTTACTACATAAATGCAGGATATGTCCTTGGAACAGGAAACAGATATTGCTCCTGATCACACACTCTTCTCATGGATGGAAGAAGAAGAGGCAGTGTTCGCAAATGATGCATCCACATAAAAAACCTTGCAAGTACAGTCTGACTACAACACTTGCTCAAAGAGGAGATTCATGGGTGAACCAAACATCCCACAAATAGTTAGTTTGTAGCCCAAAAGTGCTTTCAACCAGATATCCAACACCTCTGTAGTAGTACAACAATGTCCATCATGGAAGGAAATTTTTATAACCAAAGCTAAGGAGTAGAAGCTTCCAAATCCTCCATCATTCAATGTGGTGGAACAATTAAAAAAATCATCCGTTAATGTGTCTCTATGGGATATCTTAGCTATTCCAGAACAAAAGACATTGCTACAGAAGGTTCTTCGGGAGGATCCAATCATTGAACCAAAAGAGCAAATGCTCAAAGGAAAGGTTGTTGATCAATTGCCTCCTATAAAAGTTCTCACAAATAGCATAGAGGAAGCCCCTGTTGAGGTTAGAGATAAGTCGAAGCCGAAACCATTCTTCCTAACCCTCATTGTGGGAGAGAAATTATTGCACAATGCCATGATTGACTCTAGTGCTAGCACTACAGTCATGCAAAAGTAGATAGTTGAAGCCTTAGGACTTAGCTATGAACCTTTGAAGAGGGAGGTTATGCAACTTGATGGGAACAAAGTCAAAATCGTAGGTGTCATCAAAGACCTCCTCTTGACTCTGTTCTCCTACCCTAGCATCACAGTCCCACAAGACACTATGATCATAGATGTCCCCCTATGTTTGGCCTCTGCCTATCTCGAGAATTCACTTAAAAAATAGGAGGGCATGTTTCTTTGGATTGGTCGCACTTGATTCTAAGGACCAAGCATGGAGCTTAAATGAAAATAATGTCTAAAGATTTGTACTCAAAACATGTGGTCGATGAAGCTATGATCAACTTTCACTACTGAATTTGACTCCATTTTCTGACAAACGTTTGTTGGTCTTTCGACAAACATTGCTCGAAAAATCAACAAATTGACGAAAAAAAAATTGTCGCTATTTTTTCGTTGGACTTCCAACGATGAATTAAACATCAAAATAATGGTACAGATTCGTCGGTCATCGGCATCATAAAATGACTTGGATGTTCATCGGAATATCAACGAAAACTTCTTGTATCCACCAATGAATTACAACCAAAATGCAATTGCAATGGCTCTTCTGAAGCATCGAAACAACACCAGAAATTTGTTTCCATTTCTACGAAATGGGAAAGGAGTTACGACGAAGTCTTCTTCGCAGCTAAGCAACTTCGTCAAACCTTTTCGGTGATTCATCGGCGGCCTTCGTCAAAATTGCGACGAAATGGGCAAGGAGTTACGATGAAGCCTTCGTTGCAGCTAAGTAACTTCGTCGGACCTTTTTTGTGATTCGTCAATGGATTTCATTGAAATTGCAACAAAATGCGCAAGGAGTTACGACGAAGCCTTCGTCGCAGCTATAGCAACTTCATCGGACCTTTTCGGTGATTCGTCGGTGGGTTTCATCGAAATTGCGACGAAACAATGCAATATTTAAAAAAAAAAATATTCGTTTAAATGTACCATCACGAAGACTCTTGGCGATGACCATCGAAGCCAACCCATCAGTGAGAGATCAATCATCGACACAACATAGAAAAATCACTCCAATAGTCCATGTCTTACCGATGACTTCTGTCAGCAAGACAGATCCAATGTCACACCGATCTGACCTCTTCAAGAGTTTTGAACACTGCTGGTTATCAACAAGACATTTTGAGGGTCTCGTCGATTAAACAAGTGTCTAAGAGAAAGTAAACAAATGGAACCTATTAATTTTCTTATTTTGGGGTTCTTTAAATCATAGAATAGGTACCATCTTCTTGTGTATAATGTACTTATATTCAAATTTGAATTCGAGACCAATTGTCATTGCACATTCCATTTTACTTGCACAAAGTATTCTATAAGCAATATATTGATAATGCCAAATGAGTTATGGTGTTGTACAACTCTACCTATCATCACAGTTCTATTGTTCCCCCTGAGAGAATCTTGCAAAGACAAGTTTACAATACTAAGTCAAATAATATGAAAAAGACTTACTTCCATACAAATTAAATGATTATTCTCACAATGGCAATTGTCTAATTACAACAAGAATTCCATGAAAGGTTATCCATGCTTCATAAGAGATGACTGATCGTACATACAAACTGCAAGATGCATAGAAAAAGAATTACACTTGAGAACAACCAAGGGCTAACAAGGGAAGGAGTTAAGAAACATCTAGATTGAAGAGAAAATGTGTAGCGAAAATGCTGAGTAGTGTCAAGAGAACAGAGCTTGTAGAACATATTCTTGACCTAATCAAGCTCTTGAAAAACTTAAACAAAATTAAAATACTTACACATACATGATACATGTAATGAACTTCCAATATCTGCTATCTTTTTCATTAATGCAGAGGTAGGTAAAGGGGAAATAATTATAATTGTAACACTATTCATAGTCCAGTAAATTATGTTCATAATTTGTGTTCAATGGACCTCAATTTTATCATTATTCTGCCCATCTAATACCATATTTTAATCCAGGGTTCAACTATCTCAGATCTAAAGAAGCACCTTCAATTAACCATTTAAAGTACTATAAAATAAGGTAAGACTTTTACTTGAGAAAGATTGGGTACACTTGTAGGATTAAAGTTCTCGCAATCATCAGGATTTATTGGCACACAAACACAACCTGCAACATATGAAGTAATGGATGACTACAAGTTAGTGAAATGGTCCTTAATATGTGACTGGTTTGCAAATTGATTGGTAGAAAATAAGGTTACAAACAGATCTACATGAAAAATTATGAGGACAATCTACTGTAATCATCAAAATAGATGAAAAGTGCATAGGAAAGAGTTGAGCTACATCTCTAGAGCCTAAAAAAAACACATGCAAGAAACATAAAAAAGAAGAAGAACAAACCAGTTTTTGGATGAATACAAAATGGTGCCTTCAGTAAGTGATTCATATGCTTTCACACCTGACACAGGACATTAAGAAGATTTTAGTCTTCCTTTGTGAAATTAACTACTTACAAAATAAACCTAGAAACCAATATTATATACCTCCATGTCTAGCCGAGGGTAGGTATAAGAGAAAAAAAATTCCTTAATGCAATGTCGAAAAATATCTATGTGTGTGTAGGTTTGTATTACTCAAAATATCATTTCACTCCCTAAGGAAAAATACCAAAGTAATGTTTTAAATTTCAATCTTCACATAGGCTCCCTTATTGCTACACATGCATATACAAGCATTATTCAAGCTCTAAACTATTCAAATATTAAGGGTTTAATTAGATATAAGATGGAAAGTTGTTGTTTAGACATAATCCATCATCTTTTACATATCTTTATTCACTCCTAGCGCTTCAGATAAATTTGTGTAAATGAGACAGAAATGTGAATCTTTTATGGCAAAGAAAATTATTAAAAGGAGGGGGGAGAGAGCAAAGGGTAGGGGGAAAGAGAATGCTTGAATGTATAGCAAAGTATAACATTTTGATCATTATAACAATGAAATGAATCTTAAGTTTGAAGCATTAATATCATTTACAACATTTATGATCAAGAATGAATGTAAGTAGAGAAACTTTTGCATACCTGCAAATGGTACAAAATTTCATGGTTAAGTGGAAGTCTCCCATCAACAACAAGATCCAAATATTCGTATCTATCTCAATCGAGCCTCTAAACCCTTCAGAGTGTCAATTTTTCCACTAACCTGTTATGCACAAAAGTCAAATTTTAGAGTTATGTCACCACTAAAAATAGAAGAAACAGAGCTTTGAAACCAAATCCACACACAACACAATGTGGTATTCATACAAATCCATACAAACAAACTAAACTCAGAATATTGGAATGGAAAATACTTCAAATTATGATGCAGAGCATGGATTCAGGGTATAAAGAATCATTTTTCTGCCACCATAGTGAAAAGTTAGCACTTTCTTTCATCTTTGCATATTGGTTTGATGCTTCATTTCTTATATTGAAAAGTGCATTACCTTATTGAGCTTCTCTTTGTTTTGAGAATAGTTTAATATTCTCTACTTAAGGGCCAACCACATGACGGTGGAAGCTCATTTGGCCCCTCCCCTCACATCACTCTCAATTCCCCATACCCAATCATATAACATTAATCATTCATTCATCCATTAATAACATATAACATTCATTCATCCATTAATAACATATAACATTCATTCATCAACATATAACATTCATTAATTAACATATTCACATTCATTCATTAACATATAATATTCATTCTTTCAGTTTTTACATATTATCAAAAATATGGTTGTCATGATATGATTAGAATCACTTTTTTTTTTGTTTCTTTTTTAAAGCTAAAAAAATCTGAAGTGGAGTATCGTTTTCTAAATCATTTGTCCCCCCTTTAGTTGTTCTACCCTCTGCTCATGATCTTAATGTACGCATAGTCGTCTGCTCATGAAGTGGACGCCACTGCAAGGGGGGTCTACTGCAATAACAAAGAAATGTTAAACTGATATGTTTTATTATTATTGTTACATGTATTTCATTAATTAAAAGAACATTAGAGTGGTTCTCTTTACCTGATGGGTCCACATCATGTTCCTGAACTTTTGTTATAGACTCATGCTCAACATGTTGAACACCCTCTAAATCCTGATCTGCAGTTGAAACACGAAAGGTTACATTAATTAATACACCAATTGAAATTAAATATGTTTAAGAGAACATGAGAGTGGTCCTCTTTACCTGATGGGGCCACATCATGTTCCTGATCTTCTCTAGCTTGATCATGCTCAACACATTGATCACACTCTACGTGCTCTAAAGTTGAAACACGAAAGGTTACATTAATTAATACACCAATTGTAATTAAATATGTTTAAAATAACTTGAGAGTGGTCCTCTTTACCTGATGGGGCCACATCATGTTCCTGATCTTCTCTTGCCTGATCATGCTCAACATGTTTATCACGCTCTACATACTCTAAAGTATCGGGATGCACACCGTGACCTTCATCTGCAGGTCGTGAGTCAATCCTGACCACTCCCTACCATCCCGTGAGGGGCCCCGTTGTGCCTTCCATTTCTCAGCGAGGGAGTGGGCGATTGCCACATGGAATAATCTGAAGGGCTGAAGGGACATTAGCAAAGGTAGAATACTAATGAAATTGGCCGAATGAACATATGGGATAAAATGGTGCCATTTTAAAATTAATTTCTTTTGGCACGTGTGCAAGATTTAAGGATTGCTTTTGATTATGGTTTTCAATTCTGTCATATGGTGGCACACATGGGAAGGTGGTATTGAAATAAAGTAGAGTACGGGCTGATGGTTTGAGATTAAATCATGATCATTCCTCGCTGTCCTATTGAGATGAGTTGCAAGTGGATTAATTCCCATGACAAGCGGGAAAATTGGACACGACGAACTTTTCTTAATGCTAAGTGGGGGATTAAGTGTGCGGACAAAGTGGATGTCTATCCACTTAGGCTTTTCTAATTTGACAAAGGCGGCAAGCACATGCAATTAGATTCTTCATAATTAATTACTTTGATTGTAATTATCAGTTGATTTATCTCGACATGTGATCAATGACTGAGATTCAAAATCTAGCGATTAATTGTCAGCTTGGTCGCACAAGCCTCTCTCAAGCACTAATGGTCGACATGCTCAAATTGCTCAATATAATGAGAGTTGATAGCCATATTTTTCTTCACAATTACAATCAGAAGCTTAGAAATTGAGCTTA
This sequence comes from Sequoia sempervirens, assembly GCA_007258455.2. Lineage (NCBI taxonomy): Eukaryota > Viridiplantae > Streptophyta > Pinopsida > Cupressales > Cupressaceae > Sequoia > Sequoia sempervirens. The sequence continues at coordinate 165,172,681 of VDFB02270651.1, read as the reverse complement.
GGTTTGTGAAGAAGATGGCATAAAGTGTCTTTGGTAGGAAATTGCAAAAGCATTGAGTTAGCTTTTCCCGGGTAAGTAGGTGTCCATGCCTACTTTGTTCCAATTACATCTAAGTTAGTTTGTGAGTTTCAAAGTCTTGGGGTGGTGAGGGTTTTATAGTCTGTAATCTCTTTTTAAGTTGATAAGAATACGAGGGTTTGAGTGTTTTATTCTGCAAAAATATTTTTAAAATTAAACCGGTGAAAGGTCTGCCTGCAATTAAGGGTCTCTTTGAAAATGAGTAAACTAGGTGGGTTGGCCCAACCAGTTAGAAGGTAGAGGAGACTTAGTCTACTAGAGTCCCAAGACAATGCTCCTAAAAATGAACTTGGCATACTGCAACACTAAGGGAGAAGAAGAAAGCTCGTAGGAAGGCTATGGAGGGTGGTGTTGGGAGCACCTATAATTTGAGGAGAAGGGTTGTTTCAGAAGAATTGGTCAAGTTTAGGAAGAAAGAATTAGTTAAGCCTATGAGGGAAGCGAAGAGGAAGAATAAGTACCACAAGGCTTATGACTCTTATATAGGGAAGCACAATTCTCCCATTGAGGTTTCAAATAGCCCTTCAGGCGATGAAGGAGATACTAACCTAGAGTATGGCTGTTACCTTCTTACTTTGGTGGCACATGAGGATTCTGATGAGGGAGGGGTAGTAGCTTCTCCAATTTTAGCAAGAACACAGAGCGGGCGTGCATACTCTGATGCTGACGAATCAGAGTAGCACCCCAGTTCTGTTTTTGTTTTTGATGACATCATTGCCAGTACAATAGACTCATTCCATTTTAGCAAGTATATGGTTTTTTGTTTTAATGCTGACTTGGAAACCTTTTTGGCTAGTGTGAAGGAGAGGTGTTGGACATTGTTGTTGCGATGGAAAATATGCCTTTTCTGGTTAATATGTAGGTTTTTTCCTTGGGTGTTGATGGAGAATCTTCTTTTATCGATGTAGAAAATGAATTTTGGAGATACCACAACAACAAACAATGCCATTTGGAAGGCTGGCTGGTCTTCTTCAACGAGTCGTATGGAGTTTTGTCTTTTGCTTTCCCCTATTTTGCAATAATTAAATGTAATCATTTGGGGAATTTCTAAAATTGACATAAAATTATGTGTCAAATGCGAATGCAATTGAAATTGTAATTCGGCCTATTGCTTGTCACTCCCATATCTCTATAAATGGGATTTGTGGACCGGTTACAAAGAGGTGGGTTGGTTGTTTAGGAATTGATCACATAGAGAATTGTAGAGGATACTGAACATTTTAGTGTAAAGTCTTAGGTTTGAGTTTGCTAATATGTACATGAAGTTCTAATAGTGATACTGGCAATATATAAAAGAATAGTGCAAGTTTGACACCATTTTCTCTCCTATGTACTGGTTTTATAAACTATAAATGATATAATCAAGGGTTATCTTATTTGTCTCTGTTGTTTTCCAGTGGATGTATGGTTTTATTCTTACTTATTAATTCAAAGAATTGATGTAAATGCTTGAATAGAGCAATGGGTTTATATCAAATTAAGTGCTACGATGCTAGTAAGAAGTGATGGTTGAGATATAATGTTGGAATACTATAATGCAGTATTCTCAAAGCTTTGAAAAATTTCATGTATGGAAATTTCTATCAAATCATTGGGTGTTAAAATTGAATCTGTTCCAAGGATGAGGCACTGGTCTAAGTGAGGTAATTGTATTGCATTGTGTTGATTAATTCAGAAACAAACCATTCATTAAATAAAATTCTTTGAAATGGGTTACAATTATGTTAGGTATTTCCATTCTCATGCTCCTAATATAAACTATTATTAAGAAGTAGCCAACTTCTCTAATATGTTCTGTTAGTTGAGCCCTTATGTGCGAACTATCTGTGTGTTGCAATATTCTTGATCAATTGAAAAAGGAATATCATATGAACATAATAAGGATTACCCTCTCTGGTTTCACAAAGCTCAAAGTGTAGAAGTAAGGGCCTCAGAATCCTTACTTGTTTGTTGGCCAATCCTTACCCTTGCTAATCATTGGATTTTGGTAGATTCATAGGTAAGTGGTAAGATCAAGTTTGGTTCTAAAAAAATAACCAACAGATTCATTGCAATAATTATACTCATAAAATATTCGGCTAACATGCTTTGAGAAGTAAAGGATACAAATAGGTTTCAAGTCCCTTATTCTTCAATGAAGCTGATAATCACTAAACTTATAAAGTTATAGTTTTATTTTATTATTGGGTTAAATTCCCTCTGCTAACCATATAATATGCATGGAATAATATCAGATAATACTAACCCATTTCCCTTGTTTTACTTGGGCATGATTGGAAACATGATTGTAATATATAGGGAGAATTTCATGTGTAGCTTGGGGGTTGCAGCCTACAAGCATCTACACACCCCAACTTCCAAGGTCACACCCACTGCTATAGAAGTGGATGTTGTGCTAAGCTTGCAAGGCATTTCCACCAGTGCCTGACAAGTACGATTTGATGGAACAACAATAACAATAGATATGGACTGATACTATTTCATTATTCTTAGCTTTTATCCCTCAATCAAGCTAATGTTGGTAAGATATTTGGTAGTTGGTCTAGGCACAACTTCAAATTACACTCTTCAAGGACCTATAAATCTAGTGAGTGGCTGCCACCCACCTCGTGCTCTCCATTCCTTTGAGTTGAATTTCTGTGACCACCTTACATTGTATCATCCCATTCACCGAATCCCTCAAACTGTTGTGCTCATCCTTGGAACCCGCACAAATATGCCACATACGGAAATGGGGCATAGAGAGAAGCATCAAAGAAAATTTGTGATCTTGTCCTCAAATTGAAACCATCACAAAAGAAAAAATATATCCAAAATCTTCTCCCAACGCTTCACCCTAGGCTTTGTAGAAAAAGGTTAAAGAATAATGAATGAGGATGGTTGTGGCATACGTACCTTGGGTGAAGTGTTCAAATGGGACTGGTAGAATTAAATCTCTGTCACACCGATTAACTACTCCTGCAAATGGAAGAGGTTGAGATCTAGCATAAAGAGGATAGTTAGCATATAGGACAACCCTGCTTTTAATGATTAAGTCAAACCCTGTTATTAATATATGAGCTTCAAAGAATAAATCCCAAGCAAGGAAAAAAATATAAAAATGAGAGGCCAACGATATCCATGGAGCCCTTGCAGAATTTCCTAAGGGCTTAAGTAAATAAATTTATTAATTAAAAATATTTGCCTTTATTGATGATCTTAGTTTGGCACGCAATAAGCGAGTTGTGATCCTTGGTTAAATGTAGTATTCAATTCTAATGTGCCTTTATGCCTTAACCATTAACAAACTGTCCACTCATGGATTGTAAGGGGCATAAAATTAAATTGAAAACCAAACCCCCCTGTATTCAGAGTAATGGCAACCATAGACTGCATAAAGAACCCAATCTCTAGTATCGTTTTATGGTGGAGTTTCCAGGTGAAGTTTTTAAATCACTGCCATGGTGTCTTTTCGATAATTATTATGTATAAGAGATTGGTGTATCTATCATGTCAGGGGAGATAGGTAACAAATTTATTGTTAGTATGAATTCCCAAACTACCCATTTGCTGAAGCGTTTTCCTTGATAGTTTGTCATTATCCAGGTTTCAAAGACAAACTTAGTCTTCATATGATGTAATGTAAGGAATAACTTTCACCATTGAATTTAGATTTTTCCACCTACCAAAACAAGCTCAACATGCCCCTTTGGTGCAACTATAATATGATGATCTCGTACACACGTGTTGTGTCGTATGTATAAAAAAATCAACGAATCTTACTGCTAAGTCAAAAACTTTATTTTCAATTAGTTATGTGATTTTCAAACCTCCTGTTTCCTCAATATGAAATTTAATGATCTGCTATTCTCTGACGTTATGTGAAGCCAAGTATCTGAATCGACATAGCCCATCAATGAGAGTCAATTAATTTTATGAGCCACTTTCTTGTATCTCCACACACACAATATGTGCACTGTAAAATGTAAAAAATTTATTGGCTGTAGGTTCTTGTCATTTGTGGGAATTTTATCCTCTTTTGTTGATATTATGAATTGGTAGAATCTCCACATCATTCCATTCATTGCTATATGGTTGGACTGTAATCATCTCTGAAAGTCTAATAACCCTCTATACTCCTCCAGCTTTTGCCCGAGTTTCACACTTTTGTTCATTAACTATCAGGTCTTCATAAATTGTGGGTTCTTTCATACTCACAAGTTTTCCACTTGTGTGATAACGTCCTTATCCTTGCAAGATCTTTAAATTCTCTTACCTTAAATTAAACCCAATCATTGTTATGATAATTGCAAGATTAACAATTTAAAACAATTCAATTGAAATCGATATTGTGAAGTAGGCAAAATTGTGTTGGAAATTCGCTACCTTTTAAGAAGCCACTTAAATAATTAGAAGACTTCAATTTAAGTCAAGCCTCCTATCCAAAAAAAACTATGCCTTAAGGAAATGGAATATATCCCCATTCCCCTATAAAGTGAATCATGGTAATTTAAAATAAGATTATATGCAAAATGGACATTAAATGGAATATATCCCCATTCCCCTATAAAGTGAATCATGATAATTTAAAATAAGATTATATGCAGAATGGACATTAAGTTTTATTAGAATTTTAGAAAGGAGAATATTTTCCTCTTGTTTTTTTGGTTTCTTTTTTAAAGCAAAATAATATGTGAAGGAAATTATATTTTTATTTGTATATTATAATTATTATTAATTTAAATATTTTTTAATAAAAAGAAGTATATAAGTTAAATATGGATAAATAAATATATTGTAATATATTTTGACAATAATAGTAAATATTGTTTTTTTGCTACAATCGTAATAAATAATAGTGTTTATATATAAAATAGTTGGGGATTTTTTTTAGTTAAAATTTTTGGGGCATGTCACCTTTCATGGTAATCAATAGGGCATTAATATTAAATCAAATTTAGCCTTAACATCTCCTTGAATAATATTATTAATATTGACATCGTCATGATTCAATATTAAATCCACTAATGCTAAATCATAATAATGTTATACGTCATTACTATTCTAAGGTTATTAACAAAAAATGATAATTGTATACTGCTTATAGGGCTCTAACATTAGTATTATTAGGAGCATGTATGCTCACACGTATGGTATATGATCAATTGCGAAGGTAGTTCCTCTTTATATCTTGTGAATATAAATAATCACCACAATAATTATAACACATCTATCATAAAATTTATTGAGAAAAATAGTATAATAATTTCATTGTTAAAATTATCATTCTTGGTAGTGACATCCATGTGTGTGAGTGGGTGCACTAATTTGAAGGGTTATCTATGTCATCTGAAGCTTATAGAAGGTTTTTATGTTGTGCTAGGTTGACATAGCAATAGTGGTTCTATGCTAAGGTTTCAAAAAATAAATTGTTGGGATAATTTAGCAAAATTTTGGGCATGACACTTGGTATCAGAGCCCTAGGTTGCAACCCTGTGGAACTCTGGGAATAAATTGTGCATTGAGTATTGAGTGTGTGTGGATAGATGTACAAACCACTTTGTGCTAGTTAGAATAAAATGCTAAATCTAAAGGACTTTCATTGTGTGATAAATGAGAATTTAGTTTAAACATGTGACCTAAATAAGGTTAAGGTACTTAATGATTTGGAAGTGGCCATTATAGATGGTTCAAGCAAGCAATTAATTAATGGATTCAAATTTTAAAAGAAACTCAAATGTAAACGTGGTGCCTTGATGAGGTGAATATCTAGAGCCCATATTAGACTAGTTAACAAGGGATTACGACATATCTAGCCTGTTGGCATTAAATTTTCTTAAAACCTTAAAAGGGTATAATCAAGTTCTAAAGCATAGTCTTTGTTATAAATGCCTAAGTAGTGTAATAGGACATAGTGATATGTATCATTAAGGAAATATTATTTTGTTGAATTCTTAAGGCCATAATTCTTAAATACAATAATAAGGTAATTTCCTAAAGTTATGGGCATTTGAGGAACAACATACTTTCTTATAGAAACTTTAGTACGAATAAAGGATCGAACATCATAACTATATTTGGAATCATGTAACTAGTCAAAAGAAAAGAATTTTATGAACCATGAAAGGGATTAATGTGTTGAAGGTTGTAATTAAATAAGTTTAAATCTCTAAACACTTAAATTGATTAAATATAAAACCCTTGAACTGTGTATTATGTGTAATATAAGTACCCTTATAGCAAGATTTAAAATGTTGTCAAAAAGTAAAACTAAACCCTTAAGGTGAAGGTTGTTGGGCATAAATTTAAGGACTTGAACTCATAAATTGGTGTTAATACACTCATGAACTTGTATCTTGTAGGCCCTAAACCATGATTTTTCTAGGACCTAACCTAATACCTAAAGATCTTGATTTACGTATAAGTGTATAAGGGTTAATTTCATGAAGCAACAAATGATTCACCTTGTGTTGGTAGGTAACAATTTCATCGATGATTTCATCAACTAATAATCAGAGCCTTGCATTATATAGTAAGTACAATTTAGAAAAGTGGTCATACAATTTTAAAAAGTGGTCAAAATCAATTTTTTTACCTTGACTTAAATGGTGATACTTTAAAGTTATTTAAGTACATGTGCAAGTAAATGACAACCTATTAAACTTAATAGAATTATAACAACCATCAAGCCTTGTGCTCTATTAATTAAAGATTAAATAGTTAATGAAATAGCATGATTTCTAGGATTCAAGTCAAAGGTGAGAATGTGTAGAAAGTTACAAATAATTCAAAATTGGTGAAGATTGATTGAGATAATGTATAAATAGATTTCCTTCTAGTAATTAAATATAAAACCCTTATGAAGAGAGGGTATCAAAATGTGATTTAAGTTAAAACGCTAGCTAGAACATATGTTTTTACTACTTTGCTTCTAAATAAGCTAATAACTAAAGACTTGTTGGTGTCAAAATAAGAAAGGATGCATGTCATATATAGGGAGAAATAACACACTCAACAACTTGTTAACCTTGGAGGGGTTGGGCATGACATAAGAATATAATAATCAACTGTATGAATTTGCAAATTGAGTAATGCACTATGTGTGATTCATGGGGTATTAAGTGTTTAGAAAATTAAACTATATAGATAAGGGGCACTAAAGTAGACTTGTAAAACTTTTAAGACTTTTAATCATTGTGTATCTCTATGAGGTTAGATGGAACTATGATTGCAAAAAAAAAAGTATGATTATAACATGTGCTTAAATGGTTCAACCTTAGATAGTGAAATGCAAGATTTGTAAAAAGATATTAATGAGTTATGAGATTTACTATTCCATGATTTACCACATGTTTTATTCATTGAGTGTGCTTCTTTCCTCATATTATTATGTTTCAAATGAAAATGGTTGACTATCTTCCTTATTAAGTAGGAAATCTTCTTTAGCATGTTGAAAACATAGTGAAGTTACTCGTATGGATATGTTGTGAACATAACAAACATAGTTGAATAAAAGAGGACGAATGGAATGGATAAATATAGAAAAACAATCTTGATCATAAATGTGATGTCAGTAAGATGAGAAGTGTGATGTACAACATATTCTTTTTGATTAGAGGTAAATAGGTTTTGAAGGGGCCCCAAAACCCTTTACAAAAAGGAAAGCTATATGAAAAGATAGAAAACATTAACAATCAACATCCAAAACGCAACAAGACATCAGCCAAAAAACTACCAAAAAAGAGGGACAAAAGCATACAACTAAATGTTCTTCAGGATATCTGTAGCTTCCATGTCGCTCTCGATAGACTTCTGATGTGCATCCATAACTTCAGGCATATCTTTAGCAGGAGCCCCAACTTGCATCTTGGTCTTATTGGGAGTTCTAGCACCGGGCTCCAAAACATTAACCTCATTAACCAAAACATCCCACGAACTAGAAGCCTTATCAATCGAAGCTTCCTCCTTCACACGCCTTTCACCAACAACATCTTTTTCACTAGAAGCTCCCTCCATCCATTTCTTGGACTTCTCATTAAGAGTAGCAAGGCCCTTAGCCTCATGCCTCATAGAATATTTAGTTCCATCAACAACCTTGTCCAGTTTCATGCTAACCCTTTCCAACTACTCTTCCAAGGTCAAAATTCTTTATTAAAAAATCTACTTCATTTTTAGCATCTCCTCAACAACAATCTTCAAGGAATTAAAAAGCTCATCAACTTTAGTATGAATAGAAGACTGCAAAGATTCCCCAACTTTGCTCACAACACCCCAAACCCTCACATTAGTAATGTTAAGCTCATGAGAAACCCATTTGAACAGTTTAAATAGGGAGATGGTGCCCTTAGCTAGACCCAAAACATTGGGAAAGTCCTCCCTATCAAAGTTAAACACATCCCTAGTCTCCACATCACCCTCCTGGGAAATACTATTCTTATCCTAGCTCTCACATACCTCCTTACCTTTAGCCCTAGCCACTGACATTTGAAAAGCAACATGTTGCTCCTGCACAGGGCTGGCTGACCTGGTAGCCAACTTATTTCTGCTACCCTCCTTCAAAACCTTCTTCATTTTAGACCTCGAAATAGGGGGCGACGAAGAAACATCTACAACAGTATTAAGAAAATCATTCAAAATGGAGGAGGGAGCGACAGGCCCAATTTTACAAGGTTTCTCACTAGCCTCTTCCTCACTACAAGTTTCATAATCCTTTAGGTTAGGAGCAGAATTTAACCTTTACCACTCTTACCCGGGGTAGGAGGTTGCGAAACAACTTCCAAAGAGGCTCGAGAATTAGGAACATAATCCTCATCCTCCTCCAAGTTAGACTCCTCCTCCAAAACCACTTTCTTCTTTTTCCCTTTCATAGTCACCAGAACTTCCTCCGAAATAGTCTCATATTCCAAGTCTGGCTTATGTTGCTTACCTTTGTTGGAGTACAATACCATTGAGAGGGGGGGTGAATTAGTGGTATACTAATTTCAATAAGACCTTGAAATAATCTTTCAAAACTTTGAAACAAAGGCAACTTCTATTGAACAGAGATGGGGCATCATATTAACTATGAGCATCATGACAACTTCTATTAAGTTAAGATAGGCATCATGAAAACAAAAACTGACAGATCAATGTTAAGAATGCATCAACACAATATTATGAAACCATCTATGATAAACATTAACTCATGAACATAAGACTTAAAAGTAAGGATGTTCACATATTAGACACACAAACAATAGATACCATAACATAGAGATTAACTTGTGAAGTTTGATTGACCATAATGAAGATGAGCAAAGAATATCATTTCAAACAATGATATATGATGAATATGTGTTCATGCAAACCAAATAAACTTAGGATAACTTTAAAACCAAATCACACATGATAAGCAAATGAACATGAGGATCAAGCACATCAGTGATAATAACAACCCATAACAAAAATATTGTCCTGAGTGGAAAACCCTCATGGGGAATAAAAACCACTCAAAATGCCTCACTGGCTTCAATCAAAAAATGTTTCACTGACAATGCCTCACTGGCAAAAGAATCTCAATGGTTACAAGCCTCACTGGATAATACAATATTTTCAATCATGAAGAAACAAAGTACAGAGGGTTACTTTGTCTTTTTGCAAACCATTGAAACTCTTAACACTAATACATCCTATGTCCCAAAGATTCATAAAACTGGAACCTTTAAAACATAAAATATATCAGTTACTCTTCACTGCTTTTACATACAGTTTTTACAAAATAGATTTTTGCATTCTACTCAATAATTACTTATAGCACGATAATAACAATAAGTGCATTTCATATCCCCTGGCTATGTGAATTCAACATTATAATCAACCAACAAAATGATATTGCCAGAGATCATTTTATAAACTTTAAAGCTACTCATATTCATGCTCTTAACTGAAAGAACCACCATACGGTGATAACTGCCACAAAGATACTTGTCATCAAAAATTTCCAATGCAAGATGTACACCAATGCCAGTTAGGTTAAGACAACAAAACATGATCGACATTGTGCCACAAAATCAGGTATGAAAAACATCAAAGCAACAAACCCTAACCCACATTATCAATGCTCGATCAAGTATAACAAATCTTTGCAAATTATCAAGAACCCGTGCCATGTAAATGCTAGGGTTACTCAAACCCAATTTTTTTAAAAAAATTTCTTGCTTAATAAAACATTAATATTTTCATCATATAAATTTCTAAGCAAATAACAACGACCAAGAAAGATATCACCTAAAAAAAATGATTTGTAAAATCCCAAATCTTGTGTTGTTCCCTCAAACTGTGGTGACAAATAACTATCTAGCTCCTCTACAGTCTTCTAGCTGTTCACCACTAGAGTCAAGCTTTGTCACTTCAAGAGACCTCATGATTATTCAGGATATTCCAAAACACTTATTATCATTTGAATCTTAAGCTTGAGATCTCATTAACCAAGTTGCAAACTTTACAAAATAACACATGAATATGTTTTATGCCCGATATACTTAGGTCACTGAAAGTTCTTGTTTTTCCTAAAAGGACCGGTAACCTCTTTATACACAATGCCACCATTTACTTGTTATCACCTTATAATCATATGATGTCAATCCCAACTATTCCAAGACAAGTGTAATAATGTTATGCCCATGGCCAAAGAGATCAATACCATAGAAGTGACTTTGACAATATATTAATATCTTACCAAAGATATGATAATATATCAACATCTCATCAAAGACAAAATTATTGTCCAAAACCTTGCAAGATATGATAAATATCACTAGAAATTCATATTCCAATATTACTACCCAAAGAATAATGAGAACTAAGGAAAGTATATATGAACCTCACTATCATCCTGTCATTTCATTAAGACCAATTATACCATACCATCACTGCTTAAAGAGTAATGTATCAACATTCAACTATCATGATAATACATTACCAAATGTTGTACCAATGCCATAGTGCCATGCCAACAAAAATATCAAGAATATCAATGTCATATCAACCACCCACTTCAATGAGAACCATGCAGCTGAAAGCTTATCACATCTTTTTTCAACAAGGGCAATCAAAAAAGAAGGGAACAAAGAACAACAAACTCCCCCTTTGTCGTTGGTGACAAAAATGAAAACTTCTCACCCTTTTTGGCAACAATGACAAAGGGAAGAAACAGTCTGTACTGTAACTGAAAATAGAAACATGCAAAAACCAATTAGAACCACTGTTCAAAATGTACTTGAGTAGCTAGAATCAAGGAGCAGAAAAACACATATGCACAAAATGAATCATGCTCAGAATCACTGTCACTGTAGAAGAGAAACCACTGTTAAGTAGTCAAACAAAGAAGTCCAGTAGGAACAAAGAACACAACAACAGGGTTGAATGATAAATGAGCATAGCTCCCCCTGAAGAAATACACAGAGATCTTCATGTTAACCTACTTTAACAGACAACATCTTACACTGGCTAGTTTTACAGATATACTACATACAAATCGATAAGCACTCCTGTAATAGAACTCCTGCACCAAAGAACCACTGTACCAATACCAAATGCCAATGTTGCAAATAAACACTTCATCATACAACCATTAAGGAAATGTAGGTCTTTAACCTCTCTCATGCCAAAATATTCTAATTTTTGTCTAACCTTTGTCAAAGTCCAATCACAATCATAAACAAACCAAACTATAATTATCATTCATGTCAACATCATTCACTATTTTGTGAGAAACAAGCAATGTAAGGTGAGTGGTAAGAGCTTCAACTAATCAACCTACATACTAAATTTCAAACAAACAAAGGATTCAAACAATTCAAGACAAACCAAAAAATATCACTGTTACTGTCATTGTCAACAAGCACTCTACAATAACAGATCTGGCAATACCGATTTTAACATATCAATTGTCCACAATGCTCAAAGTTTATCATATACTCCTGAACACATGCTCATCTCCCCTTGAGAGATAACTTTAATATATTACCTGAGATGTCCAATCAACAACAATTTTTACCTCATGCACCACAGTATCACATACCTTAACCACTGTGAACATAGAAAAGTTGACTGGTAAACTTGATATACCAAAGTTGGTTTGACAAAGTTGATAATGGAGTGAGAAAATCTTCAAAGAAAATTTTCATAAAGACATCCTTCTATGCAATTTGTGTGATATTCACATGACTTCAAATGACCCCAATATAGATTAAGATATCCAAGACCACAACCCACAAATCAATGACTTTCAAGAAGATAATGAAATGTCTATTCAAACTACAACCTTAGTTAATCAATATAATTATTGTCTTTACTGTCCAAAGACAAATCTACTAAATAAGACATTAATCATATTCTCCTCTTTACATTCAAATCGTGAAACAAGCTAACTATCAAATGTCTCTTTAAAAGGCATCAAACCACAACACTAAGCATCCATGTATAGTTTTGTCTTTACATGCATACCTTCACACTAAACAATTATGCATTTATGCAATCTCATATACAGACCTTCATCATCTATTACCATTGTAAAGACCATTGACAAACAAATTCCAACAAAAGACTGCTTGCCATAATGACCAACTACTCGTAATAGTACCTTACTGCAAAGCAACATATAACAAACCCCATAACATAGAGTTATCACCACATTTCAAGTTGAGAAAAAAGTTCTTACCTCATGCATGCATTGTTCTTTAGATCTCTTATCATTTGAAATTTCTCGTGGACAATTGATTGCATTTTTTTCTCACTACTGTCTACACCGTTTCCATGATTATCTCTGTGACAAAAAATTATTCATTGTTTCCTTCATAACACTATTACTTTGACTTCATTGAATCTGCATATCATTGTTTCTTTATGACTATCCCAACACGTACCTTCATTTCACATTCATAGCATCCACTTTGAATGAGTATTGTCTTGTTCTGAAGGTACTACTCAAATACTATCCACTACATTGTATTCATTTTCTATCAGATGCAAACAATGATTGGGATATATAATGAGTCAACACAATCACCACATAACATTACTCAATATGTTCTCCTCAAAACTTATGAAAATATACACATTTAATATGTAATGAAAGAGGATTTCTCAAACTGTTTTTCCTGAAAGAGCATATGAGAAAATAATGCAATCAATCCAAGAATGATAAACAAAACTATCACTTCTTTACTGAATTCTGTCAATACCAAGTCTGTAACTATCTTAATCCAATCTTTTAGAAGCTTTAACAAGCACTATCAACTTTTTGTTTACTATGGGACTGAATAGTGAAACAATAAACATCTCCCCTAATTTTATGCACTTATAGATGTTACCTGTGTAGTATGCACAAGCATTGATTCTTCTTCCTATTTCTATCGTTTCCTTCTCCAAACCCTTACATCACCTTTTTTCTTGAGATGACTAATTGATTTCTCTAAACCACTCCTACAATATTGTGCAATATGTCCAACCTTAAGACATCTATAGCATTTGATCTTATGACTTACAGAAGGAACAAAATCATATTCTCTTGACAACCAAAAAGAACTTCTATGATCACATCTTCCATGCATCCAACAATCCCTTTTTATATGACCAACTTGGTTACACTTGTAACATACCACATTATAACTCTTATTTTTCATTATAGAAGGAATTTTATTCTTATGCCATTCAAAATCATTTCTAGTATAAGTCCTACAATCTCTAGCTCTATGACCATAGATATGACAAGAATAGCAATAACCATGAAACTGAGAGTAGTTATACCTCATTGATTGATATTGCCTAATAAGCAGAGATCATGTGGACTTGATGTCTCTTCTTCTTCCTTTGTTGAAGGCCTTGTGTTGTTTTCCATTAACAACCTTGTTTTCTGGCTTAGGAGTAGTAGCATGACAATTCAAGTCTATTTTCTACCTAAGAGTCTGCCTAACCTTGAAACTCTTCCCATCTATTGTTGCAAACACTATTTCCCTTTTAAATTCATCTTTGACACAAGAGCTTTCCCCTTTTTCATATCCTAAACCAAAATGATCCTTGTAATTTTTCTAACTAAATATTTCATCTAAAAGCATTTGTGCCTTTCACAAACTTCTGTATTTTGACAACTTCCAGAATTTTCTTTAGATTGACAATTTCACCTTCAAGTTTTTGACATTCTATTGATTTAACTTGTAAGTCTAATTTTGTCACTTCATTCATTTTCTGTGATTCTGCAAGCTGCAACTTCAAGTCTGCTACAAGCTTTTCATCACAACAATTAGTGTCCTTTCTCAAATGAAATTTTTTATTCAACTCAGAGGATGTCTTCTCAAGCTCTCTTTTCAAGGATGCTATTTATGATTCCTTGTCTTTTAATTAATTTTCTAATTTTTCTTCTTTTCTCTTAACCTCTTCAAGCCAAGCCTTAATTAACTTTTCTACATTATCAAGGGTTGAAAGAGTTTTAGCCTTAGACTCCCTTTCTTTTTGGAGTTTTCTCTCTAAATTTTGATTCACCTTTCGAAGTTCTTTTAATTCACCAAGTGCACATAACAACTCTTCTTCAAAATTAACTTCAAACTCATCGCCTTCACATTCTTGTTCAAATTCACTTAGAGTTTGAACTTCTTCTTCAACAACATGATTGTTTTTATTATCACTTTTAGTATCAATAGGTAAGGGATTTTCTTGAGACAACACTTCACTAGACTTGACAAGGGTTGTTTGATCAACGCTTTGCTTAACACTAGTGTTTTTCTTTTGAAATTTATTTCTTTTGCACTTATCCATAATAAGTACTCCACTAACAGGAAACCCCTAAGTTGGTTAGACTAATATAGAAGGGTATGGCTCTGATACCACTTGTTGGAGTACAATACCACTGAGAGGGGGGGGGGGCTGAATCAGTGGTATACTAATTTCAACAAGACCTTGAAATAATCTTTCAAAAATTTGAAACAAAGGCAACTTCTATTGAATGAAGATGAGGTATCATATTAACTATGAACATCATGGAAACTTCTATTAAGTTAAGATAGGCATCACGGCAACGAAAAACTTATAGATCAATGTCAAGAATGCATCAACACAATATTATGAAACAATCTATGATAAACACTAACTCATGAACTTAAGGGTAAGGATGTTCCCATATTAGACACACAAACAATAGATACCATAACATAAAGATTAACTTGTAAATTTTGATTGACCATAATGAAGATGACCAAAGAACGTCATTTCAAACAATGATATGTGATGAATATGTGTTTGTGCAGACCAAATAAACTTAGGATAACTTTAAAAATGAATAACACATGATAAGCAAATGAACATGAGGATCAAGCACATCAGTGATAATAACAACCCATAAAACAAATATTGTCCTGAGTGGAAAACCCTTACGGGGAATAAAAACCACTTGAAATGCCTCACTGGCTTCAATCAAAAAATGTCTCACTAAAAATGCCTCACTGGCAAAAGAACCTCACTGGTTACAAGCCTCACTGGCTAATACAATATTTTCAATCATGAAGAAAAAAACTACAAAGGGTTACTATGTCTCTTTGCAAACCATTGCAACTCTTAACACTAATACATCCTATGTCCCAAATATTCATAAAATTGGAACCTTTAAAACATAAAATATATTAGTTACTCTTCACTACTTTTGCATACAATTTTTACAAAATAGATTTCTGCATTCTGCTCAACAATTACTTATACCATGATAATAACAATAAGTAAATTTCATATCCTTTGGCTATGTGATTTCAGCATTATAATCAACCAACAAAATGATATTGCTAGAGATCATTTTATAAACTTTAAAGTTGGTCATATTTGTGCTCATAACTGAAAAAACCACCATATGGTAATAATTGCCACAAAGATACCTGTCATCAAAAATTTCCAATGCAAGATGTACACCAATGTTGGTTCGGTTAAGACAAAAAAACATGATCAACATTGTACCACAAAATAGGGTATGAAAAACATTAAAGCAACAAACCCTAAACCACAGTATCAATGCTCAATCAAGTATAGCAAATCTTTTTAAATTATCAAGAACCTGTGCCATGTAAATGCTAGGGTTACTCAAACCCAAAACAATTTTTTTCTTTTCTTGCTTAATAAAACATTAATCATTTCATCATATAATTGTCTAAGAAAATGTAAGAACAACGACGACCAAGAAAGATATCATCTGAAAAAAAGTGATTTGCAAAATCCCAAATCTTGTGTTGTTCCCTCGAATTGTGGCGAAAGATAATTGTCTAGCTCCTCTACAGTCTTCTCACTGTTCACTGCTAGAGTTGAGCTTTGTCACTTCAAGAAACCTCATGATTATTTAGGATATTCTAAAACACTTATTATCATTCGAACCCTAAACTCAAGATCTCATTAACCAAGCTGCAAACTTTACAAAATAACACATGAATATGCTTTATGCCTGATATACTTATGTCACTGAAAGTTCCTATTTTTCCTAAAAGGACCAGTAACCTCTTTACACACAATGCCACCGTTTACTTGTTATCACTTTATAATCATATGATGCCAATACCAACTATTCCAAGACAAGTATAATAGTTGTTACATATTTTTTGCCTCAGCTCAAATGGAGGAGCTAGCTATTTGTTTTTCAACAATAAGTGGAATTGTAGATTGTTTTTAAATGTTGTTTCGCATTACTTTGTGCATTGAGTAACAGTTATGCATTTTTGAAGTTATGAATTTGCAGAGTGCCATTCAGATGTTACAGTTTTAAAGGAAATACAAAATTGAGTACATAAGCAAAATAGCATTTCAGATGCTTTTATTCATTTCGAAAAGAACTCATATTTTTACAAGGCTTAATTTGATTTCACAATCAGAATAGTATTACAACATTGCATAAAATGCATTTTATTTTCAACTGAAAAGCAAAATTGAAATCAAAGATCCACACAAGCTGTGGATGTAACTATGACTGTGACAACACATTTCTAATAACACGTTGCACTACTGAAGATGCGAAAGAAAAGCACATAAGCAACAACATAGTCATCATTGCCTGATTATCGACGATTGATGTTGAATGGTGCACCTCGTCGTCTCGAGCTTCGTCAACCTGTAAGAGGAAATGAAGGGTGTCAGTGGCTCTGACTATGATGTAACCTATATGATGCACTGACAATAGTACAACATACTATTAGCAATGCATTGAAACAATCAATCAAATGCAGTATGAGAGAAGTGAGCTGAAGGAGAAGTATCAACATCATAATCAACATGTTCTATTTTCTATGCTAACACTGTTTGTTTCCTTGTGCAGGTATAGGTAAAGTCATGAAGCTGAACATTATTCGAAGACCAAGCATGTGGAGTAAAACGGGCTCCCACAAGGGTAGAGCCCGGCATGCTGCCCTATGCATTAAATGGGCTGATTTTGAAAGATATTTCATCATATACATCAAACAAAATGAAATACAACTGAAAGAGTAAAACAGAGTTATCCATCAAGTAACGAAACCAACTGTGCATTCATAACGATCAACATTTCTTTCTGAAGGCTACAGGTGAATAGTGAGTTTAGTTCACTTAAGAAATTTAACAGAGTGCATTTGCATCAGAAATTGCTGAATTACTTCATTTTCTATGTTGATTATAATCATATGTCATGTGAGTTTCAATTCATTATTTCTCTTTTGGATAGTGAACAGGCATACATATGCCTTAATGTTTTGTTCTAATTTTCATCATCGAAGAGAATAGTTTCTGAGAGCAGTTTGTGTAGTGAAATATAAAAATGCATGAAGAGTACCATGTTGCTCATAAGAACACACACAGACAGTGCATTTGAGTATTAAATGATTCTGAGTTACCAGTTGGATATGAATCAGTGAGTAAAGGAGGTGGTACTGATGCAATGTCGCAGTCTGAGAGCAAAAAGGTAAAGCCTCTTGTTATCATGGAATCTAGCAGCACTCGATTCACGGATAACCCCCTACGAAACTTGTCTGTTTCCTAGGTTCGTGAAGTTCAAGCATGCAAAACGAGGTGATTTTCAAGCCACCTCGAAATGTGTTCCAAAGCCCAAATAGTCAGTTTGAGCATCCCCCTATGTTCACCTCGTGAAGACCTTTGAAACGAGCTCCTTCGCAAAGTCTCACTGATCATACTTAGTTAAATTGTGAAAGATGCAGTTGTGCCAAAAAAGTGCGCTCTAACTCATCCAAATTTTTGGCTAAGTGTTGAAAGTGCAGTGGTGCCAAAAATCAGCGACCCTGCATAAAAAGTGATTTTCCAAAAATGTGTAGAAGCGCTAAAAAAGTGCGCTCTTACACATTGTTGCCAGACTTAGCCAATTTTTGGCTAAGTGTTGAAAGTGCAGTGGCGCCAAAAATCAGCGACCATGCATAAAAAGTCATTTTCCAAAAATGTGTAGAAGCGCTAAAAAAGTGTGCTCTTACACATTGTTGCCAGACTTAGCCAATTTTTGGCTAAGTGTTGAAAGTGCAGGGGCGCCAAAAATCAGCGACCCTGCATAAAAAGTGAATTCTCCAAAATGGAAGAGCGCTGAAAAAGTGCGCTCTTACACTTTTTTTCCAGACTTAGTCATTTTTTTGTGCAATGGTGCTGAATTTTAGCACCTTTGCACTTTTTCCAGACTTAGTCATTTTTGTGCAATGGTGTTTTAGCACCTTTGCACTTTTTCCAGACTTAGTCATTTTTTGTGCAATGGTGCTAAATTTTAGCACCTTTGCACTTTTTCCAGACTTAGTCATTTTTTGTGCAAAGGTGCTGAATTTTAGCACCTTTACACTTTTCTTCCAGACTTAGCCAATTTTTGACTATGGCATTATTTTTCGCACCTTTGCACTTTTTCGAGACTTAGTCATTTTTTGTGCAATGGTGCTGAATTTTCGCACCTTTACACTTTTGGCAGTTTTTACCTTAGTCTCTTCAAACTTGCTTTGTTTCCATTCCGAACCCCGTTTCTTCGCTCCCGCATTGTTTTCCGTGCCTAGTTGCTCGTTTCACTCTTGCTCAACATCGTTTCTCGTTTCACACTTCCCAATGCTACTTTTTCTGCTAACGTCTATTGATTCACCATCCTTGCAGTTTCTCTCCAGTTTCACCAAGTTAGGTGACATCTTCTGATCCAGTGAACTATCCCATATCTACAAAGAAGCTGTTATGCAATAAGTTGAGGATGACAGTTTTTCCCAGAGCCTCAATACATATCATTTGCAATATACGGCTGACACTTGATAATCTCAAGATGCATCTTCGTGGGTGCAAGAAAATCCATTCATTTGCCAGAAGGTCGATCACAAGAGCTCACATCCTTGTAGATTACACAGTCGGCCTAGATGATGAGTTCATACAGGAGACCAAGAATAAGTATGAAGACTCCGCGCCCAAAGCAAGGAACCATGAAGATTCTTGATCTTCGATGTTGAACATTTTGATGCATCCTTTTATGCATCTTGTAAATATTTCCTGACATCTTATATGTCTTTTTGTAAATTGTAATTGCACCAAGTTCGAAGATGTAATCTTTTGAAAATAAATTACACTTTGACTTTGGTCAAAGTTAGGTGAGATCTCCTAAAATCGCTCACCTAACTTTCCTTGATTTCCTCAATTAGTTTCCTAATTTTGCTCATCCCTCTTTCTATATAATGTGAGGGATTTTCTATTGTAAATTTATCCTTTAGTATTTTGCAACGAAGTGCTGCCCTTTTTGAAGCAGAATTGTGAAACTTTGCGTTCATACTTTGTGAATGAAATTTGATCAATAAAGAAGAGGATTACAAACTAGACTTTGCGTTGGATTCGATACTTTTATGAATTGATCTTATTTGGTGGTGATTAATTGATGGAATCTGAAGGACTCTAAGTAATTTATGTAAACTTTGTGTTGCATCTATTATTTGGATTTACATTTGTGTTTTTGTTTATCTTTCGGTTGAATGATCTACAAGACTTTGCGCTTGTAATTGTTCATGCTCTTTGATATTTTGGTTGGATGATCTACAAGACTTTGCGCTTGTAATTGTTCATGCTGTTCAAGGAATTGCTGCGTCTAAGAAGACTTTGCTCTTCTAACGTGACAAACGATACATTTTCACAGATTCAACATTGATAAAGCTACGGAACAACTTTGTGCCTTCGTGAGCTTTCCCTTTTACTTTATTTGTTTATTGTTAAATTACTTCTGGTATCTCTACGCTTTGCTTTGACAAGATAGAGGTATTGGTATTACTACTAGTTGATCGTTTAAAGTTGTTAAGAATTGTGAACTTCCAACAGTGAAGCATTGTAAACATCTTCTCTGAAAAAAGAGAGAAGGATGAATGTAACACACCCCCCCCCACTTCGTAAGTTTTGTGTACATTTTGTAATTACTTGTTTGTTTTACTATCGCTTATGTTAGCAGTAAGAAGGGCGCCTCCCCTTTCCGAGAGGAGAGATTTACATCTCACATAGCTGTGGCTGAAGTCCAAGTTGTGTAATCTATCGAAAAGCTAATTACATAATTTTCACCCAACACCTCTACAAAATAAAAATGTAGAAAATGAAAGCTGTTGTGTTAGAGTTTAGTACTGGTTATTAGGAGCTACAACAAAGACAGTGATTTCATTCTGGTTGGGATGGTGCCTCAGACAAGTTTGTGTATCTATGATTAGTAGAGGACAACAATCAAATGTGATATACTTTCATTTTTTTTTTCAGTGAGATACAAGTGTCAAGTAAGACATCACTTGTAATAGGTCAAGCCATGAATTAGATACAACAAATGTGCAGGATTGTGATCGTTTTCAGATTACTTAGTCAAGGTCTCGACAAAACAGTGAGGTAAAGTTTATGTCATATCTACAAGATGAGCACAGAATGCAGTGGGGGACCATAATGGAATTTTCAGTTTCGAGCTTCAAATGTATATGAGGTTCCAAAATGTGCATTCAAGACAAATCTTTTAGATTCTTAGTACCTGGAGAGTACTCTCAAAATGAGTATTGGATTTCATTTTAAGGATAGTCTATAGCTCTATGTCGATGACAAATAGTATTTTGTTTTAGTAGTTCAGGATAAGGTTTCGGTTCTGGGTAGAGTTTATATCCATAAATGAATTTACAGTTTCTATTTTTAAATACCCACATGTGAATTCTGTTTCAAAAGTGCAGAAAGAGCAATAATAAAGATTTTTGGTATAGCCTTTTTATCTACAAGAGGTCTTGCCGAAAACACATTGTCTTGGCGACTAGGAAGCATGAAGAGTTTCAGAAAGACAGAAGATTCCCTGTGAGATGTCACCCTGACTACATAATGTCTTGGCGACAGGAGTGAAAGTATGAGTTTTCGGCAAGACACAAGCTCTCAAACTGATGGTCGAGCTTTAGAAGGACAGAAAACATGTAATAATCTACAATACCCATATGGGTTTTATTTTAAACAACAGT
The DNA here is from genome assembly GCA_007258455.2 of Sequoia sempervirens. NCBI lineage: Eukaryota > Viridiplantae > Streptophyta > Pinopsida > Cupressales > Cupressaceae > Sequoia > Sequoia sempervirens. The sequence continues at coordinate 165,151,169 of VDFB02270651.1, read as the reverse complement.
TTAAATATAAAATATGCAAATCTCTGTACTGATTCGAGCCTCAAAGTAAGAAGAATACAATTTTCATATGATCTTCATAATAGCCACAAAAGAGATAGCAGAGGAAAAACAATGAAGATTTCTGTGTTGGATCGAGTTCAGAAGAGAAGCAAATGCATTTTCCTTCAATAATTCAAAAGACCCATTTCCAGTTTAGCATGAAATACAGAAGATGCAGTTTCCTTTAAAAATTTCAAGTACCCATCTTCAGTTTAACCTCAAAATGCAAAGAGGATATCTACAGAAATACCCATGTGCAGAAATAGTATCAAAAAGACATAATAGTAAGTTTTATGTTCTGGGTCGAGCCCAAAAGTCAAGAAATTGTTTCATTATAGTGCTCTTTTGGCACGACCTGAACATGGCCAGGAGTTCATGAGATAAAGAAAGCCTTTTAGGGTTTCTACAGAGCAAAGAAAATTACCAACTTAAATTTATGATAGAGTCTAAAGCCGCGGCCATAGCTTTCTCTTTAGTTTCCCAAGGCATGATTTCGAGTTTTGAAGAGTGGTCGAGCTCTTATGATGAGAATGTTACACAACAGTGAGCACGAGAAGCACACAGAAGATTCATAATAAAGACATCAAAGTGAGTTCACCACGGCCTTAGGGCCAAAGTAGAGATTACAAAAACCATTAAATAAAGCTTACCTCTGCACAGTAAAGAAAAACTAGAGCACAAGTCGAGCTTTCATGGAGTGGACTGTAGAAGTCGAGCTCAAACTCATGGTGGCATGAAGGAGTCAAGAAAGAATAGAATCAGAAAAACAAACTCACACAGGCCGTGCCCTTAGGGTTTTGATATTCAAAATAATGAAGTAGAATGACTATCATACTTCAAAGTCAGACTTACCCACTAGAGTTCTTGGTCAACTGAAGAGCAGGGAAAGATTACTGAAGCACACGGGCTCGAATCCAACACCATCATAGTGACGTTGTTCATGCAGACAGAAGGTCTTTCTTTTCAAAGTCACAGGTGTGAAATGATGATAATTAGGGTTTGACCCTGTTTTGATCAAAGCCCTAATTCGAACCTTATAAAGTTCCAGAATGTTCATTCAAGATGCACATGTTGAATATCAAATGGTGGCCGAACCCATAATGCCTTCCTTATGATTTATTTAAACCTAAGTCTAAACTAATATTCATGTAAGTGATGTCTTAAGTATTTAAGACTTATTGTTTTGCCTTAGAGAAGTAGGGGTTTATGCCTTAGGGTATTGTTTTAAATGAGAAGACAATGAGATAAGATTTATGAATGCCTTATGCTTAGTGCCATATTTTTAGGGTTTCTCATTTTAATTGGTTTTATGAGAAATCAATGAGAAGTTTGGATAAGAAGAAGATTATGTAATGTGTTTTTTATTATTTTTTGAGAAAAATCAATTATTGTAATGGAGAAATAAGGGTGATTATTTCTTTTTGCAAAAGATTTCCAATCTTTGAGTTGCAAAAATAAACAAATCGTAAAAATATGCATCTTGTAAAGCAGAAGCACAAAAGCGATATTTTATAAACTGCTTTATGTTTTCTTGCTATTTTTAGCAGATCTTTGACTGACTTTTCTTCTTGGTCAGATTTTAGACTTGTCTTGGAGAGATAAGGTGTTTTTTGTGCTTTTAAAGCAGATTTAGCCTATTTTTAGAGGCTTGACAGGTTCATCATAAAAGCATTGTGTTTTTTTTCTGCTTTTAAGTAGTTTTTTGAGTTTGTTTGAGGCCTTTTTTCCTTGAGCTTTTTCTGAGCTCGGATTAGGGTTTCCTTGAGAGTTCTTTTGATAGATTTAGTCTTTCAACTCTCCATTCTTAGGAGTTGAGATCAGAGTTTCTTGCCCTTACTCATTTTGGGGAGCTTGTAAACCTTTTTACTCGGTTTTGACAGATTGACACTCTTCCAGTTTTAATAGAGCAACAAATTTCTCCTTATTTTCTGTCTCAAATTTTGTAATAGCGATCTGAAATACTTGTGTTTTCAAATTGGAATCCTTTTATGTCTTGCTGTCATAGGTTGTGTTTCAGAATTATATGTTTCGGGTTGCATGTTGTATTTGTTTTCCAGATCTTCATGCAAATCACTGATGGGATATGTGCCAATGAGATTGTGAGGATTACTGCAATAGAGAAGTTGTTATGAGTGGTTAGGTCTGAATTCTTATAAGTTTGGTGAATCATCTTTTAGAAATAGGTTTTTATGTTCAGTTATTCTTCATCCCTTTCCTCAGAAGCTGTTTTAGAATAAAATTCATCATTCGGAGAACCAGCTCACTCTGGAGATTCCTCTTTCGCGTAAGATCACCCACATCTGAAAGAGGTTTCCATGTTTCAGTAGTTTGCTGAATACTGCATTCAGTAGGGTGCAAAACTATTGATAACAATATTATTATGCCCATGGTCAAAGAGATCGATACCATAGAAGTGACTTTGACAATATATTGATATCTTATCAAAGATGTGATAATATATCGACATCTCATCAAGGACAAAATGACTGTCCAAAACCTTGCAAGATATGATAAATATCATTGGAAATTCATATGCCAATATTATTGCCCAAAGAATAAGGAGAAGCAAGGAAAGTATATATGAACCTCACTATCATCCTGTCATTTCATTGAGACCAATTATACCATATCATCACTGCTTAAAGAGTAATGTATCAACATTCAACTATCATGATAATACGTTACCAAATGTTGTACCAATGCCATATGCCTTACCAATTCCATAGTGTCATGTCAACAAGAATATCAAGAACAACAATGTCATATCAACCACCCACTTCAATGAGAACCATGCAACTGACAGCTTATCATATCTTGTCACATCTTTTGTCAACAAGGAAAATAAAAAAAGAAGGGGACAACTAACAACAACCTTTAGGAGCTATTGTAGGCAGCTTAGGAACCACAAAATCCTTAGCATAATCTGTAATCAATAGAATCAACCCATTATGCAACACGTGATTCTTAGGGTTCCTTTTATGATCCTTAAGACCAAACTCCAGAGAAGCCAAAAGATAGAAAGGAAAATAGATTCTCTTCTTATGAAGAAAATGATTCAAAAGAAGAAAATGATAAGCATTAGTAGTAGAGAACCGACCTTCTAAGGTAGTGTACCTCATTAGTTCCTCAACAACATCACCCCTCAGGGCTTTGATGGAGTTGCGTTGGTAACCACCACTCTTAGCCTGCTTGAGCTTTTGTTCTTCATCGCCTTTGAAGAAAATCTACATAGTAGCTTTTGATTCCTTCTTATCCCTATAAACCTTCTTACCATTCGAAGAAAGATTAGTGATATTCGCAATGAAATCTTCATTGATGTCAAATTCCATACCACCCCATTTGAACACCTTGTTATTCCAACCTTTGACAAATGAGGCTGTCCTACGGGTTATTCCCATGGAGCCACTCCAAGTATGGAGTAAGCCCACCTTTATGCAATCTTTGTCACACCTCAGTCTTGTTTTTCAAGGTGTCACAGGAGAAAGGTTCTGCCCTATTTCAATCGCCGCCCATGGTCACAACCTTAGCTAAACACAAAAGCTTGAGAACTTTGCAAATAATTAAGAGAAGCCTCGAGAGAGGAAACCAGAAAATACCCACAATCTATGTGGCAACGACATGGTGGTAGAGGGTCATAGTGAGCCTTGAAGGCTGCCCCATACAAAGATTACTAAAAGTACCATAAGGCTGATCACGATCCAACTCACCTTCATTCCAAGCAATAATCGGCCATGTGAACAGGGTCATGTGAGCAGAAAACATGATTAAACTGCCATCCAACTTAGCAATGTTGGTAATCATGATTAAGACAAGCAAGAGCCTCAATGGGAAGGGGGTTGTCCACATCCCACACCCTAGAGGCTCTAACACCAAAGTTAGAAAATACATCCGCAAGACTGTTCCCTTCCCTAACAATGTGAGAAATATAAAATTCTTCAAAATAATTTAAAATTTTAATGGCATCCATAATAAGGGATTCAACACTACACGAGGGAGCAGAAGATTTCTTCAAATTGTTGATAATATTTAATGATTCTCCCTCCAACCACACCTTTCTATAGCCTTTAGATTGAGCCATTTTCAAGCCATGATAGGTTGCAAATGCTATCACGTATTGTTAATTGTAAGAAAATTGAGTATTGCCTAGATTGCAATTGTGAATTATATGGCAATTTATATTACAAGTATACAAATGATAGATGTTAACAAAAGGATAAACAAAGTGAATAGTGTGTAAAGAAAATAAAGTATGTATGTGCTAATAGTGTGGTGAACCATGCATTGTTAAGTTCTAGGAAGATGGGGTAATATAACTAAGCCACAATTGCACATTTGCTAGTGATTTCTTGTACTTATGTAAAGTAAGTAGATGTTTCCAAAATTGAGACAAAAAGTGAATATTGTTTAAAGAAAATAGAATATGTTTAAGTGCATTGCTCTTGTTCTATGGTGAATTTTTGTAAAGCGTTTTATATTATAACATGAAAGTGAAACTAGTAAACATGTTGTGCCCCAAGTATGAGATACATGGTATTTGACTTGGGGTAAGGATGAGGGACATCAAGTATGATCGCTTATGTGTACCCTTTATGATGATATATTGTGTAAGTCAGTTAGTTGTAAAATGATGTAAACATGATATGTGGATGTGTGTGCCTATTGGAAGAAATGTAATGTACTCATTTGTGAAAGTCTTGTCTGTATGTTAAATGTGTACCCCTAGTGTACGGCTCCCCTATGAGATTGAGATGCCTGCTAGTGTAAATAGGGGTTGAGGGGTGAGAGAACCCCAAGTGGGAACTCCATGGTTTCCCTTGGACGTGTTCTTAACCTACCCCCTACATATGAGAACCACACTTGTTGGTTCATAGTGAAAACCTACTCCTTGATGTTTATAACCCATGGGTAAAGGATGAGATTACTTGGGTCATATAGTGATCACATATTTTGGATACTTCAACAATGTAAGGCATTGATACTATGTGGAAGAGTCCACCATGATATTGTGAGCTATCATATTTATGTGGTCAGGGACCACCAATTATTGCATACTATTATACTTATGTGGTTAGAGAACCACCATTCCCCTCCTCCCCTTAGGTGGATTTATCAAAGTCATGTGGTGCTCGTAATGTGAAAGTTTTATTGTTGAGATATGAATTATTGATAATTTCTTAATTGATGATTTGTTTTATTATATGCCAATAGTGTTAAATTTTTACATTTTTTTTACTAGGGCTATTTAGCCATTGGAAGGTTGTCATAGTCCATTGCCTCAAGGACTTATTTTAATTTCTATTTTTGAATTAAGATTGGAATGTTTAAATGCAGTTGTAGCTGATCTTTATTTGGTTTTCCTCACGAATTTATAATTTTATGTTTATTAAAATATTGGATTATGATTTTATGTTTCTCGGTTGAGGCTTCTTATTATTTGCTAACTGCTAGCAAGTGTGGTGTAATGTGACATGTGTGAAATTTCCATATCTCAGGGGGTTCCCTAGCAGGTCGTATAGGGGAGTAGATGCGCTAGGGAATTATGAGTTATTTGAAAGGGGTGGCAAATGGGACCAGTATGGAACGGTCATTAATTAATTCTTCCCCTAGTTCTATGATTATTCTTTTGTACCTTCCTCTTGGAGGCTAACCCCCTTACACAAACAAGGGAAGGTACCTATGAGATGTATGGTATGGTCCTTAGAGAAGGACCTTGAGACCATCTTTCCTAATGGCTATGGCATCCAAGAATCTCCATCCTTGTAAACCCCATTGTGTAAACCTTATGATGTGAATTATGTGTAATTGTTGTGATGTGTGGGTAAATTTGTAAATAAATGACATATGAAAATACTTGATTGCTATGTGTGAAAGAAAGTGGCAAATAAATTGGAACTACTATTCTTGAGACATGAATTAATATTAGAATGAAAATACTTTCTAACATTGAATGAGTGACGTTTATGATGCAAAAAGGAACCTCAAAGGGTATCCAAGGATCTTAATTTGTTTGGATATAAGTTGGTACAATTTTTATTTGAGGATGTTGACCACAAGGATGACTATTAGCATTTGTCATATTGTGACTATATTGCATAAATATATTATGATGAGAAATTTTGTTTTGAGTATTTAGATGTTGATTCATGCAAGAGATGTATTTCATGTGTGCTTATAATGGAATGTTTTAATTGTTTCATCAAGAAATAAACTGTAATTAATATGATAATATATTTATGTGCATTGTTATATTGATATTATATTTCTAGACCTTAACGACTTCCAGGAGGAAGTCTAAACTAAGGGGAGGGGGATGTAAGACCCCACCTCGTATGTACTTAATACAACCATAATTTTTTTTCTTGAATCGATAATTTAATATATTATGGATAATAAATAAGGTGATCTTTTGGCAATATTCTTGCATATCATTTCAACATTATGTTTTATTGTCATTACCATGAAAGTAGAATGCATTCATGTATCGTGGAATACAAATTGAAATTCTAAATGGATTAATATATAGTTAAAGCTTAGAATATTCAGTTAACATATTAATGTGATACACAATTGATACTTATGATTGTGTTGGTAATGTGCAGGAAGGCAATGATGTTAGCATGAGAAGGGAGACCAAGAGCAAATCAAAAGACTTCTTTTGAGGATATAAATTTGACCCCATTGGGGGCCTAGAAACAAGTGGATTTAATGTATTGAAAGATTGAGGTTGTGAGGATTGTTTTAAAATGGTTAATTTATTTAAGGTGCACATGAGGGCCTTTAATTGTGATTTATGTGAGGTATAAGTGGGGAATTAGGTCTTGGGAATCCCTTACCTAAGTTGAAATTCGGACAGGTCCTTAAATGGGTCTTAAAAGAGGGTTGTTGGTCAATTTTCTTGGTTGGGATGCAAAAATAAACCCCCTAGGGTCTATACCATAGTGGTAGGGGTCAAACGGGCATGCAATAGGGCCCCAAGGACATGATTTGACTCTTAAAATGTTCTCATAATGAGGATTAACGAATTTTGAGGAAAGGATGGGGGTGAAATGATTGAGGGGTAGTCCAAGTGCATGTCCCCCCTCTTTAATGAAGAAGGACCCTCATTGATGGAGGAAGGTACACTTCACACCTCCCTATTCAAGGTTACAAGTTGAAACTCCTATATATCATGGAGAGGAGGAACAGTGGGGTGTTACCCACTTCTCCTCTTAGAGAACCTTAGTGTAAGGGGTATGAGAAGAGGAGAGGAACCCTCCCTTTTGGGGAAATATAGTGTTCAAGATGGCTTGGTTTGGAGAGAAAAGGAGGAAGAGTGTAATCTCCTCACCTAAAGAAAAGAGATATTTTTTTCCCTGCTTCCATTCTCCCTTTGTTTAGTTGTGTAAGAAGTTTGCATGTTGTATGGGTCATGGTTGAAAATAGAGAGTAGAGAACCTAGATGCATGTAAATTGGTGCTATGTTATTCCACTGTACAAATTTGAAAATGATTCTTCCATCATCTTGGAGCTAAAAAAATTCCTTGCTCGGGGTATGGCTAGAACCCACAAGGCTCCATGACACCATTATGGTAGGGTGGAGAGCAAGTCCCTAATTATTGGCTTGTGAATTATGCATTTTGTCAATATTATGTTGTAAAATTAAAAGTTTAATTGATAGAATTATATCTCCTTGCAATAAATAAAAGAGAGATGAAATGGAGTAAGTTTAAGTAGTATTAAAGATATTATCTTTCCTTCTCATAAAATACTCAAAACAAAATAGGAAAACTTGTTCATCTTTCATTTTAAGGAATTTCGAAAGACTTGTAGATTGGTATCATTTCAATAAAATCTTATTATTGTATCATTGGTTGGAAGTTGAAAGTCCATACTAATTCAGTATTGCCCTTGTGTGAATATGAAGTCATCTGTCTAAAGGGAAAATACAGGTATTTGGTACTGTTGTGATGGAATGCAAAAAAGGAAAGAGTATTGGAGTATTATAATGCTTGTTTGAAACTATTATTTATTTTGTATATAAAAATGTTCTCCTTTTTGGTTTGCATATAAAATTAAAAAAAATATTATTTGCAAAATACAATGATATGCAGTCTTGTTCGAAGATAAAGTGTAATCTATCCTCACAAACAAGGGAGAACATTTTCTATTCACTAGAAAACACAAAAAAATACCTTTCTTTTCCATGGGCCGAAATAAAGGCCTAAATGTTGCATTTAGTACTGAGAATAAGTGAAATATTTTGTTTGTCCATTAACAAAAGAAACAAAGAGTTAGAAAATTTTAGTGTAATTGTCATTATTATTATTTTTGAATGTGTAAAGAACTGTAGTTTCACCTCCACTAAAACCATTGCTGGTAATGTGTTTTTGAAAAATAAAGAGTATATGTTAGAAATAATAATTGCATCTATATTTCAAATGGACCCTGTATAAACATTACTTATGTTTAAATATATATGTATATATACTATCTCTTTCTTGGAAAATATGGAATCAATAGGCATGATGTTAGTATTTAATTGTTTTTTTTAAATGAGAAGAGAGAAATATCTATATACTCTACTAAAGTCTAGGTGTCAGTAATTTACTTATTTAGATTCATTGCAATAATTATACTCATACAATATTCGGCTAACATGCTTTAAGAAGTAAAGGATACAAATAGGTTTCAAGTCCCTTATTCTTCAATGAAGATGATAATCACTAAACTTCTAAAGATATAGCTTTATTTTATTATTGGGTTAAATGCCCTCTGCTAACCATATAATACACATGGAATAATATCAGATAATACTAACCCATTTCCCTTGTTTTACCTGGGCATGACTGGAAACATGATTATAATATATAGGGAGAATTTCATGTGTAGCTTGGGGGTTGCAGCCTACGAGCATCTGCACCCCCCACCTTCCAAGCTCACAGAAGTGGATGTTGCGCTAAGCTTGCAAGGAATTTCCACTAGCGCCCGACAGATATGATCTGATCTGATGGAAGAACAATAACAATAGATATGGATTGATACCATTTCATTATTCTCTAATGCTGGTAAGATATTTGGAAGTTGGTTTGGGCACAACTTCAAATTACACTATAAATCTAGTGAGTGGCTGCCACCCACCTCGTGCTCTCCATTCCTTTGAGTTAAATTTCTGTGATCACCTTACATTGTATCATCCCTCAAACTATTGTGCTCGTTCTCGACACCTACACAAATAAGCCACATAAGGAAATGGGGCATATAGAGAAAGCATCAAAGAAAATTTGTGATCTTTTCCTCATATCAAAACCATCACAAAAGAAAAAATATATCTGAAATCTTCTCCCAACGCTTCACCTTAGGCTCTATAGAAAAACGTTAAAGAATAATGAATTAGGATGGGTGTGGCATTCGTACCTTTCAAATCGGACTGGTAGAATTAAATCTCTGTCACACCGATTAACTACTCTTGGAAATGGAAGAGGTTGAGATCTAGCGTAAAGAGGATAGTTAGCAATAGGACAACCCTGCTTTTAATGATTAAGCTAGACCCTGTTATTAATATCTGAGCTTCAAAGAATAAATCCCAAGCAAGGAAAACAAAATAAAAATGAGAGGCCAACGATAGCCATGGAGCCCTTGCATAATTTCCTAAGGGCTTAAGTAAATAAATTTATTAATTAAAAATATTTTCCTTTATTGATGATCTTAGTTTGGCACACAATAAGTGAGTTGTGATCCTTGGTTAAATGTACTATTCAATTCTAATGTGCCTTTACGCCTTAACCATCAACAACCAGTCCACTCGCGGCTTGTAAGGGGCATAGAATTAAATTGAAAACCAAACCCCACTATACTTAGAGTAATGGCAACCGTAGACTGCATAAAGAATCCAATCTCCAGTAACGTTTTATGGTGGAGTTGCCAGACGAAGTTTTTAAATCATTTCCATGGTGTCTTTTCGGTAATTATTATGTATAAGAGATTGGTGTATTTGTCGTGTCAAGGGAGATAAACTTGTAACAAATTTGTTGTTAGTATGAATTCCCAAACTACCCATTTGTTGAAGCGTCTTCTTGGATAGTTTGTCATTATCCAGGTTTGAAGAACAAACTTAGTCTTGATATGCTGTAATGTAAAGAATAAATTTCACCATTGAATTTAGATTTCTCCACCTACCAAAACAAGCTCAACATGCCCCTTTGGTGCAACTACCTTTCTGGAATGCCAAATATAGATAAATATTTATTTCCAAATCAATATAATATAATGATCTCGTACACACATGCTATGTCGTATGTATAAAAAAATCGATGAATCTTACTGAATGCTAAGTAAAAAACTTTATTTTCAATTAGTTATGTGATTTTCAAATTTTTTGTTTCCTCAATATGAAATTTAATGCTATGCTATTCTCTAACATTATGAAGCCAAGTATCTAAATCGGCACAACCCATCAGTGAGAGTCAATTAATTTTATGAGCTACTTTCTTGTATCTCCACACACACAATCTTTGCACTGTAAAATCTGAAAATTTATTGGTTGTAGGTTTTTGTCATTTGTGGGACATTTATCCTCTTTTGTTGATATTATGAATTGGTAGAATCTCCACATCATTCCATTCATTAGCATATAGCTAGACTACAATCATCTCTGGAAGTCTAATAACCCTCTATACTCCTCCAGCTTTTGCCTGAGTTTCACACTTTTGTTCATTAAATATGTCTTCATAAGTTGTGGGTTCTTTCATACTCAGAGGTTTTACACTTGTGTGATAACGTCCTTATCCTCACAAGATCTTTAAATTCTTTTACCTTAAATTAAGCCCGATCATTGTTATGATAATTGCAAGATTAACAATTTAAAACAATTAACATCGGTATTGTGAAGTAGGCAGAATTGTGTTGGAAATTTACGACCTTTTTAAAAAGCCACTTAAATAATTAGAAGACTTCAATTTAAGTCAAGCCTCTTATTCCAACAAAATTATGTCTTAAGGAAATGGAATATATCCCCATTCCCCTATGAAGAGAATCATGATAATTTAAAATAAGATTATATGCATAATGGACATTAAGTTTTATTAGAATTTTAGAAAGGAAAATCTTTTCCTCTTGTTTTTAATTAGTTTCTTTTATAAAGTAAAATAGGAAAGAAGAAGTATATATATATATATAAACAATTACTAAATATTAGCTAAATATGCATAAATATATATATATTGTAATATATTTAGACAATAATAGTAAATATTTTTTTTGCTAGGGTCGTAATAAATAATAGTGTTTGTATAGAAAATTATTGGGGATTTTTTTTTTAGCTAAAATTTTTGGGGCATGTCATCTCTCGTGGTAATCAATAGGGCATTACTATTAAATCAAATTTAACCTTAACATCTCCTTGAATAATATTACTAATATTGACATCGTCATGATTTCAATATTAAATCCACTAATGTTAAATCATAATACTGTTATACGTGGTTACTATTCTAAGGTTATTAACAAGAAATGATAATTGTATACTGCTTATGGGGCTCTAACATTAGTATTATTAGGAGCATGCATACTCACAAGTATGGTATATGATCAATTGCGAAGGGAGTTCCTCTTTATGTCTTGTGAATATAAATAATCACCACAATAATTATAACACATATATCATAAAATTTATTGAGAACAATAGTATAATAATTTCATTGTTAAAATTATCATTCCTAATAGTGTCATCATGTGTGTGAGTGAGTGCACTAAGTTGAAGGGTTATCTATGTCATTTGAAGCTTATAGGAGGTTTTCATGTTGTGCTATGTTGACATAGCAATAGTGGTTGTATACTAAGGTTTTAAAAAAAAATTGTTGGGATTTTCTAGCAAAATTTTGGGCATGACATTTTCCCTCTTTTCTTGTTTTTCATTGATCCCTCTCTCGAATGTAAGACTAACTTAGTGAAAGAGAATAAAATCATGGACAATCATGACAATCAAGTTTGTTCTTCTCCCAATATCTATCCTATTTGTGAAGAAGATATTTTGGTGTTAGAGGAACCCATCATTGAGAACCATGAGAATCCTATTTGTTTCTCTTCTATTTCGGAAGGCATTATTGAACAAGAGGATGCAATCATTGATAAGCAATACAACCATAGTTGTTCTTCTCTAGATGCCTTCCCTACTTGTGATGAAGTTATCTTAGAAGATCCAACCATTGAATGTCATGAAGATATTGTTTTCTCCCCTATAGGGAAGATATCATAGCGTAAGAAGATGATAGCATTGATACATGTCTTTCAAACAGTAGTAATGTGGCTTCCTTAGATGAATATGATAAGGTGACATTAGAATTCCCCTCACTAGAAGATAATCAAAATAAAGATAAGTTTGTTGAGGTTCTAAATATTAGATATCCCTTGATTATTAGACCTCCTACAATTCCTTTAATTATTGGATCTCCCAAGTCATCTCCTAAGCCACTTCTTATCAGAGGACCACCAAAACACCAACCACAACCTCCAGGAACTATCTTAAATTTTGCAAGGAAACTCACTAATAACAATGTTTCGTAGCAACTGAGTTATAATACTTTTGCTCATACATATAACACAAGGAACAATAGGAAACCACAAACAATACCTACTTCATTACCATTGCCTCAACCAATTTTTCCTAACTTTCTCTTCACCTGTCTTTGCACAGTGGAAAGGAGTATGATCTTTTGGAACAACTTAAAAACACTCCTACTAAGATATCTTTATGGGATTTGATTCAAGCATCACCTAATTATCATACAATGCTTCAAAATTCCTTACAACACGTTATTCCTCCTAGTGCATAACCAAATGATGTAGTAGCCCTAATTCAAGGTATGAACTTGGTCAATTTAGATATTACCTTTCATCAAGATGAGTTACCTCCATTAGAAGTGCAAAAACAAAATGAGGCCTTGATGATATTGACTATTATTAATAGACATGGAATAAAAAGAACTCTCATTGACAATGGTTCAACCCTTAAGGTGTGTGGTGTAAACCTTTTGGATAAGATTGGAGTGGATAAGACTAAAGTTGAACCTGATTCCTTGTCTATCTGTGGGTTTGATAATGTGGGAAATCAACCTCTTGGTGTGATAACATTACTTGTGATAGTTGGAGAGGTTACATTGCAAACCCCTATTCATGTTATGCCTAATGAAATCTCATATAATATTCTCCTAGGTAGACCTTGGATTCATGCAACGAATGTAGTGTCTTCAATGTTACATCTTCTAGTGAAGTATGTTTTTACACAATCAAAGCTGACCCACAATCAAAAAAATGTTTGCAAACTAAAATTGATTGACATCCTCTTACAACATTGACACCAACTACAAAATTGGAAATTATACAAGAATTAGAAGATAAATCAATCACGAACTATTAGATGATGATTGGGGTTCCTTAGATTTTACACCTACATTCATGGGAGAATACAAGATTACACACAAAATAGGAAAAGAGAAAGAAAGAAACATACTATCCACACAATATGAGTCATCAAAAGCACACGAGTCCACAACTTTTAGCAAAGAAGAGGAAAACAACAATTATACATCCACATATGATGAGTGTGATCATGAGAAACCACCAAATCCAAAAGAAATGGAAAAAATTTATGGGATAGGTTATGAACTTTTGAAACAACTTGGATATGATGGAAAAGGATGTGGTGCTAAAGAACAAGGTATTTGTGTCCCTATAGAGCCTAACACACAAGAAACAACTAGTGGTCTTGGTTATTATCCTTCGAAAGAAACAAAAGCATCAAAGAAACCTTCACTTAATATCAATGTCATCATGCAAAACACTCCTAGGACATCTTCAAACACATGTCTTAGTAATTATTGGGGTTCATTCTAGATTTTACACCCTCTTTTATGGGAGAGTACAAAATATCACAATCTAAAGAATCTTGTGTATGTATGACACCTTGTACTAAGTAAGAAACATCTTTGTCACAAAAGAAAGGAACATCTTCTACCATTGATCAAGAGGGTACCTTGTCAAGGCTTCTCCAAACCTAGTTGATATCTCTCCCTCCAAAAACACGAAATAAATTTTATAACAAAAGTTCATTTTGTGCATATCATCGAGTTCATGGGCATTCTACTAATGAATGTAAGGCTTTGAGTAATAAAATTCAACATCTTATGGACTGTGGTGCTCTTGTGTTGATGCACCTATTTCCTCTAATTGATAATGATTTTCATCCTATCATGCTTCTCATCACTATGTGGCATTGGCAGCTTTATGTGTCTTGATAGTTGCCATTCATGGTGGTACAATATTAGATGCAACCATATTTCTCTTGGAAGCAACATGATAGTTCTTGGTAGTTGTCTCTGTCTCTATGATTGGGGGAAAGGATAAATAGTTTTTGGATGTGTGCATTCTATTCAAGGATCTACTCCTCCTCTCTTTCTACTTAAAATACCAACATATAAAGTATGTTGACATTTCAAGTGGGGGGCATATTGTCCCTCATTCATTTTTTGCATGTTCCCTTCCTAGTGACGATAGGATACATCTCCTATAAATCATGGAATTTTTATTCAAAGTGTGGTCGGCTTACTTCATGTGATGTACCTTCTTGGTGGTGACATCGGGTTTGATGTCCTTTAAGAGCATGACCTTTCTTGGCATATGACATTCCTCTTAGTAGTAATGCTATGGTTTGCATTCCTTAAGTTGTGGATCTTTTATCCTTGACTAGTCCTCTCTTGGTGACATTAAACATGATGTTCCCTAAGGTGAGACCTTTCATAAACTAATCAAAACCCCTTTGACTATACTATCTTATTGCATTTTAAACTTTATCATGGCCACCAAGAATAACACAACTTGCTTGATAGTGGAGCCTTTTTGTTTTTCATGTGTGTCTAGCATAATGTAGCTTGCTAGCCTTGTGGAACCTTTATGTTGTGGTGCCTTATCAAAGTTATCAAGGAGTATGACTTTTGGTATGGTTGACGTATGGGAGCCTGTAGACCTGGCATGAATTTCCCATCAACCACCTTTTTATGGGTACATACCGACCTAGTGTGTGTTTCTCATATTTTTCTTGGGGGCTCACCTATTGGACACTAGATTTCACTAGCCCTTATGAGCGTATTTCTCATGGCCACTGAGCATAACACAACTTTCTTTCCTGTGGATCCATGTTTTTCATAAGTGATTTTACATCCTTATGAGTGTATTTGATGGACATGGCATAATACAACTTTCTAGTCCATCTCTCTTTCCTCCTTGCATTAATTTTGACATTGTATGTTTGAGTATCTTGTCTTGTTGCTTCATATCATACATGCGTGTGTCCCTTTGTTCTTATGTTGGTTTGTCATGGGATCTTGATCTTAGGGGCTTGATCATCCTCCTTGATCTTTGTCATCATATCCCATCAACATTTGTACACTTGGACCCCTCTTGATGCTTATTTGTCTACTTTAGTGTGAGTTTGAGTGTAGGTCTCATCCTCTCACTAAAGTGGGGGCTAAATGTAGTGTAGAAAAATGTACACATTTACATTTTCACACTATGTTTGGGTCCTTTAATTAATTGGACTTAATTAAGCCTCTAATTGACCTAATTATGCATCTAAAATCCTAATTAATCTCGCTTTATGAAAGGGGAACATGTATTAAACAATTGCAAACATCAAATTAAACACCTTGAAAATTGTGTGTCCTAGATTTAGGACCTAGGACCCATTCGCTCAAGGGAAAATGGGTCCCCTTTAGATTCTAGAACCTAATTTAAAATATGTTTTGGTGGTATTTTAATGATCCCAATTCAAGTTGCAATTGTCGGCCTTTGATGTTTAATTGTCGGGAAATTAGAAAATTACCTATAAATATAGTCTTTTTATCAATTCAAAACATATAGCATTAAGGAAAATTTCACATGAGCAAATATTATTGTCAAGAGTATTGGAGAGCAGATTTTTTAGTCATCTACAACAAGATTCAAGATCTCAAGCATCATGTCAACATTTATGTGTGTTCATGCACATTTGGAGCTAACATTGTGATGTAGGTTTCAAGCATTCAATCATCAAGATCAACATCCAATCAAGCCATTTCATGCAAGATCTAATCTTTGGAGTGATGTGTTAGACTTCAATCCTCCAAGGGAAACCATTAGAGGGTTTGGTGAGTTGCAACAAGCTATTGTTCATTCATCATTCCTTCCATTTATGATTTCATTTCATTTCAAGGTTTAATTACCAAACTAGGGTTTGACCAAGGCAAACCCTTATACACCAATTTTTTTTTTATTTTTCTTTTTGTGTTTGTAGATTTGTAGGTGAAGAAGGATTGAAGATTAGATCAATAGTGCAAGTTTGCAAAGTTGTCGAATTTGTTATCAAAGTTGTCAAGACATGGAAACTCAGATCCCAAATTTATTTCTGATTTTTTAGTAGTGAAACTTGGGGCAAACAAAATCTCAAATCCATCTCTAGAGGACCCCAAAAGTTGAGTGGAAGAGCCCCACAAAGACTCATTCGTCGTAGGACGAATCTGTCCCAGGAGGACACTCAACAACAATTTTTGGTGATTGGTGATCTATCGGTAGTCTCCGGTTTCTATTTCCGTTACACTTTAAATTGATGATTCAAGTTTCACATTACATAATTGATTTTATTTACTATTTTTTAGTTTTTCTCTCCAAAGTGTTGTTCAGGTAGATTTTACCCCATCCTCAATCAAAAGGAAATTTGCAAGATCTCCAATTGGGTTGACTCACCTAGGGTTGAAAGTCAATCCTACCATTGGGATCTCATTTCTTAATGAAAATAGAAGAAAGTGTAGGTGCATCACATATTCAATCACCCCATTTTTTATCACACCCACTTTCCTTTTTCTATGTTTCAATAATTTATTCAAAAATATGCATATTTTCCTTCACACTTTTGCACATATTTCCTTTAGAATTTTCTCCAACATTCTTCAAAACAAAATTGAATTATTCTTCATAATTTTTTGCTCTTGGAATAATCTAGATCTACTCTTCTTTTAGAAATTCCTTCACAAATTTGATTATATTCCTAAATAAAAATTTGTTCCAACATTCTTGAATTTTTTTTGAAATATTCTTCATAATGTTTTGCTCTTGGACTGCTCTATATTTTCTCTAAATTGAAAGATATTTCATTATGTTGCATACTTAAAAAAATATAGAATAACATCTATTTATATTTCATCATGTGCCTTTTCACCAGCTATTCGACCTCCTCAAAATGGGTTGGACATGTATAATTTTAATCCTAATTTTGGACAACATACTCTAGGAAGTTGGCCAACATCATCATAATATTTTAAATTCAAACTTGGGCACCAAGGATGGGTTTGACCCAAAGTAATTTAGATTTATTTTCCATAATTCCAATAGTAAAGGAAGTGATAAAACACACATACTTATACTGAGAGGGAGGGTGAATCAGTGTAAGCCAATATTTTACTAATTTAAACTTTAATAATCACAATGAAGTAATCATGAAAATCCACACACATAAGAGGCACAAGATTTTACATGGAAACCATTATGGGAGAATACCATGAAAAAAAATTTCTTGTATAAAACCTTCTTACAAATTTCCTAGGCACCAACCTATTGGAGACACCAATCCCCACCACTGAGCACCAACCTAGTAATAAACACCAATCTCCTCTACCAAGAGGCTCCAACCTCTTGATCTCCTCAATTAGGAGGCACCAACCTCCAAAGAAATAATATGATGATAATATGCAACTTTTTCTTAGATCTTCTCTAATTCTCTTTTACAAATATGCTCATGACTTCATAAAAAACTAACTTAACATCTGCTCACAAATCTTCAATCTATCTATTCATAAATCTACAATATAGTCTTCAATATTTCTTCTTATAGAATTGTCACAATCTTTCTTTTAGATATTCTATAACTTTTTTTTAAAGTTGCTTCATATTCGAATGATATTAAATAATTTCTTGCATTTAAATTTACTCTAAGATCTCCTTAAATATTTTCTATAAGAGAGACAACTTTATGAAGCAATGCACACCTTTCAAATGGATGCATCTCTTATTTTTAAATACACAATTTCACCTTTTCCTTGGGATTCTCGCTAGGGATCAACCCATATTTTAATTATATTTAATCTTATTTTTTTATTTTGCATTCCCAACAGGGCCTCCAACCAAGGGGGGTCACAAATATTTATTTTATTTTAAAATATACTCCAAAGTATGGTCACCAGCTTTCAACCATGAACTCCTTCCTTGGCCTTTGACATCAATGATTTTTTTTTTCCATCAATCTCCCCCTTTGTCATTGATGGAAACCCTACAAAGAAATAGTTTTGTAAGTGCAACAAGACCATACTTCTCCCCCTGACTGAAATTATCCCCCTTTCTCTACTTCTCCCCCTTTAATATCGATGGTAAAGGATCCGTGGAGTAGAAATATAAATCAATGAATAACTTCCCTTGAACACATGCTTCTTCTGAAGAATTTAGTGACTTGATGAGAGTGATATCACTCCCAATTTCTCCCTCAAGTACTCAAAAGTCTCTTGAAAGTGGATTTGTGAAAATGTCCACAATCTATTTTTTATAGCAACATACTCTAATTTAACTTGTTGATAAACCACTTTTTTTTTTTTTTAATAAAAAGGGGGTAAAAACTTTATTGAATATCAAGAAAGAGCATTACAAAACAAAAGGGTAATAGCCCCAGAAGCCAACAAGAAACGGCCAAACAACACCAGAGCCACGTCAACCTAGATCATAATCAGATACATCTTCAACAAGAATCCCCTCCAAATCATGACGTCGCTTAGGGGAAACCTGCTCCCACTCCTCAACCTTCCGACCATCTAAATGCTCAGAGGCCCACTTGGCCAAACAATCGGCAGCCTTATTCCACTCTCGTAGAATATGGACGAAAGACACCACTTCAATCAAAGAGCTAATTTGAAGAACCTGTTGAACCATCTAGGCCAGCTGCCAACTAACATCATAAACTTTCCAATCATTGATTAAATTAACCAAAACCTACGAATCAGATTCACAGATCACCTTGTGCCACCCCAAAGCATAAGCCCTTTCCAAATCGTAGAGGATCGCCAAACCTTCCATAAGGTTGACAGTCTGCATCCCTTCATGAACAACAAAGAAGAAGATCACTAAGCCAGAAAAGTCCCTACCAACACCACCAATCCCAGCAGGCCCAGGATTGCCACGTGAGGAACCATCAGTATTAATCTTCAAAATGCCAACTGGAGGGGGTAGCCATCTTCCCATCCTCTGAACTTTCTTTCTCACCCTCCTGCCTCTCCTAACACAAGCATATGCCATAGACAAACCCTGAATCCCCAATCTATCCACCATCTCAGCATCTCATCTCTCTAAAGGGAACTCCACATCACACTTAGCCTCTATAGTTTCCTGAATCATGCCTAAAATTCTTTGCCAAATTTGCTGCACTAACAACTTTTTGCCCCGAAAAATACGACAATTCCGTTCCAACCATATCTGCCATAGCATGAAGGTAGGTCCAACATACCAAACAACTTGCAAAAAGGAAGCCGAAGTAGGAGGTCTACCCAGACTACTCCAAAAATCCACTAGGGAAGAGGCATGAACATGGGATTTTCCAAACACCCCACCAAGAATGCCAAAGATACACAGCAAAGGGACAATGATAAAACAAGTGAGAAGAATCCTCCTCTCCAGCTCCACACAAAACACATATAGAAGGGCCCTGGAACCCCCTCTTCTTAATATTATCCCAAGTCAAGCATCTATTCCACGCCAAGGTCCAAATAAAGCAATTGCACTTTGGCTAGGAGAACTTGTTCCACACATTCTTCCACCAATGAACCTCCACAACATCTAGCCTCTAAGATAATAACCCCTGATATCCCGAAGAGATAGTATAGACACCCTTAGGATTGGGAGACCAGGCCAAAACATCCCCATCCGGGAGGGAGCTACACCGACAACTAGCAATGATATTTTGAAGCGCAACAAACTCTTCCTCCACACCAATAGCAGGCCACTCCTCAAGGTTCTTCCATCTCGCCACCTCCAGCTGACCATGAGACGAAAAGGACTTAAAATCACTCACCCTCGACCAACCAGCCTCCAGGAACCTCTGACACAGAGTCAACAAATTAGGAAACTGAGAAACAATGGGAGGGAAACCATCCCAAGAGTCGGTCCAAAAATGTGCCTCCGCCCCTCTTTTGCAAATCCAAAATAAGCCTGCCTTGATGAGCACAACCCCTTTTTTGAGCATGCCCCAAATCACCGAACCTTTCCCCACAAGGGGTTAGCGAGGAATATCTATCCAAGGGGTCCCAGGGAAATACTTATGTGATAAAATTTGGGCCCAGATATGATCCTGTTCCACACACCACCGCCAATACAATTTAGCAGCCAACGCCACCCCAGACATAGCAGACTGCCTTAATCCAAGACCACCTATCTGCTTCGGGCTACAAACAACATCCCATCTGACAAGACTCCATTTAGAGGATATCAAACTACTAGCCCACAAAAACTGCCTTGCTAAGGAGTCTAATTCCTTAACAAAACCCATAGGAGCCACCTGGATCATGCAACGATAAATGGGGAGAGCCTGCACTACAGACTTGAGTAACTGAACACAACCAGCAAAAGATAGTCACCTGTGTGTCCAATGATTCACTCTCACACGAAATTTATCAAGAAAATTCTGCCATGAACCCCTAGGCAGCCTTCCCACCGAAATAGGAATACCTAGGTAGGTCAAAGGGAGAGCACCAATCTGAAATCTTAAGATATGTACAATCCGCCTCTGAATGGGCTCTGAAGTGTTGAAGAAGAATATGGAGGACTTATCCTCATTAATCAGCTGTCCCGAAGCAGCAAGATAAACATCCAACACCCTATGTAGATTTGAAGCTTCTCTAATATTAGCCATACCCATAAGAGCAGTGTCATCCACAAACTGTAAATGAGACTGCGGAGGAAAATCCCCTCCCCACCTCCATCCCTGAATGAGACCCAACTCCACATTCCTTCTCAACAAGTGTCCAAGACCTTTAGCAAGGAGAAGAAATAAATACGGCGAGAGGGGGTCTCCCTGACGCAAACCACGAGAGGCACCGAAGAGCTCGGAATGCTCACCATTGATAAGAACAGAGAACGAGGTCAAGGTAACACAACTCATAACCCATTGAATCCAGTCTTCCCCAAACCCAAAAGCACCAAGCACCTTCCGAAGGAAGGACCACCGAACTCTATCATAAGCCTTAGCCATATCTAGCTTGATGAACATCGCCTTATCTTTGGAGATAGCCATAGAGTGAATGGTCTTAGTTGTAATAACCACCCCATCCAAAATTTTCCTTGCCACCACAAAACCACTCTGCTCCTCAGAGATAAGCATAGTAAGCCACTTTTTCAACCTGTCAGCAATCAATTTAGATATAATTTTATAAATCACATTGCACAAGGAAATAGGGCGAAATTGAGTTAACTTATCCACCCCCTCACACTTGGGGATGAGAGCAAGGAAAGTAGAATTTAGAGCACGCAACATCTGCTTATTTTTCTGAGATTCTTGAACAACAACCAATAAGTCCATCTTGATGATATCCCAGAATTCCTGAAAAAATTCAATGGGGAAGCCATCAGGGCCAGGGGCTTTCCCCTTCTTCATCTGGAACACAATCCCCTCCAACTCTTCCAAAGAAATGTCACCCATAAGATGCACCTGCATCTCCCTAGAAACCATAGATGGAATACATGAAAGAACCTGAGCTTCCTCAGGCGACCCCCCCTGCGAGTCTTCCCTAAATAAAGAAGCAAAAAACTGCACAACCTCACTCGAGATTTCCTGAAAAGAGGAAAGATTCTCCCCCTATCATTCACCAGAACCGAGATAGAATTTCCATGTCTCCTGGCTTTCATCGAATTGAAGAAGAAAGTAGTATTCTTATCACCCTCTTGCAACCACTCGATCCGAGCCTTTTGTTTCCAAAAAACTTCCTTCCGCAGCTCACATTCCTCCAGCACCTTCAAAGCCCTAGCCTCCTCGCAAAGCAAATCTTCAATTACCCCATCCTCCCTGATCACCCTCGTAATACTATCCAACTCAGCCTGAGCAACACTCTTCTCATGGAAAATGTTTCCAAAACACCAACGGTTCCAACGTTTAAGTTGGTACTTCACAAATTGCAATAACTTAGTAAAAGTATACATTGTCGTACCATAAGCAGGTCTACCATACCTCCACCAATCAACGACATGGCCATGCAGAGAGGAGTCACACAACCACATAAGCTGAAACTTGAAAGAAGGAGACCGGGGCACCTGAGCAGAAGTAATGGAAAGTTTGATAGGCCAATGATCTGAACCCCTCCAATCTAGAATTTTAGAGCTAGTGGACCACCGACCGCCAACCCAAAAACAGGAAACCAGAAAATGATCCAGACGATCTGCAATGCAACTCTCCCCAACCCTTCGATTGTTCCATGTAAACTGACCATTGATGGGCTTGATGTCAACAAGATTTAAAGCCGCTATATTATCCTGCAAAAGTAGCGCAGAAGCCTCCAATCTAGCAATACCACCTCGCTTCTTAGCGAGCTCATAAATGGCATTAAAATCTCCATCCACAATCCACGGAAGGTAAGGCGCCATGCCACGAACAAACTTGATATGGGACCATAAAAGCTGCTTACCTTGAATCTCAACAGGTGCACAGATGTTAGAGAAGAGAATAGACTCCCTGGTCTCAAAACAAGAGACACTCATAGATAACGAAGACTTAAAAGACATCCACCAAAGAGGGTGAATCTTGCGAGGGTTCCAAAGACAAGCCACTCCTCCAGCCGATCCAAGAGCCCCAATGCATTGGCACTCGCCATTTCCCCATAGCTTAGGCATCAACCCCAACATACACTCAACAGATAACTTAGTCTCTTGAAGGAAAAGAACATCAGGAGAATGACTCCTAATCAAAGCGCGAACAACTTTTTGTATAGGGCCACTGTTCAAGCCCCTTACATTCCAAGACAAAAAAATCATTTCAAGGGACATGAGAAATGAGAATCCAGGGTCTTAACGGACCCTGACTCCACCAAAGTCTCCCCAGTTAATTTAATCCTTTCCAAATCCTTTTTTCTACCAAGCTTGGAGGATTTCTCCCCCACCCCTTTTTTTGGGTCCTTTTGAAGGAGACCCAACTGAGAAGGAGACTTGCTATTCTTAATCAATTTAGAACCTACTTTCCCCACCAGAGAGGAACCATCCCCCACACCCTTCTTCCCTGCAATCGAAGGAACTGACTCCAATCTAACCTCCATCTGAAGGTCGGTTGCCATTTGCAAGGCACCAACATCCTGCATAACCTGAGTAGCTTCAGACAAAAGACCCTCCTGCTCAGAAACCACCACCTTCTGATTTAGATTCACCAAGCCCAGGTTCATTTCCTGTTGGATGAGATCATCTAAAATCTCAAATCTATTGAAGGTGTCTTCATCATGTCTTTCCATCAAGGTCCTCTTCTGACCCTGGTTCCTGTGACGAGCCTTGACAGGAACATAACCATCAGCACCAACCACTTCAACCGGAATGGGATCCTTCCCCTTGTCAACCCTGGGGGGGTTACGAGGGAACTGAGAAGACTGGGGTTCTGAAGGCCTAGCCCTTGGACATCATCGAAGCAGGTGACCATATTCATGACAAAGACAACAGCAAAAAGGAAGAGTCTCATAATCCAGTTGCTACAACCACAAGTAAGGACCCGCACACATATCCACAGAATCTAGTAATGGCTTACTTAGATCAATTTCAACACAAATACGGGCAAAATTCATCACCTTTTTAACCTGAGTCTGTTGCACAGAGCCAACTGGCTTACCAAGCATCGAGGCCAACAGATGCAGATCATCATCCCGCCAGCACTCCACAGGAAAACGAGGGAGTCGAACCCACACCAGAACGCGAGTTAGAATCTCCTCAAAAGGATCAAACCCCGCATGCCAAGGTTTAATAAATAACCCAATCTGGTTATAAAAATAAGGGCCTCCTTCAAAGAACCTAGTACGATTTGCCATGCAGTTAAAAGTTACCATGAAATAGTTATTTGCCAACAACATGAGCTCCATCTCACCCTTCAACATCCAGGTCCGTTGGGCCCATGACTCCAGGAATTGGAATGATATACGCATCCCCATAAACTTGCACAGTAAAGAGTGACCCGAGTAATAATCAATGTCTTCCACAATCATCTCCAGTGGGATAACCAGCTTCGACCTCTCTTTACAACATTCCAGGCACCCATTGATCTTCGTAATGTGTGGCCCACCAGACAGACCCATTCTACCAGCTCCCGAATCAGGAGAAAATAAATTATTTTCAAAAATCTTCGCATCCTAAGAAGACAACTTGGCACCAACTGCCGAGTGATAATCCATTGAGGGAAAAAAACCTGACGATTCACCAAGAGCCATTAAAAGGAAGGGCCCAAGATAGGCTCGCAACCCAAAGCTCCACGGCTGGGAGTGGGGACAACAACCTCACTCACCAATCACACTCCACACAAGACAAGCAAGGGGCAATGTAAAAGCTAAACCCCACCCTCGAAGGGAACACCAATGCAGCCCAAAGAATGGGACAACCCAACACACGGGACCCCTACAACCCTCCAACGCACCACCTCCACCCACTGCAGAACGGAGCCCACACCACCGCCGTAGCCCCATGCACGAGACCACCGGAGACAGGGAAGAGAGACCCATGCGCAAGAAGGAAACACTGCCGAAGAAAAGGAAATAGCCACCGCGGGAGGGAAAAATAGGAAGAAGGAACTCCACCCCTAAACGTCACCAAGAACCCACCCTTCAGCGCACAAAGCAAACAGGAAGCAAACACGGGCTAGGGCTCGGGTGCCCTAGCTCGGCCCGAAGTTGCAGACGCCCTCGCCATCCTCTTTTTGGGCCTAATCAAAATCACTTGTTGATCAACCACTTGCTCTCTTAAAAATATATATATTTGATTGGCTTCATCCTTGAGTGCATAACCAATTTCTTTAAGATGTTAATTGCACTTGTATTATCACATAATATGGAAATGGGATGATCAAATTCAACCTTGATGTCCTTCAAAGTTTGTTTATCCAAAGGACCTGAGTCCAACAATAAGCTATTGCAATATACTCTGCTTTTGCTATAAAAAAGAAATTAAAACCTATTTCTTACTTAACCATGATACACGATTGTTGCCAAGAAAAAAATCACCTCCACTTGTGATTTTTATGTCATCAACACTACCAACCGAATCCACATTTGTATATGTTGTGAGAGTGAAATATTCATCTTGTGAATAATGTAACCCAAAATCCATAGTGCCTTTTAGATATTTAATATTTTATTAACTTCTTACACATGGGTTTCCTTTGGTGTTTCCTGAAACTATGACACCAAACCAACTACTTGTGTAATATCAGGTCTTATAGCTGTCATGTATATAATAAACTTCCAATCATGGAAATTTATAGAGTTTGATGAGCATTAGGAGACTCATCATCCTTACTTAATTTGTATCCTATGACCATGGGAGTGCTCATTGGATTGCAATCCTTTGTCTACCCTTAATATAGTTGGTTTCTAAAATAAATATCCCTTTATTTGATTGAGAAACTTGTAACCCAAGGAAGAAAGACAACTCACGAAGAATTAACATTGTAAACTCTTTTTGCATGTTCATGGAAAACTCTTGGAACATCTTGTCACCACTATATCAAAAATTGATATCAACCACATAGACCACAACAATAAATAGGTCATCCCCTTTATTATTGATATAGAGTTTTATATCCGTAATACCTCTTTTGAAACCTTGCTACTATAAATACTTGTCTAGTCTTGAGTACCAAGCCCTAGGGACCTATTCCAAACCATAAAGCACCTTCTTTAGCTTGCAAACATGGTCCTAAATTTTTTATTGAATGAACTCATTAGGTTGTTCAATATACACCTCTTCCTCCAAGTTTCCATTTAGAAAAGCTAACTTCACATCCACCTAGTTGTTGGCGTTTCAATTCGCACCTCTGGAATGCGGATTAGAAACAAACAACTATGCACAGATAAACTGCTCTTCAAATTAGGAGGGGAAGCTCCCTCTTTGTTGATGTTGCTTAAGAAAGTAAATTAAAACTAATTTTCCTATCTTTTTGTTCAACTAAGAGCACAAGGTTATAAAACTCAAGCGTTGTAGCTGAGATTTTTTGTTTTAGAAGTTCAACTACGACTAAGCCTACTCTAATGACGTTTCTAACTTCTCAAGTAAACATAGAGCAAGAAAGTTAGAAATGAACAGGGAAGGATTTTCTGACAAAATACTTAGATAAACTCTTCTTCCGACATACATCTACTTACTTTCAATGCAAGTTGAAATGGAGATAATATAAGCATAACATAATAAACATAAATTTGAGACTTTATATCATAGCAACAAAGCAGACACAAGACTTTATTTCCTCAAATTTCAAGAACAAAAGATTACACTTCTGGGACAACAGGATTGTAGCAAAATAGGCTTACAATTTAGCCATCAAACCATAATACATTGACACAAGACACATGCACTGAACAAGAACTTGCAACTAAAGAGGCTTGCAAACTTGCTCTTACTCAAAGTGAACTCGCATTGAATTACAACTTGCAACATTACAAGCTTGCAATTTTCTATCACAAGCACGATTTCGAAAAATAATGGGTAAGGCTGCCCTTATTTATTCACAAGCAGAGGAGTAGGGAACCCTAAAATCTCCTTGCTTTTACAACTAAGGCTTGCCAACATGCAAGCTTTATTTTTAAAACTAAACAAGATAAACATCTAACCACCTATGAAAGCATAAAAAATAGGGAATACCAACTATTACAACTTGTTTTCTTTCTCTTCTTCAAAGAGTGGATAAGAATTGAGACAAGAATAGAAAGAAAGCTGGAAGAAAGCTTCTAGATGACCCTTGCTTTAAATCTCATCCACATCTACCAAAAAGCTAATTTGTTTCTTGATTTTAAGTTGAGAGTGTTGTTGAAAATAGAATGTTGATCTACCTTGGAAAAGCAATTTCTCCAAAAAAGCTGGGACCTGGGTTTTGTAGAGAATGACATCCCGAAGAAACCCAGGTGCTCAAAAACTGAAAAAGCTAAATTCCTCCTGAAAAAGCAACCAAAAGCAATTTCTAGAAGAGGAAAAATTTCCCAATGTTCAAGAGGAAGAAAAAGCAGAGAGGCCCATGTGATCATAATTGGAAAAAGCTGAGTGGTTGTGTTGAAAAAGAAACACACTAGATGTTTGGAGCACAAAAAAGCGTTCCTCCTTGCTCACTGATCTTGAAACCATGAAGAACATTGAAAAAGCATGTCGTTTGGGTCTTCAAATCTTTATTGAGAGAAAAGGGAAAATCTTCTTGCTCTTGATGCCAACTTGCAAAAAGTGAATAATGGAAGGAAAGGACGTCTTAAATAAGTTGAGGTTTGAGAAAATCTGCTTTCTTTTTGCTTTAAAACTTCTTGAAGCCAATCCTCAGCAGGTGTATCGAACTTGGATGTTTTATGATGCTGAATGATGAAAATTTTCCTAAGGCATTGAGCCTTGGGCAGCAATCTCCTCTTGGGGTGCTTTTCCTCTCCAGACTTAGCCACTTTTTCACCATTTTCAAGATTTTGCTTGATTTTGACCTCTGTTTGATTTCAATTTCCAGGTGTTCAGTGAATCCTATGATTTAGTGAAACAGTCCATTGTGGAACCTAAGAGAATCTAAAAAAGTTTGTTTGGAGGCAACTTTTGACAAAAACTCCATTTTGACCTTCAAAATCATGGGTGCCTCTGGCTACCTGGGGTGCTTATGATCACCAATTTTAGCCATTTTTCTATATTCTTCAAGTTCTTACTTGCTTTCCTTGATCTTTTGGATGATCAGGACGTTCAACGAATTGATGGTTGGACTTGCTGGATAGCCTGATGAATTCTGAAGGGGGTTCTCTAGAGGCTACATCCTCTGAAAATTGAATTTGGGGCCTCAAAATCTTGGGCGCCCCTAGTTACCTGGGGCACCCAACTCTTCTAGAGTTTATTTTTTGAGCTTTCTCACTTTTCTTTTGACTTTTGACATTTTTCATGGTTTTACCCCTCCGACTAGTCGATGATATCTGATGCTTGTCAACTTCGATGGACCTACTGATAGTTGTGTTGGAAAGCCTGGTCAAGACTGGAGAAGACATGTTGGAGAATGGAACTGCAAATTCATCCATTTGATGCCCCAAAAGCTTGGGCACCTATCTCCTTCTGGGGCGGCCAAGATCTCCAACCTTAGCCATTTTTCTTCAATTTTCAAGTTTGAAGTTTGAGACCTCATGTTATGCCTTCTATTCATTCTGAGTTTTCCGATGGCTAACGGGTCTGCTGATCAAGTTTAGATATCCATTGTGAAGTTGAAAAAATTATGAAGAGATTGAGCATATTTACAAACCCTAACTGTTGGATTTGATCCTCCAAAACCTCAGGTGCCTATCTTCTTCTGGGGTGCCCAAGTTCTCCAGACTTGGAATATTTTCTAATGATTTAATGATTTGGATTCTGCTTCTTGGTTGAGACCTTTTCATTTTATCTTCAATTTTGGATGACTGATTGATCAGATGACTGCACTGATGGACTCGCCGCGAAGTTGAGAAGATTCTAAGCAACATTGTCTAGGAGCACAAACCCCAATTTCATCATTTGATCTCTTGAAAAGTTGGGCGCCCATGGCTGGAAGACTTAGTTTTTATTTTGCAAATTTTGAACTCCTCCTTCGTTTGACGTGCTTGCCTTTGTTCTAACTATCAGAGATGAAAATTTTTCTGAGGCATGGGACTCTAGGCGCCTTGACTGAGATGGGGCGCCTGGACTCTCTAGTGTTAGCAAATTTTTTGTAATTTTCACAATTCTCCAACCTCCATTCTTCGTTCTTCGTTCCTTGATCATCTTCTATAGTTTCTTGATCATCTTTGAGACTTTGAATCTGACACTTGGCAGTTGAATGACCTCCATTAATGGCCTTGAAGCTCCTAAATAGCTTCTAAAAAAGTAGAATAGACCCACTAGGGAAAAATTGATCTTTTGATTATTCTGATTGGACTAGCTTGATGAGGAAGTATTTTCGACCAATCAAAATCAGTTTGAAAAATTTCTATTTTTAGAAAATTTTGCTAGCATTTGTTTCAAAAGAAACCTAGAAAAAGGTTCTATTTTTAGAAAGTTTCTAAAGATAGCAATTTTCCTAAAAAGTAGGGTTGAAAAATTGAGATCTGGGTTTTGTAGACTCAGTTGCTCTGAGCAGACCAATATTGTCAGATTTTGAAAATTTTGAGTTTTTGACCCTCATGCAAGACATGAAAACCCCTTTTGACCTTTTTTGATAATTTTGACAAGACTTTTACTCATTTCCTCAAAATGCCTAACTGTAGCAAAATTTTTAATATGGGGTACAACACTAGAAGAGTTTGAAATTCTTAAAACTAGAAAGGGCTAAGAACATCCTTATAGCCTCAAGATGAGCAATAACAAAAAATGTCTCTTTGAAATCAATCCCCTTAACTGGAGCATATCCCTTGCATACAAACCTTTCTTTGTTCTCGACAACTTGGCCATCCTCATTCAACTTATTCCTGAAAACCCATTTAGTGCCAATGACATTCTTGTCCTTAGGTATTGGGACAAGTACCCAAGTTTCATTTTTCTTTATTTTATCTAACTCTTCTTCAATGGATTTCACCCAGTACTTATCTTCTCGGGCTTCTTTAAAGCTCATGGGTTCCACTTCAAAGAGCAAGGAAAAGTTAGCATGTTTAGATGTATTGGCTACTCTCCTTGTTAGAATTTATGTATCTCTATCACCAATGATTAGATTTTTGGATGATTCTTTTGAAAAAATCTAAATGGTGTCTTGGATGGTGCCCTTCATAGTGTTTTTGGGTCTCTTTATTCAACTTTTTCCTCTACTTCTTTGTGACTATATTCCTTTTGACAATCAACTTCTTGTGTTATTTCTTTTTGATTCCTTTCCTCATAAACTCTCACATTTGCACTCTCAAGCATTTTTTCTCATAGAGTATCCAAGAAATATACCCTCATCACACCTAGAATCAAATTTTCCCAAGTCTTCAATATCTCACCTAATATAAAATTTGCTCCTTGTTACCACAATTTTTTTCCCCTCATAAAATTGTGTTTACTTCAAATTTTGGCTAAGTAAGAAGTTGTCAGTCCTCCTTGTAGTTTTCAAAAGTTTGTCAACCCCCACCTAGGTTGTGATAACCTCACTCTTGTCTGATGTGTTGATATTTATTCCTTAAAGTTGGTCTTTGTTAAGTTAAGAAAATTTTGTCAGAGTTTGAAGTATTTGTCTCAACTTTTGCAAGTCCTGATGAAGCTAAAGTTAAATCATCTCAAAGTTTTGTGAAGGTTTTAAAACCTTAGTCGGCCTCCAATGGGGTTGTCAAAATTTCTTCTTTTCTTTCTTTTGGTGGTGAAGGATTTTTTCCAAGAAGTGATGCGAAGAAGATTACATTATAGAAAAAGCATTTTATAACTTTATAATGATTGCAAAACCTTTGTCGATCCTCGACGAGGTTACAAAAACTGCTCATCCTACCGAAAAAAGTGCCTCTTAGCCATTCCTTTTCAAATATTTAAAAATTAGTTGAGATGAAAGGAAGAGGTGAAAGGTTACATGCTCCAACCTTGGAAGAAGGGTGTGTTAACTACTTATCCACTCAAGCATTAATTAAAAAAGGTTTTAAAGTAGTTCAAGCTATTAAGTAATGCACATTTCAATTGAAATGGGAGAAAGAATTGGAGTAGATTTCTTGCAACTATTGGTCCTGGGATCTTGGGAAGCATTAAAAGATATTATTTCTCTGTCTGATTAAGTTAAAAATTATTGGAAATTTTGTTATAGAGTGGAGAACTATACTGGCATAAGTTTCCCCTTGAAAATTGCACATATATCCTAGTGTTTTAGCTATAATGAAATATATATATTAGGGCTATGAATATGTTTCTAGCCCAACCAACACCATGCCAGAAATTGGGCATACCAAGCTAGGGCATGTGAGTTTGAATGAATTTTGGGACAAAATTGGGAAGCCTATCCCTCCATCCGTTACACAAAGGTTAATTGAAAGTGGGTTATTACAAGTGGTTGCTTTCCCTATTGCAATTCAATGTTCGAATTTGATAGTGGAATGTATAAACCATTATGACTATGAGACACAAGAGGTTAGGACTAGTGACAATAGATTGGTAGTGAAAATTCAAAGAGATACTTTTGCCTCATGTCTAGAAATCCCCGATAAAGAATAATACTCGGTATTTGATTTCACTTTATCACATACTTCTTTTTCAAAGAAGAAATGCTCTTATAGGAACACAATTGCCAGAGAATGGCTTGCCACACCTAAGAGGGGTAAATCCCAATTACCCAAGAACCTGCACAAAAACCATTTTGCAAATGCGATTTTTGATATTATTGTAGTCCTACATAGGTTAAGGGGAAATGAAAAAGCTCATGAATTCAAAGAATGGATGTATTTATTTGTTCAGATTATACTAGGAGGGACACAATTTTTGGATTGGGCTCAGCTTGTCAATGACCAAATACACCATACGATCATCCATTTTTGACTTAACAGGGCCTTTTATATGTCCTCATACTGATTTATGATATTGCTAATACAAGACCCTAGCCGTGATTGAGACCAAGTCCACATCCACGAGAGGAAGTTCCAATTTTTGACTACTATTTAAAGCTGCAATTGGGTAAAAGTTATTATCATCATAGGAGGATTACTGATACCTTTACCATGAGGGTAACTCATGAAATACAATGAAATATTGGTTTAAGGCTTACTCCTGAAGCCATATAGCTAGTTGATACTTATGGGATCCATTTCATACAATTCCAAAGGTTCTCATATATTAGGGTTGGAGGATTCGATGGTCTTCCACTAAAACTCCCTAGGTATGTTGAAGAAAAAATTGTACTAATAGAAGTCTGTAGACAACTTGTAGAGATGAATAAAAGATGCCAAGAAAGAAAGAAGGTTGGCATATAGTTTCCCATTGGACTTGGTTATTTGTCATGCAAATCTATGTCAGAAGCACTCAATATTGAGAGGGACCTAGTTAAGTATACTCCACATTTTTATGATGCTAGGTTTCCTTTTGATAGCAAAAACTTTGTAAAGGATAATCTACAACTAGGTCCTAGTTTTTATCATATTCTTGACTTGGGAGATTATTGGGCTAATTGTACTGATAAATAAGAAGTGAGGAGAAGGTGTTGGATGAAGTTGTATTTGAGATATATAAGGATATTTAACCTAAACTGGGTTATTCAAGGTATTGAAGATGACGAATTAGATTTGGTGGATCCTATCTTTATCAAACATGTTTCCATTCAACCTATGTGTCCATGGATTGGAGCATCAAAGAGATAGAAACCATCAAGGCCAAGACTAATGTGATCTTGAAAAGAACAAAAGAGTGAGTTGCCAAGAAGAAGGTAGAAAAGAAGCATCCCCTAACCAAGTCAAAAAGCACTCAACCTCAAGGAGAGAGTAGCCAACCTCCCATAACTTTAGGGATATCATCTTCTACTTCACATCGGGTACCTTTAGAAATTCAAGGTGATGGAGATGATGAGCCTCCTAAAAGAAATTTGCTAGAGAAATCATGTAGAGAAGATGCTCTTGATCCTCCTCAACAAGATAAGGATAAATAAATAGTCGAAGGAGAAGAAGAAACGGTTAATGTCTCTACTCCATATTATGCAAGTATGTATTTTTCTTCTCCCAAATCTTCCCATGTTAAAGATGTGAATCTCCTAGAGTTGGTCCTAATCCATCTTCTTCTCCAGAACATGGGCATTCTACTACTCCCCCATTGAGAAGAACTTTATTTGGATCCTCTAGCTCCAAATCAATTGCCACTCCTACTCCCTCTTGGTTGGAGTAGACATTGTCAAGAAAAATAAAATTGGTTCAATGAGTCTTCCTGAGAAAGATCTTGTGGGACAATTGATCCAAAGGACTCCCAAGCCTAAGAAATTGAAGACTACATCTAGGTTATTAGAAGATAACAATATAGGAAATATTTGTGTGGAGGTTGCTCACCCTTTGGTGCAAAAAGAGGTTAACCAGGAAACTACTAGTGATTTCAATGTCACTAGAGTAAACCTAGGGTCGTCTTTAAGGGATGGAGATCTATATAATTTTCAGATAACCATAGCCAAGTTGGTAGAACAAAATGCCAAAGATAAATGGAGCAAAGATGAATTGAAAAGCCAAGCCAGAGTCCTGACCAAATGTTTGAAGTTTGTCTTTGAAATTGCTCCAAAACCCTTCACTCAAGTTGAAGTTGCCTTTGATACAACATCAAAAGTTAGGAAAGAGGTGGTGAGTAAGATATAGAATTGAAAGATATTTGGAAAGGTTATCTAGGTGAGTGGATTGAAGATATATTGAACAAAGGAGATCAATTCATCTTAGATATGAAAAGGGTGCATCAAAATGCATATACTTTGAAGATAGAGGTATAAAAAGCTATTTCCTCGGCTAAAAATGAAGATATGGTGTGGACCAACACCTTGGGTGAACTTAGGGGAATGATGAATCTAGGACTTGAGAAACTAGTCAGTGAACAGATCCTTCCCAATGTTGTTGATAGCCGTTGTGTGATGTGGAAAAAGAGTGTTGAATGGAAGAGCTCTATGTGGTTAAACAAAGCTTACATTAGTTTGGTAAGATATTAAGAGAGTTCAATACAATTAATGAGGTATGTAAGATCTCTCTAGGCTTGGTCTATAGTTTATGAGAAAAGAGGGAAGTAGTGATGAAGATGCAAAATTTTTAAGGGAGAATTTTAAAAATATGATTGATGGTATCACTAATACTTGACCTTTCAATGTTGAAAGCTTTAGGGGATTCAATGGGGTTGGTTTGGTACTATTTCAATCGGTTGAGCTTGCGGTCATGCATGCGAGAAGGATTGAAGCGAGACGGGATAAAAAAGTAGTTTGGAAAATCAAAGTTGGAAATACTACCATTCCTCAGCATAAGGAAATTCCACCTATCATAAAGTCTTTACAAGATTTTTAAAATAAGATTTCCACATCAATAGTCCAATCAACTAAGGAACCTAACAACAAAGCGCCACCTTCATGACTTTTCAATTGCTTTCCTATTTTTTAAAGATATTCGAAGAGACTTATATTTTTAGGCAATCATCTTTTAAAAAGAAGTAGTTACACATCCGCTTATATATATTTTGTAATTAAGAAAAATAAACTCTCTTAGCTTTCTGAACTTAATATTTCTATTTCAATATAGCATGAAAGATTGGAACCTCTATTCATTTTTTTGCGTTTAGCTTTCATGAAAATGCGTTTAGTTATCTCTTTCAGTTATATTATTACCATGTGAAGGTGAAACTATTTTATTTTCATGATTCATTTCACTCTTAGGTCATATTGAATTGAAAGTTATTTACTTGTATGTTACATGGTATATACTAGTCCATCCACTAGTAGTTGTGATATCTTAGATTTCATTGCATCTGGTATCAAAAGTTTTATGATATTAGATTTATCTACCTTTACTGCTTTCTAGTTAAAAGCTTATAGATGATTTACTTTTAGAAGTTTTCATAGGATTTTATTGAAAATATAAGAGGGAGTTGTACCTCTATAAAATTTAGAGAGTGATCGTTTATCACAATGAATGATTAACTCAAGCTATTGGGGATAATTGCACCTTTTCGGGTAAAGATTCAAGGATAATATCTCAAGGTGCCAATCTGTTAGCCAACACTCCCAAACACTTTGAAGTACTTCACTGATGTAGGCCTTCCCTTCCAAAGTTCATATGGTGTTTTTCTATTGTTTACCCTAATTTGTGCTCAATCCAGAACATAGACTACTGTATGAACAATTTCTCTCCATAAGGTGTCAATAATCTTAGATTAATTTAACATAGCTCTTGCCATACCTTGAATTTTCTATTTTTCCTCTCAAAAACTTCATTTTATTGTGGAGTTCTAACTGAATATTATCTTCTTATCCCATGTCCACAAAAATTTTCAAATTCATTTGAGGTGAATTATCTTCCTCTATAAGATCTTAGGCATTTGATTCTTAACCTAGTTTCATTCTCTACCAAAGATTTGAATGCCTTAAATCTCTCAAAAGATTCAAATTTTTATTTTTGAAATGTAATCCAAGTCATCTTAGAATAATCATCAATTAAAAGCATGAAATTGCTCTCACCTTGCAAGCTTTTTGTCCTTGTTGGCCCACATAAATTTGTATGTATGAGTTCCAAATGCTTTGATGTAGAGTACTCCTTTGATTTGAAACTTGTCCTTGTTTTCTTTCCAAGCTGACATTGTTTGCAAAAATTATTAGGAGGCTTTGTTATCTTCGGTGCATGTCCCTTACAACTTGCTTATTACTAATCTTCACAATGATGTTGAAGTTTAAGTGTCCCATCATTTTTTGCCACAAACAACTCTCATCTTCTTGTGCCATGTGACAGTTTTCTCCATTGACTTCACTAAGGATATAGAGATTGTTTGCAGTTCTACTAGCATCTACAACAACTTTCCATATTCTTGTCTTTTTAATCTCACAACCACTAGGATGAAATGCAAGAGTGTGCCCTTGATCACACAATTGAATAGCACTTATAAGATTATGCTTCAACCCATTGACATATAATACATTTTCAATCTTTTCTTTCTGTTGTCAAAACTAAGAGTGCATTTTATTATTATCCTTGCCATAGAATTATCTCCAAACTTCACAGTGTCTCCATTTATTTCCTTCAAAATGAGGAAATCACTTTTATCCCCTATCAAGTGGCTTGAGCACCTACTGTCAATATACCACCGATTTCCTTCATTTTTCACATGAAGGGTTGCTTGTACTAGCATGGATTTCTCCTTTATTTCATGCTCTTACTTCTTCCAAACTTTTGTAGATTTCTATTTTAGCCTATCATGAAAATCCTCGTTTTATTTTGGAGGTTTCATAAAATCACTTCTACAAGAACGCATTGTATGACCAAAGTTATTGTACTTGTAGAACATAATGTTGTAATCCATTAGAGGAGAAAATGGTCTATAATTCATCTTTAAGAAACCAAAATTTTTCCTTGCACAAACTCTACAATCCACTACCTTATGAACAAACTTATTGCAAAAGAAACAATAAACCTAAAAATAATGTTGAGACTTGTTCATTTGCGCTTGCCTTTGAGGAAACAATCTTCTAAAATTTTCATTTTTTCCTTTGTGAGGAATACTGATTTTCTTAGTGATATTACTTTCTCTCTTCTTGGAACTATCACCATTGATGGAGCTTTTGAGCATATTTGCATATCCTTTGGACTTCTCCTTATTTTTTTCTTTGGTGACTTTGTAGCCTTAGAACTTGAATCTAGTAAGATGTTTCTTTGGTGACTTTGTAGCCTTAGAACTTGAATCTAGTAAGATGTCTCTAGGGTCTTTAAGAGGGGGGACACAAATTTTTTAAGTTGGTGAAGGGTTTGAAAGCACAATGGAGGCCTTTCTTAAGGAGGATTTTGGAGATTTTGGAGAGATGTCCTCAACAAAAGGTAAAAAAGAAATGGGGGAGATAAGGATTAGGATGAATTAGAATTGGGAATAGGGAGGAGACTTGGTTTGGAGTGCCTGAGAGCTCTAGAAATTTGCTTGGTGGTATACACATTTAATCTAAAGACATGACATAGATGATCCAACTCCTATTCTAGGTGGTCTTCATCACAGATTCGGTGAGCTCTCATGGCAAGGGTTTTTAAGATCCCAATTTTTTGGCTAGGGTGGTGATGGGAAGAGGAATGGAGGTATAAATCAATGTGGGGAGCTTTGAATTAAACTTGATGTCCAAGGGACCCGTTAGATTTTTTGACGAGCAAAACATCAAGGAAAGGTTATTGGTTATTAGATTCAAGCTCCTTTGTAAAGGAGATGCAAGGCGCTATGTTGTTGAGGTGAGTATGAAATTCCTCTAACTTGTCAATGCCATGAGGCCAACACACATTAATGTCATCCGCATACCTCTTCCACCACCTTGGTTTAAGGGGGAAGGACATGAGGGAAGTATGTTTGAAATGCTCCATATAAAAGGTTAGCAATGATAGGAGAGAGAGAGGGGAGGCCATCACTACACTGTCAACTTGCTCATAGATAACTCCTTAGAAAGAAAAGAACGCGGATCTTAGGCATAACTCAACCAAGGAAGCAATCTCAACACTTACCTTCCGCTTACCAATCTCAATAGCATTGGGGATAAGCACCTTGATGAAGAGGGAGACTATGTCAAAACTTACCAAGATGTCCTTGCTTTCTAACCTGATGTATCAAATGAATTGGACAAAATGGGTGGAATCTTTTATGAAGGAATCAAATTTACCCACTAGAGGGGAGATTAATTTGGCAAGAAAAGAGGCCAACTTGTAAGTGGGAGAGTCTATGGTGTCAACTATGGGCCTTAAAGGAATACCATTTTTGTGAATTTTGGGGACCCCATAAATGTGAGGGGTCACTTCATTGCAAGGAATTAGGCGTTTCTTGGTATCATCATCAAAGGAGGAGCAAGCAACCACTGACTTGACTTTTTTCAAGATTTTGGCACAAGGGTTGCGAGAAACAATTTTGTAACTATTGGAGTCAGAGAGAAGGTTGAACATTTTAGATACATTTTTATTCATAATGACTATGGCATTGCCTTTGTCAGCTCTGGAGATAATTAGATCATTATTTTTTAACAAATTGTGGAAGGCAAGAGCTTCGGATTTTGAGATGTTGTGCCTAGGCGATTTGGCATGTCGAAGTGCCACAAAACAGTCCTACCCACCTTCTCCAACCTCAATGGAAAGATTATGCACAACATTTTCAATTTCAATGATAAAGTCAACAACGGGGAATGGTGCGCGGGGACAAAGCAAAACCAAGTCCTCGCTTTAGGAAGTTCAAGGCTTGGGAGTCTAATTTGGCATTCGATAAGTTGACAACCAACTTGCTCCCAATCACGCACCGTGGGATGGGAAGAAACCAAAGGGGGATGTGATGGGTTAATAGGGGTAGGATCATGAGGCAGGTCACGAGCTCGCTGATTGGATTTGACGAAAGAGAGAGGGGTTGAACACGCTTCCCTTGCTGCGGAAAGGCTAGAGAGAGAGGTAGGACAATTTGTGGTAGAGGGGAAAGCAAAGTTCGAGGAAGCAACATGGGCAGATGAGCGACGAAATGCTGAGCTGGAGTTCTCAACTGCTGGCCAAAAGTACACAGAGGAGGGGGCTCGAGGTGAACTATGCTTGCAAGATAAGAAATCAGAGACATTAATGCATCTTTCAGAAGTAAACCGTTGAGAGGGAGAGTTATCGGTTGGCGTACCTGACAGAACTTGAGACGTGACAATGGAAGGAGACCGTTGCTGGCACGTGGGTTGGAATTGGTCATTAGATTGGAATTGCGTCGAGGGAGCTCTGTCAACAATCTGCTCATTTTGTCCATTGAAATGAAATGAAATATTTTAATAACGTCCACGAGGCCACAGCAGCCTATGGGACCCAGGAACAGCACAAGACCACCACCGAAAAGAGAAGACCCTAAACAGCCTGAGATCTTCGCTCGAGATTAGCTCTACGACAGTGAATTTTGATGATGTAATTTGCAGATTTGACCAACCTTTCCTCCTCAAACAAGGTATTTAAGTTGTCCACTTGTAAGATGTCCCCATAAGTGACCCGAATATCTTTGTATGCTGAGCACTCCATAACAAAGTGCCACTCTGTCTCCACTAATCCCATGTCGCAAAAACGACATATTCTTTCTTCCCACTCTTCTTTAGGAACCATCCATCTGCCCGTCTCACATCTAAGACGATGTGAGCTAGTTCGGAGTTGAGCTATCAACATCTTTGCTCTCCATTTAATATTTGCTCCTATATATGCCTTTTCATCATGGTCCCCCTTAGGATTGAATTCTTTGATATAATAGT
Source organism: Sequoia sempervirens (assembly GCA_007258455.2). Classification (NCBI taxonomy): domain Eukaryota; kingdom Viridiplantae; phylum Streptophyta; class Pinopsida; order Cupressales; family Cupressaceae; genus Sequoia; species Sequoia sempervirens. Next base: position 165,112,021 of record VDFB02270651.1, on the reverse strand, counting down.
CTTTTTTTCGCCCTGATTGTTTTGTCCATAAAGCTTTTTTGAATTTTTGTTTCACATATTTTTTTATTTCTTCATTTGAACTTGGACAATCTTGCATATTCACACCCCACTTTTCCATCCATTTTTTGTTTTGTTTCATCCATGTATTCCTTCTTCTATCCAACTTTTCTTTTACGATTAGCTTAGGCCACCGATGGTCGTCCATGTTTTGAACCTTTTGAAGGTAACATAGTAACCGAATCATCGCGAAAGCCTCCAAGGGAAAGGTGCCTGACTCCGCTAGTAAAATCTCATAAGGTATCGTGGTTTTGAGTTTAAGGCTGCTAACAATTAGATGCTTTTGAATTCTTTCCACTTGCCTCCATTTCTGATCTGACATGCTGCTGCCCCAAATTTCGCACCCATATAGAACCACCGGGGTCACAAGTAAGCCAAACAACGTTCTCTTGGTTTTCCAATCCCATAGCTCAGCATTTCTACATCTGTTTTGTAGAGAGTAGAGCGCTTTCCAGCCTCCTTGGATCCTTTTTGCTCTACAAGTTTCCCAACTGAGCTTATAGTGAAAATCTAGCCCAAGGTATTTGTATTCATCTACAATTTCCAGCGGATTGCCCTCAAAGATAAAGCTAATTTGCTGTTTTTTCCTTCTCAGAGAGAATATCATAATTTTGGTTTTACTAGTATTCACTTGCATCCCAACTTCCTGACAAAATGATTCAAGAGCTTTCAAATGTTTTCTTAACTCATGTGCTGTTTTAGCAATCAAAATGAGATCATCGGCATACAAGAGCAATTTTATTACATAATTGGCCAACTGAATACCTTCCCCACCAACTTTGTCTATCCACTCTTCCAACTTGTCAATGTAAAGCCCGAATAGCGTTGGGGAAAGCGGGCAGCCTTGCTTGACTCCAATGTCACTGCCAAAGCACTCCGACATACCTTCATTAGTTCTGATTTTAGCTCTGACCTGCTCATACAGCCTATGAACAGCCGCCCTAAGAGCCCTTGGGACTCCCAGTTCCTCCATTCTATTCCACAACTTGCCCCGTGGCACTGTGTCAAAGGCTTTTTTGAAGTCAACAAAGCAGCAAAAAGCCTCCTCCCCTTGAACGTTCCAAATTTTTTCAATCAAAAATCTAAGTGTAATACCATGATCGATAGTGGAATGTTTTGGTCTAAAACCAGCCTGCCCTTCAGCTCTTTTGCCCTCTTTCTCAGCCCAACTACTAATTCTACGCTCAATCATGCTTCCAAAAAGTTTTCCAAGAAGCGGATTAATCATAATAGTGCGGTAATTTGATGGGTTATTAGTGTCCCCACTTTTGTATAGGGGAACCACAACACTAGTAGTCCACCCTTCCGGAAAGCCCTCTTGAATAACCCTATTGAAAAAGCCCTTGATGCAAGGCGCAAGGACCTCAATGCCCCATTTTAAGAATTCAGCTTGCAGCCCATCAATATCCTGTGCTTTTCCCCCAGCCAACCTTTTTATCCCTTGATTGATGTCTTCTATGGTGAATAGTTCAGTGGCAGCCCTGATAGTTGGGGGTCTATGTTTATCTTGTTCCCGCTCATACAGTAACTTTGCATATTCCAACCATTGAGAGCTTGTGATATTGTTTTCTGTTTGTTTTCTTTTTTGTTGTAGCTCCTTCCAGAATTTCTTGGGGTTGTTCTTTCCAAGGGCAATCAACTCCAACCTTCTAGTGCTAACATATTTTTCTTTTTTGTTCCGTATCATCTTTTCGTATTCTTTCTTGTTTTCTGTGGTCCTTCCACCCTGGTGAAATTTTCTTTTTGTTAATTTGCACTCTTCATCAAACCATGGGTTTGCTGGGAAAGTAGAAGTAATTGCCTTCTTAGGCCTAGCCCTCTTACACTCATCCAAAGCCTTGTGAACAATAGGGATCAGCATGTCCTTGTTTATAGTGTGATGCCCTGTGGTAGCTAATTTTCTTTCATACTCGATGAAAATCCTTTTGAGGGCATTCTTGAAGACTTCCCGATTGTCATGGTTCATGATGATTCTACCTTGCGGATGCACTTTCTTTTTGCTGATAGGAATCTGCCCCCTTTGATGCATGCTAATGTGGGCGTCAAGATTTACATATATTGGATTATGATCTGATTTCAGCTCTAAAGGACATTTTCCAATCACTAGTTCCTTTATCTTTGACGTGTAAACATGCGAGCAAATGACATAATCAACCACACTTTGTCCATTGTATGTTTTGCAGGTGATGTTGCCTGAGTTCGGCCATGCTTTCAAACCATTGCAAATGACCAAGTTGAATAAACTACATAGCCCCAACAACTCAGCCCCGTAGTGCGTGACATTGTGCTTACTATCTTGCGAATTCCTTTCCCACAGGTGCTGTCCCTCTTCCTCCAACCATAGTGGATCAGCTTTCTCCTTGTCCTTGCTTGCCAAGCTGAGAGCTTGTATGTTTGCAGTCCTTGCATTAAAATCCCCTATTAGAATAACCTCTCCCATGCCATTATAGATTGAAATGTCCCTTTTTAGAGCAGCAAAAGGATCCTCACGGTCTAGGTTCCTTTTCTTGTAAGATTTGGAGCCTTTTGGGGCAAAATAGCAGGCAGCCACTCTTATGACAGTTTGATTTTCTGTTATTTTAAACCATATATATTGTTTGTTTGGGTCTTCTTTCTCGACTTGAATGTTATTGCACCATATTTCTTTGATTAGGACTGCAACTCCACCATGCCCTTTACCACTATCTGTTCTCTCGTTCCAAATGGAAGCTTTTTTATATCCTTCAAAGTCTGGAATTTTACAGCCATCATGCTCATGAGTCTCCGTAAGGATGATGATGTCTTTTCCTTCTGCAATGGGCCCTAAACCAGGTCCTCTTCTCCACGGGTAACCTCTACAATTCCAACTTACTATTGACACCTGATCCTGGGGGGCCCCGAGTTCCTACTTTTGGTGAGTAATTCTGTCACTAACTTGAGCTTTCCCATCTTGTAACCAAGCCCATTTTCCTTCGTTCCTTGCTGCCTTTACTTTTTCCCACTCCTTACGCCTTTCTTGTTGTTGGACTATTGTTAAGTCCTCGTCAAGGTATATTTGTGTACCTTTAAGAAACTTCTTGTTCCTTAGCAGCTTGTTCTTATCTTCAATGTTCGCCAAAGTGACCCTTACGTGCCTACTCTTTCCATCTTTCACCCATTTTCCAATTCTGTTTGCTTGTTGAATGACACCTGTCCATTGTAACTCATCCCTAAAAAAATCTTTTGCTAGCTCCTTTGTTGGTTCATTCTCCCCATAGTCCTTTAGCCCTTTAACAATGACATTCACAGCCCTGACATTTCTGTCATTCTCTTCTCTTATCTGTCTTCGAACTTGCTTTTCTATGAGGTCCTTGTGTGTGTCTGAGGGACCTCCCACTACATGAGCCCAGCTTTTGGCCTCCTCTAATTGATCCCTCAGCTGGTTTTCTTTTATCTTTACGCTGTCCAGGACTGATTGTATCTCTTTTATCTGCAAGTTGCTGCTTTCAGCTACCTCTCTTGATATGCTTTTGTCTATTGTGCCACTTTGTGCTAAAACTTGTCTTATCGAAATCAATTCTTGCTCTCCATTTGACATGGAGATTTGAAGCTTACTTATTTCGTCTTTGAGAATTTTGTTCTCCCTTGATAATTGCCAATTGGTATCCATGATCTCTTTCATTTTAGCATCTTCAAAGAGCCTCCTTGCCTCTAATGATTGAAGCCTCTTGTTCATGGCCATTAGCTCATTGACGTACAACTCAGAGGACCACATTAGAGGTGTTGTGGTGGGACTATAAGAATCAAAAGGTTTACCCTCACCCCCTTCTCCCTTGTCTGCCGAAATTGAGACAAGATGGGATGTAGGGTTCGTTTTTTCGTTACCTTCGAATTCCATTTTTTGAACTTGCTGGATTTCAATAGGGTTTGATAAGCATTTGTGTTCCAGCCTTGGTAGAATTATAGCAAATTTTCCTCTCTTTGCAAACTTTACCTTTCGAGTTTGCCTCCGCTTTAAAATACCTTTGTACTGTTTTGCATTTACAAACACACAGTCCTTCCCTGCGTTTGACCTATCCAGTGGATAGCCCATCACATAAGCACCCCAAGTGTTAAACAGAGCTGCTGCTGCGGGCTCTACTGGAAGATGTGTTGGGGGATTAAAAGGGATTAGAGTGGTCCCTTGATGCTGTGCACCACCATTTTGGATTTCAAAAGTTTCAATACCTACCGTATTGCCTTCCACTGCCTCATTTACTAATAGCTGCTTTGGTATGTTATTAGACTCCGTTGATAAAGTAATCTTGTTTGATTCTCCCAATATGCCGGTCTGTTTTGTTATGTTAGCAGTCTCAGTTGACCCTGGACCCACACTCGAGGCCCCAGAGTTTGCCATTCCTTTCCCACTTTCAGATTGTTCAGTCATTAGAGATCTTTAAAGTTTGATGCGTGTTTTGGGAAAAGGCAGCCGTTTTGGTTTAAAAATGACTTGCGCTTGATGCAATAGATACTTTTATTTGATGACAGAGGAGAAAGCAGGCAAAGAAACTGAAAAAGACAAGATGTGGGGCACACCTGTTCCCTGTTGCGGTGATTTTCGAAGAAGCTCTGTCTCCTGCGTGGAAAGAGAACTCTGGGCCCACACGGTCACGTCCTTCTGCTCAGCCTTTGACCCTGACCCTCGTTTCTGGAAATCCTTGCCGTTGTCGCTTTTGGAAGCCGAAGAACTCAAGGAGGTCGACGATGCAGGTTGAAGTTGATGAACAGAGAGCAAAGACGGGCACGCTAAGTCAACAGAGAGGGATGGGATCGGAGAGATGTAGAGGGCTCTGGAGAACGACAGAGGGAAAAAACTCTCAGGAGGACAAGATGACTGAGAGTTGTTGGTGCGCTGTTGACAAGGGTAAGCATCCAGAAAAGGAGACAAGGCACGATGAGGGTGAGCCTTCAGGTCAACATGAGAACAGATGGGTGTTTCCAGATTAGAGCAGGTGGCAGGTTTCAGATCAATTATAGGAGCTTGATATGTGTGATCCAAGGTAGGCAAATGGGCGTTTTCCAAAGCGTGAGAAGAAGCTTTGTCAGAGGGCATGGGAGGATAGGACTGGGGAGGAGTGGAGAGGTCCCGTGAGATAGGGAAGAAGAGGCAATTTCTAGACGGTGGAGATAGAGCAAACCTCAAGCACTGGCACTGCAGCGTGAATAACTTTTTCTTTTGTCATACAATGTAGGCATCACGTCGTCCCATGGCTCTAGCATGGGAGGTGGTGTCGAGGTGGATCCAGAGGTCTGGATGAAGCGAGGCAGCAAGCTCCAGATGAAGAGGAAGAAGTTTAGCATTGAGGTGATCAATCAACCTCCTTGTGGACTTTATGACGGATCTGAAAAGAGAAGTTCCAACTCTGAGGAAAATGTGGTTGGTGCTGCTATTTCGAAGGTGGTGGTTGATCTTGACGAAGGATGGAATTAAATGAGAATCCCTGCATTTTAAAGAAATGCTAGGTCTGCAACTTTCTTTGTGAGCTTAATCCTTAGCACCTCGATTTGCTTGGATTTAAAACATAACTCCCTCCCATGAAGAGCATCAATTAATTTTTAATTTTGTTGTATATTATCTTACTCTTGTAGCTTAGTTTCTTATTCTCTCTCTTTCTTTTTTCAAGTTTTTTGTTTTAATTGGTTTCATTTTGGTCTTTATATACATATGAGATAATATTATATTATAATATAATATAACCATATATATGCACACATAGATTTCTTTTTCTTTTTATGCAATATGTTTGCACATCTAATTGCATTGGCCCTTTCATTTTATGGTATTGTGAAATTAATTATCTTGGTTTTTTCCTTTAGTGCATTAATTTATTATTTTCCTTTTATTGTTTTGCTTTATAAATGCAGTAGTTATTATTTTGTATTATTCTTTATATTATTTTGTAATTATCATTATTTATACATATCTCAACTTACTGTATGCATCTTTGTAGCTTTCTTTCAATTTAAACATTTATCATTGTTATTTTATCCCTTTACTCATTATAATTTCCCTTTCTTTAATTCTCAAATAGATTTATCTATATGTTGATGTTCTTCTCTTTCTTTAGATTTCATATTTTAATCTTTTACTTCTCTTCAAATCTATTTAATTTTAAATTGCATTTTTTGCCTTCCTATCTTATTTTCTTCCCCTCTATGAATTTTTTCAATGAACATATTTTTTGCTTATCTCTCTCTCTCCTTGGTTTTTGTGTCCAATCCCCTCCTCAACTTCTCACCTCTTTTCCTTTTAAGAAAACTGGGTCTGCATCTTACCATTATTCTTCTCCTTATTCTCTTTGTCATCCTGATGATGGATCACTATGTGTGATTTGAAACGTTGATGAAAGACTCAAACACAATCAAAATCCAGAAATAACGAATTACAAGCTATGTAAGGGGGAAAATCATAGATGCAAACAAGATAAATGTGTTTGAAATCAGAATCTAAGCTAAGATCAAGAACACTAATCTAAATTTAATCCTACACTTACGAAATGAATAATTAAGATTACTTAATTCAAGAACATGTGAATGCAATACATAAACAAATGAATTTAACAACAAAATTGTTACCCATCTCGTATCGGAGTGTGTTTTCCTGATGTTGGATTTATCATATCATTGCAAAGCCTCCATAGTTTGTGTGCAAAAGCTTGAAGAATGATGTTGATGTTAGTTGATCGAAGAAATGTTGAAGCTCTAATGTTGGTTGTGAATGTCGACAGTACTTTGTTGTGCAAATGATGTTGGCTCTTCGATCCTTTTTTGTGAGGAAAGAGGTTTGTTATATAGAAAATGAGATTTGAAACAGACGATCAAGATTCAACAATGTTGGATTAAGATCAACGGTCGAAAGGTGTTGAGAGGAAATAAACATGAATAGATTGTGCAAAGTTGATTGCACAATTTGTGTGATTGAGGAATAGATTGGCTAGTCAGGGTTTAGATTAATTAGTCAAGATTTAGATGGTTTAGTTAGGAAATTGATTGATTAGTCAACAAATTAGATTGCTCAGTCAGCAATCGTAATTTGCTCAATTAGAAAGTGGGTGAGGATAATTGATTAATTGATTTAATTAATTAATTTCTTTTTGGAGTTGAACGTGCAAATCAAGTTTGACTTTTGCAAACAAAGTTGCATTAGTTTGATTTCATTTTTTATAATTGATTTGAATAGTTTGATTTATTATTCATATTTTGGAGGGAAAGTGTCCTAATTAAATTGTTATGATTTAATAATTCAATTAATTTAGGGGAATAAGGTGATTTAGTGACGTAATTAAATAATTGGTGTTATTTAATCAATCAGGATGAAATAAAGTGGGATTAGGACTTCTTTAAATAAATATATTTTATTTAATTGGTCAAAATGATAGAAATGTGAATTAATTAAATAATGTCATTTTATTCAATTAATAGTAGAAATAGGGTTTTCAGGACTTTATTAAATAAATGAAATTTATTTAATTAGTCAAAAATGATGAAAAAGTGAATTAAAATAGTGTTGTTTTATTCAATTTTAATAGTGGAAATTAGGGTTTTGGATGTTGTTTGATGTTGTTGGATGTTGTGGGATGTTTGCAAGATGTTGTGGGATGTTGTTTACAATGTGTGATAGGTGTTGGGTCAATTTTACATGTCTACATTTTGCCCCTCTTTGATACAAAGTATTGGTTGCTTTGTTTCAAATATTTTATTTTTTAAGATCAAATTTTTGAAAAAAAATTATGCCCCACTGTGTCCTGGTGTTCAGTGGAATGATGATAGTACTTTGTGTTGCCCCCTCAAGAGATTGGCCAAAAATTTTGAGTTTGAGGTCAAGCTCACGACCTATTCTATTTCATTTCCGATGTGTTTAGGATGAAGAATTAGGTCCATAGGTCCTTCATTTCTCATTTCGATGTTCCTGGGAGCTTCTAATTTGAAAGTAGGAAGGTTCCCTAAATAAAAAATAGGGTTTCTTGAGGGTTAATATAGGAAATTAGGCTTCTAATTGGATCATTTGTGCTTTGATCCTTATGCTAATTCTTGTCTCTGGATTTCCCATTTTGTTAGTTGTTGAGGAGAAATGTTGAGGATTCAGGGAGCCCCATATCATTCAGACCTAGTTCGAGAGTTTGGACGACCCAAAGGCATTGGTGGCCTGGTATGTACCTTGTCACTTCTCGTTTTTGTCCTGTTACATTCACGTATTGTGTGTACAAAGTTCCTTGAGTCAATAGCAAAGTTTTGGTGATTTTAGAACATCTGCATCATTTTTCTTGCATTTGCTCGGTCAGAAGCTCACACTTGACATCAAAACCCTCACCCTTGCTTTAAACCCTCACCTTTGACTTGAAACCTTGCATTTGTTTCATGCAGTTGCTCTAAAACCTCGCTTTTGCTCTAAAACCTTGCATTTGATTGTTGTTTTGGCTATTTCCTCTCACTTGCAAAAGATCCTCACCCTAGCTATAAACCCTTGCATTTTATTTTCTCTCCCTTGTGCTAGAACGTCGCCCTTGCTTTAAACCCTCACTTTTGTTTGCTATTTTGTGAGCATCTGCTCTAAACCCTTGCATTTGACTTAAACTCTTGCATTTGCTTTTAGCATTTGCTCTAAATCTTTGCATGTGCTTTTGTTTCATTTAAACCTTGCTAGCATTTGCTTGTTTTTCATCCTAAGTGTCATTTGTCATCATGTTATGTGTTGCTTTACATGTTAAGAGCGAAACCCTAACATCGTGGATTAAAATGATTGCAGGTGGTCCTCAAACCATTGTAGCCGAGAGAGAGGCAACCACAAGATCTGTTCGAATATCCATTTTGGTGTTCTGGGGCAAGATTTTTAAGATGCAGTTGGACTATGCCATAAGTGTTACATGCCTCCCCTCTGGACTCATACAACGATGATGATCATGCTTATTGAGCGATGGCATTTATAGATGTCCTCGTTTCATCTACCCACCAGAGAGGCTACTATTACACTTAAGGATGTGTGGAGGATTCTCTGCATTCCCATCCATGGCGAGCTCATGACCTACCATGTTTGATGAGGTACTCATGTCATGTGGCATGTTTTGGGTGTCAGACGTTTGGAGGTGTGACAATCGGAGATTGATTTTTCTGAGTTCATTGGCAGTGCAGACCTTGTTTCTCTTGTCCTTTATGGATTGATTTTGAGACTAGTTGTTTTTTATAGGAGAGGTCATCAGTTCCCTATTGGATGGGGCATATGCATTAAGGGTATGTTCGAGCATGGAACTAGGTATGTATGGGGTCCTTGTCTTCTCGCCCACCTTTATAGAGATATGCACGAGGTTGTATATTGAGGCGGGAAATCTATTTCTGTAGGTGTCTCACTTTTTCATATTTGGGCTTGGGAGCATATTGAAGTTGCTCGACCTTATGGGATACATGATCGTACTCTTGATGATCCATACACATACCGTTACAGAGATTTCTTAACTACACCCTACTTGGAGATCTTCCATACTAGCATCACGTTTTTGATGATATGCTAGTTTTTGTTTGGAGACCTTATATGGATTGCAAGGAATTGCTAGAGGATCCAGAGAATCTTGTTTACTGTTGGTAGACCAGATGGTTGATAGGTCATTCTCCCTCTCTACTTAAGCATTACTTACTGAACAAAGTTTGTCGTTAGTTTGGAGAGAGGCATGGATGATTCCCTGATACTTATGAGGCTTGTTTCGGTTGGACCACTAGGAAGGTCCGTATATGGGGTCACCAAGAAAACAAAGATGATATTGTTGTTGAGTTTAGAGCACTTGCCCCAGTTGGTTGGGGTTGGTCGGTTGGTTTAACAGATCTGGGTACTACTAATTATGATCAGTGGTGGGAATGACGCAAGCCATTGAGATTCATAGATCTTGGGGGTGACCCTACTTTAGGTAGAGCAGGTATTACAGGTCGGCGCAGGGAGTGAAAGTGCATTGAGGTTCTTGCAGAGCAGCTGGATAAGGCCCATCATGATGGGGCATAGGGTGGTCAAGATGAACATATTCCTCAAGCGTAGGGTCATGGATAGGTACCAGGTCCCCCTCCACCACTTGGGGATGGAGGTATATTGTTAGCTCAGATGACCACTGCTAGAGACGTAGAGATAGTGCAACGATAGGCTATGGAGGCTCAGGTTGCTATTTTGAGGGTTGAGCGAGATAGTGAGAGCGGGCGACGACAAGCTATAGAGGCTTAGGTATAGTTGCTTATAGCAGAGAGAGATACTCTCAAGACAGAGCATGATAGTTTTAGAGCGGAGCGAGATTGACTATTACTGCTGTCCACATATTATCAGACCTTATATGATACTACTATTCCTAGAGCTTCTCGTCATCCGCGGTTCAGAGAGCCTAGTGTTGTGGGCGATGGTGGTGGCAATGAGGGTGGTCACTCTATTAGACAGCCTGATCTAGCTAGTGGTCCGCATCTTGGTCTATAGGGTTTTGTCCTTCTTGTCGGGTAGTTTTACTTTTTTGTACTTGATCCTCATGGTGTTCATTGCTTGGAGACATATTACAAACACGATTTTTGTATATATATTCATTGGCCTAGTCGAGGCCTCGTATATATGTATGATTTTGTATCATCCTATCACACTTGTTTCATTGATGATGATGTACTTACGACATTTGTCCTTTTTGATGATGATGTATGAGATATAACTTCTTCTATTCAGCTTCATTTTATGCTTATGGGATGATCATGCATGATGATGTATGATGGTGTATGCATGTTTTTGATGTATGCATATGATTTGGATGGATGAATCATACTTTGGTTCATATGATGTTTTATTATGGATGATTGATAGACCATTGTGAGATATGTTGTTTATGTGATGATATGGATGTATGCCCCATACATGATACATGATGTTTTTATTGCTTTATTATCATCATGATATGTATTGATGACATTATGGATGTAGGATGGATATGGTTCTAATGATATTGCTATGCAATATAGATGTTAATGAGAATAAATTATTTGATGATGGATATAAATTTGATGTTGTTAGTAGTTGATGAGTTGCTTTCGCTTTGCTTTGGAGACTTTTCCAATTTTGAACAATCCTGTTTGATGTAGCAAAAAAATACGATGCACCAGGGTATTAATGACCAAGGTGACTTTGTATCTATTGCGTGGACTTTGACTTTACAAACAAAGAGTGTTCTTGCTCATACCAGACATACAAAAACTTTGTTTAAAGTATCTAGTTGGGTTGTGTTAAAAAATTTTCAAACCAACTACATAGAGAGGTATAGAATACCTAACATACAACTGCTTAACGAATTGTTTCAACACCACTTTCATACACTCAATAAAGAAAGTATTTGCCATGGTAGTATTAAAAAAATATCTTACAAAAAACAAATCGAAATGATGCTCAATTGCCCCCATTCCTTCTTCTCTAAATCCTTATGGACATCCTGGAGAGATCCTGAGAATGAGTCAATAATGTAAATCAAAAAAATAAGACCACAAAAAGATAATTTTTTTTTTGTAGTATCACTTTCCATATCTGTTTGGGGTGGGGCTATTATCTGATGTTGATCATGTCTATCATAGGAATGGATCCATTAAGGTATATCTCAAGATGTTGTTGGTACTCGTCAAAAAGATAGGTAGTTGATACTTTGGTATTGTTTCCATCTATTTTGCAATCAAATCTTTGTGATTGTTTTGCTTGAAAGTTATAGCTTTTGATGTTTGCTTTGTTTGTTTGTTTGTTTCGTCAAAGGGTGAGTGCGATGGTTTGTTTATTATGGGTGATGTTTTATTGCAGATTTTGATGATGGGATGGGTCCTTTTGATTTTCTGAGTTTTTATGAGGCTATTTTTTTGTTATTTTTAGGGGACTAACCTAGGGCCTCAAGGGATCATCAAAGATAAGCCTTGCATACATTGTACACAAAAAGGCTCATAGTTCGCTTGGTTTGAATGTTTTTTATCTTTTTTGTTTTGTGAATGTTTTTGGATTTTGTATTTTTTTGTCTAAGTTGAAATAAAGCATGTTAGAAACCTAAGGGGATTGACCTAGGGTCTCAGGAGATGTTAAGCCTTGCCTACATTGTACACGTAGAGACCACCTAGTTCACTTGGGTTTTTTTTAATGTTTTTGACCTTTTTTTGTTTTGTGAATGTTTTTGGATTTTGTATTTTTTTATTGTTTTTGGCTTTTGAATTTTTTTAGATGTTTTTGTTTTTTGGATAGTTTTGACCATGATAGGACATTCCAAGATCTAATCCACGACCCACTTTAGGAAGTTTCCCCCTAGTTGGAGACAAGATTACGTTCCCTAATCAGTAACAAGCCATGGTTGGATACATGTTTTATTATGAAATGAATGGATGGATGTTATGAATAGTACCAATAGATAATGATGCGAGTCTTATTCAAACATAGTGCCTATTTGCCAGGTTTTCACTATGGTACCTTTTCTAAGAGCGCCACAAAGTGGTTTTCACTCAAAGAATGTTTTATTTCTCTTTACTATTTTTTTTGTATTATTTTAATCTTTTTTCCATTTTTTGGATTTTTACCCTTTTGCCTAGGGCATAAGATGTTAAAAACTTGGATTGATATTTCACTTTGTTTTCTAGAGGATATGTTGTGGAAAAACTTACTTGAACCAACTATGAGGCTCAAGCAACTGTTGATATCTTAGAATTTTCAAGTGAAGAAATAATCCACGTTGTTGGTATCTTTGAAGGTTACCTTGGTTGTGCATTGGTGGTACACCTTGTTGTTGGAACAAAATGTTTTGAAGTTTACCCTGGTGGTGCATTGGCAGGATATACCTTGTTGTCGGGACGAACTGTTCGAAGGTTACCTTGATAGTGCTAAGATATTAAAAACTTGGATTGAAATTTCACTTTGTTTTTTCTAGAGGATATGTTGCAGAAAAAGCTTACTTGAACTAGCTGTGGGGTTCAAGCAACTGTTGATATCTTAGAATTTTTGAGTGAAGGAAAAATCCACGTTGTTGGTATCTTTGAAGGTTACCTTGGTAGTCCATTGGTGGTACACCTTGTTGTTAGGACGAATTGTTTCGAAGGTTACCCTGTTAGTGTGTTAGTGGGTATACCTTGTTGTTGGGATGAAGTGTTTCGAAGGTTACCCTAATAGTGCGTTGGCAAGATACCTTGTTGTTGGAATGAAATGGGAAGGGTACCATGTGGCACACCTTGTTTTTTGGACAATGCCTAGATCACAACGTGACCTAGAAGACATAGATCAAGATTCATTCTGAAGCAATATGTAAGTGCTTGCCCCTTAGTGTCTAGCAATGTAGGTAATGGGTTATCTTGTGATAGGATAACATGTTTGGATAGAGTATGCCCCTTTGGACAAGTCCTCATGACTCAGATAGTGCTGGATAGGATAGGATCAATGATAGTGACTCATGTCAAGATGTTTTCCATAAGCAAGTGTAAAGTGTACATCGAACATTTGTCAAGATCAAGGTAAGGTGGGTTTATTATGGATCAGTTGAGATGCTTCCACCTAAAATGGGGCACGTAGATGCTTGATTCTACACATGATGCCTATTTTCCAAGTTTTCACCATGGTACTTGTCCAAAGCACCACCTTAGTGGTTTTCACTGGAGGACAATTTTTTTCTCTTGATTTTTTTGTTTTTTATTGATTTTTGTGTCATACAAGATGCCTGCTTACCAGGTTTTTATCATGGTGACAATTTTTTGCTCATGTTGAACCACCTGGTGCTGTTGATGTAGAAGTTGTTGGTGCTGATATGGTTGTTGTTGTTGTCATGATGTGCCAATGATATCCTTCTTGGAGGAGTTTTTTTGCTAGGATACAAGCACTTGAATGTAACCCCTGATAATTCTTATCTTCCTTGTCGATACTAGAGTTAACTTTACCTTGATGCGCACATCGTGATAGAGTGGCCTTAGAATGCTTATGATAAAGAGTTGTTGCCAACGCATGGTTAATGCGAGATTTGGATATCTTGGATGGCGAAATGCGTTGAGGGATATTATATTCAGATGGATTGGTTGATAGTTTGGAAAATTTTACTCTCCAAACTTGGGATGATGAGAAATGATGGGTGGATATGGAGATGTGATTGGGACCAATGTCTTGATATACCTTGTAGGTCACTCTCAAAGCTTTCTTTTGTATTTTTGGACTTTTTTGATGGATGAACTTCCCTTTTTGAATTTGCCCCATAGTTTCTTTGACTAATGGAGTTTGATAGGGATGATTTTCTTTCTTTTGCTTTTGTATCCATTTGAATCTTTCTTGTCCATTTTGTTTTACTGATTCTTTTGCTTCAATGACTTGTTCCTTTCTTTGATATAGATTTTTCTCTTGTTGTTGGTCCCAATTAGAGGGTGGAAAGATATGTGGATGATGATTCATGATATGGCTAGTTGTAGTGGTGGTAGCAATTTCATCATAAGGACTCTCTGTGCTCTTTATGTTGACACTTGCATTAGATAAAGTTGCCCCCAGTGTTATAAAGGTATCACTAATATATTTAGATCCCTTAATTGTTGAATAACCAAGGCCTTGATGCTTAGGATTGCTAATAATCTGCACTGGTTCTAGGATACCTTGTTCATGTAGGCCTAATCCTCTATCTTGATGTTGAATTTGTTGAAATTTTTTATTTGTAATAGGACATGATTTATCTTGGAAACAAGGTGCTAATCCTTCTCTGCTCTGTTGTGGATCTTCAAATGTGATAGCTTCTTCACTAATAGGATCCTTCATATGTGGGATAACTTCCTGATTGATATTTTCAACTTGTTCCTGTGAAATATCATATTTTGATCGCCCTTCAAAATATATTGGTGCTTCTTTGACTGGTGTATACCTACTACTTTGCTCCTTAGGATTGTCCATTATCTTTTTTGATTTTAAGATACCGTGCTCCATATTTTCATACTTGATGTCTTCAATCTACCTGGAGGACGTTTCTGATCTTAATGCTTTTTCTTGATCAATTTTAGATATGTATATATATTTTGTTGTGCTTTGATCATGTGTAAAGATGTTAAGAGTAGGTGACTCTTGTTCCTTGTTTATGATATCAAGAGTACACAAATCTTGTTTATGATATCATCTACATGTCCGTTAGGAGTAAGCATCTCATGTGTAGATGTATGTGTTCTTGGTATATGGACTTGTTCTTTTGGTATATGGATTTGTTCTTCTTTTGCAAAACCTTAGATGTCTTGGAAGATATTTTCCAAGTCATTGTAGTATTTTGATGATAGGGATACTTGATCTTGATTTTGTTTGGTATTATCTTTGACATGCTTTGGATCACATTCTTGACTTGGATCAATTTCAAAGAAGGGATTTCTTGTAAAGGATCCTTGGATTTTCTCAAAATGTGGGCATATGGGTGATAGATCTTGGCTTAGATTTTCTACATTGGGTATAAGTGTTGGCTTAAGAGTGTCTTGATCGCCAATATATACTGCTATGAGGTTGGATGATGTCAATATATCTTGAACTGGATCATTGCTAGAATTGGGTGATTGATTTTGACCATGCTTGTGATTAAATTCTTGAAGTATGTCCTCTTGTTCACTAGATGATGTAGAGACATTGTCAATGTGATTAGTGATAGATAGCTCTTGATCGTTGTTTTCAACTTCTGAGGTTGAGACATTGCCACTGTTGTCATTAGCGTTTGAGCCTTGAACATAATCTTCAATAGCTATTTATCCTTGATCAATAAGGTCTTGGATGAGATTTTTGAGTGTAACACATTCTGATGTATCATGACTTTTGATTTTGTGGAAGTCACATCGTTCATACAATCTATACCTAGGGGGTTTAAAGTTTGGTTCACCATAAGTTGGACTGTCGTTGATTTTGATAAGGTCTTGTTGTACTAGTTTGTGCATGATTACCTCTAAAGTCTCTCCCAAAGGGGTGAATTTACTTCTTGGTTGATCGTATTTCCTCTGTTTCCCTTCTTGATTTGTCTGCTCTTGATTTTATTGTTGGTTGTTCAATTGATTATTTTGGTAACTGAGTTGATTTTTATTTTGTAACTTCAAGGTTATATTATCAATAGGTGTGTTTGTTTGGTTTGGAAGGATGTTATAACCTTGTTTTCCAATGACATTTGCTCGATCATAGGTGGGTTTTTGTGAAGGCATGGACCCTTGATAACTATGTTGTTTATAAGGAGGGTTAAGTCCTTTTTGTGTGTTGTAAATACCTTGAGGGTGGGGTGCACCTTGATATTGAACTTGAGGAATCCTTTGATCTTGAGTTTTAGGTACACCTTGGTGTTGTGGAACTCCTTGATACTGCAATTGAGGTACATTTTGATATTGCATTTGAGGTACACCTTGGTGTTGTGGATTTTGTTCTGGCCATTGATGTTGTTGATATTGTGGCCTACTTTTTGGATGGTGTCCAAAGCGTTGTTGATAAAGTTTGTCAACTTTTTTTTGAAGTGCATTTAGCTTAATTTGTTGTTGTAGACTTATTTGTTCGACTTGATATTGTGACCCTTGATAAGAGTCATTTGGGTAATACATTGACATGTTTTGGGGACATTATGGTGCTCAATACCCTATCATAAGGTCACTTGGTTTATATCTTCATGGGTCCCTTCTATCATTTGTGGTGTTTGTTGGTGGGATGCTAGCACTGCTTTTGTCTACTTCCATTTTTCTTGTGTTGTGACATTGTAGTTGTCATAAACAACTTCCAAGCTCTTGTGACTATTTTTCTTGACTACTATTCTCTGGGAAAGATGTGCCCTATTGGTGCAAAGCGTAGATAGAAAAAGTCTAGTGTACTTTCACTGATGCGATACCTTCTCTGGGTGTACCCTTTGGCAAAAAATTTTGTAGGGTGGTTCTTTTGAAAGTTGTAATATGGATTTTTACCTAAGGATTTTTCTCTTGCCAGGGCTCATGAAGGGTGTATGTCTATTGCCACATGGGTGGTGGTAATATGGGTCTTTCAAATGCTATGTCTTCTTTCTCTTCCTCTTCATCTAAGATTTGTGTTGCCTTTCTCCACTGGTTGGGTATTTCATTCTTCTCAAATATGAAGGTTCTTAAACTGCTAATGATGTCAGTTTTTTCACCTTCAATGTGTGTGAGACTAGGTTGTAGGATTGGTGCTACAAGGTTCGGTTGTTGAACTGGAGAAGTCGATCGCCATATGGTCATAAAGTGTAATGGTGTTTGAGATGGTTGCTATGAAGCTCAAGACCCTAAGGTTTGAGTGTTGTTTTTGGAATGGTACTACTTTTTGAAATTCAAAATGTTGAAGGACTAGGGTCGATATTCCACTTCCTTTTCTAGAGGATATGTTGTGAGAAAGCTTACTTGTACTATCTGTGAGTCCCAATTAATTGTTGATATCATAGATGTCTAAGTGAAGGAATGATCCTAGTGGTTTGTTTGATTTTGATTTCTAAAAAGTAGGATGAAAATAATGGATGAGGGACTATATGACTTATCTGGTTTTCCAATAGTTTCATTCTAACAATGATCTTGTAAGTAGTTTCAATTTTTTTTTCCCAATTGTCGGCAGGATAAAGTAATAACACTGGTTTTTGAGCAAATGCACAAGATTGTGAGCAAAAGTGGCCAGTTTTATCAAATGCGGCCAAAAATTATGTCAAGTGCTCAGATTTTGGAGAAGAAAGTGCGAGCTGGAATGTCAAGTGCAATTGTTGTGTTTCTGTCAAATGCAATGTTTACTCAGGAAAAAGTGAGCACTTTTTAGGCAAATGCAAGTATCTCAGTGGCAAGTGCGTTGGTTTCTCAGAAGAAAATGCAAGGAAATAAAAGAAAGTGTGCGGGTCCCATATCAATTACTCAATTTTTGTCAAATGCAACTGATTTTCATCAATGGATTTTCCAGGATAGAAAATGCAATGAAATTTTGGCAACTGCTCAGAAAATGTGACAATTACACTGGAATTTTGAGCAAAAGGTAGTCTCTGTCTGTTTTGTTTCGAGTTTGAGCAATCTTTCTCTGGATTTTTGCAAGTTTAAAGTTGGTTTTTTTTTTCTCAATTTCTTTGTGTTTTGAGTATGGCAAGTGATACAACAACACTTGGATTGACTCAAAAAGCATGGACTTGTGTGACCTTCATGCCTATAACTCAAGTTGTGAAATCACGACACCCAAGCCATAGTTCTCAAATGTTTACTTTGATCAATGCAACTTGAAATTAAAGCCAAAATATTCAGAAACCTTTTAAGGAAAAATCCTTCTGGACAAGGAGTGCAAATATAGGGCTTCTTTTACAAGCATACACTAAGTCAAAGGGTTTGCGATTTTGATCATCATGTTTAGTGTTTGTTTGGATGTGTTATTTTTAGATCAAGCATAGAGTTTGATGTCAAAGATTATTTTTGAATGTATTTGGAAAGTTTAACATAAACAAGAAATTACAACCCTAGCAGATAGAAACCATTCTTTTAGGTAGGCCCACCTCATGCTCTGAAGAGATGATTTTACATGCAACTTATGGCGAAGGCCTATAATCGTACTTGGCAAGTAACTTTTCAGAAGTAAATTACGATGCACCACTTTCAAAGAATGTTTTTGGATAAAAGGGTAGCTTCCAAAACAATTTGGCTCTTAGTAATGTTCTGGGGATATTATTTTTGGGCCCCTATACATGCAGCATTTTGTTCAATTAAGAACCTCCCAGCCCTTGTGGGCTTTTACGCATCATGAGGATACTGATGGAGAATACGTCGACATAGGCCAGCAACACCCAACGGGATGATGAACTTTCCTCACATCTACAACTTATTTATATAGCGGTCTAGAATGAAATTACCGCTTGGGTCACCTATGAGTTCTCCAATGCGGGTTGTTTCTCAATAGGCAGGCCCTCTAAAAAGTTATGCTTGAAAAAGTTGTGAAGCTCAAGATGTTTTAGCTCGCCCAAGATCGCCAAAAGGTGCAAGGGGAGAAGACAACCATCTAGCTTTCCAAACACTGAATGCACAACAAACACTTCATAGCAGTTTGATTCTTTTTAAGCACCTCAAGCGGTGTTATCCCTAAAACTATGTGAATAAAACAAAACAAATTGTTCTTTTTAATACGAAGTATTATGGATATCAATCACTTAAGATAACAATGGTGCAAGACAAAAATAATAATTTGTTCATTTTTAAGCCCAAATATGAGTGTTTCTAAGAAATCAATCCTAGTATTTAACTTGGGCAGCAAAAGTAAAAATGAGCATTCGTCAACAAAAAGAAATTGTTTTATGTTTGTTCTTTTTATGCACCAAAATCAAAGTTCTTAATTATGAAAACTTGGAAAGAATTCATTTTTAGAGCACCTTAATTGAAATGTTTTGTTCTTTTTAAAGCACTAAACGACAAATTCCTAACTTAGGAAAACTTGAAATGGTTCATTTTTTAAGAGCACCAAAATGAAAGATTCATTTTTGTTGTTCTTTTTAAAGCACCAAATAAAAGGGTTCATAATTTAAGAAAGCATGGAAATAGTTCAATTTTTAGTAACACCAAAATGAAGTGTGCATTTGTCTTGTTCTTTTTAAAGCACCAAATGATGATTCCTACCTTAGGAAAGATTGAAATAGTTCATTTTAAGAGCACTAAAACAAAGTTTGTTTGTTCTTTTTATGCACCAAAACAAATATTTCTAACTTAACAAAAAATGTTGATAGATCTAGAATGCTTTGGTTGTTCGTCTTCTCTATAGAAAACAAGTTAGTGTTTCTCAAATCCCACATTCAAACATGTTAGCACCTATCACACATTCAAAAATAGGCATCCATTAGCAAATAATTGGTTACAAATTTGCATATCGCGTGCACAGGTCTATCAAAGAAAATGCAATGAAATCAGAGTGAAGTGCACAGTTTGTCAGAGAGCAAATGCACTATTTTAGAGCAAGTGTGCTCTTGTCAATTGTCAAATGCTTATAAATTTTGCAAGTGCGCGGTTCTTAGTGTCAAATGCTCGGGTTTCAGAGTCAAGTGTGTGGTTTTCTTGACAAGCAATTGCAAACTTTTATGGGACAATGCGTGAAAACTTCTCCAAATGTGATTCTGGAACCTGCAACTTCAAAAATGGCTCATACAAATGTTAGTGTAGGGGACCATGGTCCCATTGGGTGTGCCAGAATGTGTGAGGGGGAAAATCATAGATGCAAACAAGATAAATGTGCTTGAAATTAGAATCTAAGCTAATATCAAAAACACTAATCTAGATTTAATCCTACACTTACAAAATGAACAATGAAGATTACTAAATTTAGGAACATGTGAATGCAATACATAAACAAATGAATTTAACAACAAAATCGCTACCCATCTCGTATTGGAGTGTGTTCTCCTGATGTTGGATTGATCACATCATTGCGAAGCCTCCATAGTTCGTGTGCAAAAGCTTGAAGAACGATGTTGATGTTGGTTGATCAAAGAAATGTTGAAGCTCTAATGGTGGTTGTGAATGTCGACAGTACTTCGTTGTGCAAATGATGTTGTCTCTTTGATCCTTTTTTGTGAGGAAAGAGGTTTGTTATATAGAAAATGAGATTTGAAACGGACGATCAGGATTCAACACTGTTGGATCAAGATCAACTGTCAAAAGGTGTTGAGAGGAAATAGACATGAATAGATTGTGCAAAGTTGATTGCACAATTTGTGTGATTGAGGAATAAATTGGTTAGTCAGGATTTAGATTGATCAGTTAGGATTTAGATTGATCAATCAAGATTTAGATGGTTTAGTTAGGAAATTGATTGATTTGTCAGCAAATTAGATTGCTTAGTTAGCAATTGTAATTTTCTCAATCAAAAAGTGGGTGAGGATAATTGATTAATTGATTTAATTAATTATTTCCTTTTTGGAGTTGAACATGCAAATCAAGTTTGACTTTTGCAAACAAAGTTGCATTAGTTTGATTTATTTTTTTATAATTGATTTGAATAGTTTGATTTGATTATTCAAATTTTGGAGGGAATGTGTCCTAATTAAATTATTATGATTGAATAATTCAATTAATTTAAGTGAATAAGGTTATTTAGTGACGTAATTAAATAATTGGTGTTATTTAATCAATCAAGATGAAATAAAGTGGGATTAGGATTTATTTAAATAAATGTATTTTATTTAATTGGTTGAAATGATAGAAACACGAATTAATTAAATAATGTCGTTTTATTCAATTAATAGCAAAAATAGGATTTTCAGGACTTTATTAAATAAATGAAATTTATTTAATTAGTCAAAAATGATGAAAAAGTGAATTAAAATAATGTTTTATTCAATTAATAGTGGAAATTAGGGTTTTGGATGTTGTTTGATGTTCAATGTTGTTCAATGTTGTTGGATGTTGCGAGATGTTGTGAGATGTTGCGGGATGTTGTGCGATGTTGTGGGATGTTGTGCGATGTTGTGGGATGCTATTTACAGTGTGTGATAGGTGTTATGCCAATTTTACATGTCTACACAAGCATTATGGATTGTGGAAATCTCATAGCATTAATCTCATGCCAATTTTGATGGTTGTCTATTTTATTTTGAATCCTATGAGGTATAATGAACTAAACCACATAAAAATTGAGTTATGCTTGCACAAGGTACACCAAAGAAGGTGAATTTACATGTTACAAGTGAACCTACACACTTCAAAAAATGATGCACTTGACTCTAAGGCCAATTGAAGATTAATTCATTTAATTTTTAGACCCTTGATCCTTTCACATGTTCTTGTGTTGATGGACCAAATTTTCATGTGACATAATTTTACAACCATTTTATGTACTAAAATTTTTGGTATTACTTGAGAATAGCCGATCCTACATAAAGCAATGATCATGACAGTGGAAGGCCATAACAAAGAATAGAAGATCAAGAAAAGATAGCTACAATAGATTGGATATCTCAATTATGAAAGATTCTATAAGATCTATTTTGTAATCAAATGTTGGATGCATGTATCAAGCTCATTAAAGATTCATTGTAATTGCATTGCTAAATAATACATCAAGTCATTGAAGCATGAAGCATTTGTTTTGATTTGATGTTCACATTTTGTTACATGGTTAGTTCATAATTTGATCCTTCAATCACATTTGTGTGAAAGGATATCCCTCATGTGCTACAAGAGTTAGTCTGTATAAAAGAAAAACATTAATCTTGCTTTAATAAAAAATGGCGGACTTGCAAAAAACTCACCCAATAAATTGCAAAATGATTACTCTCATGTTTTATTCGCTAGAAAGGCTCGGTACTTGTTAGAAATTTGGCAAGTCCACATTAAAAACTCACGAGTGATAGCTAAAAAGTGTGTCAGGTCAAAAATAGACCTAAAACATCCAAACGTGCTAAAAAAAGGCCATCATGCTTTGCAAAACCCCCAAACGTACCTCCCATTTCAAACACAACAATCACAATGCATTTGAATCTAAGATAGAAGATATAAAAAGTATTTTTGGCGAATTTGGAAGGAAAATCTAAAGCATAAGAAAGTTTTTGTTTCTTTAAATATTTTACTTCATTTTGGTTGCAAAATCTAGCATCTAGGTTTAAAAATATCATCATAAGCTAAAACTAAGTAGTCTTTTTGCATTTAAATTCCAAAAATTATATTCATCACTATTTTTTGATATTTTTTCTTTTTCTTTTTACTAAATTCTTTGTTTTTTGCATGCACAACATTTTTTTATTTTACTTTATTTTTGGAATAAAATCTTTAGAATCTTTAGATTATATTAACTTTTCACTAATTTTATGCTGATTTTTAGTGATTCATGTTGAATTTAAGTCTTTATTTTTGTATTTTCAAAATAAAATGGTGTGCTTTCACTTTGCATGTGTAGGTTAAATACATTATATAATGGATTTTTTTTTCTAGATTATATTAAACCTCAAGCTTCAACCCATCGATGTCGTTGCTAATTACAAGCACTTGTCCTACTGGAGCTAGAGACCCTGCTTGGAAATATGCTTATCAAGGACCAATACTTGGAACAATTATTTGCATTAGATGTACAAAATTATATCACAGAGGCATAAATCGCCTAAATTACCATCTTGTGAGCATTATTCATCGTGATTCCAAGCCCTGTAACAACACCACTATAGAGATAAAAAGAGAGATGAATGACCTACTTGCATTGGCAAGAGAAAAAAAAATGTAAAAGGAGAAGACAAGGGAAGCCATAACAGCATCCATAGTTGGCAGTCATGGTCCTCAAGTGCAACTAGAAACAAATGAAGATACAACATGTCAATTCATAGCGGGATCTCTTCATGGTCCACACATCCAAAGCAAATCAACCTCAACTTCATCTACTTCGAGTAGAGTGCCAATGCCTACAACTACATGCACACCACATAAATTTTTTGTGCCCATAAACACACCCGAAGCACAACCATCATTGGAAGCTATAGGGTGGAACATGGAGGTGCATGAACATGCAAATATAGCATGTGCTAATTTTTTGTACTTCAACAACATTCCTTTTATTGTGGTGAGTAGCCATTATTGGGACAATTTGGTAATTGCATTGGCAGTTGCGGGAAAAAGCTACAAAGCAACTTCTCATAAAGACTTGAGGTGGGAGGTTAGTTAATTTAAAATTTATGCTAATTTATACTTATAGTAATTTATGTTGAGTTTTAGGTTAAATTTGTGTTCATTAATTTATAGTAATTTATGTTGAATTTAGGCTATTTTTTGTGTTTTAAAAATTAAATTTTTGTACTTTCACTTTGTACTTGTAGGTCGCTTGTGAATGCAACTGAAAGGGAAATGCTAATAGTGGAAGAACAAAAAAAGAAATGCAAAAAATATGGTTGTACTATTCTTTCAAATGGGTAGACAGATGGAAAAAACAAACCATTATCAATTTTTTGGTAGCTTCAAATGGTGAGTTGGTTTTTTTGAAATCGGTGGATGCCTCTAACAAAGTAAAAATTGCAAAAAAAAAATTGTTTAATATTGGAGGAAGTTGTCATGGAGGCGAGCATAGAAAATTTGGTAAAAATCATAACTGATAATGTATTAGGATATGTGGCAACTGAGAGATTGCTCGAAGACAAACATAAGACACTTTTTTGGACACCTTGCACAACACATTGCCTTGACCTTCTTTTTGAGGACATGGACAAACTTGATTGGGTGAGACCAGTTGTAGATGATGCAAGAAGAATATTTTTTTTATATCTACAATCACCCTTGGGTTCTTAATTTGATGAGAGATCACACCCAAGGGAAAGATTTGGTATGATCGAGCGTCATAAGGTTTGCAACGGTTTTCCTAACGTTGCAAAGAATTATTGGTTTGTTGACTTCTTTGAAACAAATGTTTGTGAGTCAAGCATGGCTAGACTCATCTTATTCAAAGAAGCTAAAAGGAGAGAGGGTTGCAAGCATAGTCTTTGACAACCTTTTTGCACAAAGATCTATACAGATCATGAAGGTAATCTCAAAACTTTGAATTTAAATTAATATTGAATATTTTATGTTTTAAGTCTTTTATTATAAATTTGTAACTTTAATGTTCTTGTATTTGTAAATTGTAGGTGTTGGAGCCCTTGGTTAGAGTTTTATGTTTGGTAGATGAGGATCAAACCCAATGGGGTATATTTATGAGGCCATGTATAGGGTCAAAGAGTCCATAAAAAATTATAAGGGGGACAACCTCAAATTTGATCCCATATGGGAGATCATTCATAGGAGTTGGAACAATCAACTCCACTAACCCATCCATGAAGCAAGGTATTTCCTCAACCCCTATTTTTTCTATTCAAATACCTTCTTAGATCCTAATGGAAATGTTATGGAGGGCCTCACAACATGCATCTAAAGGATGACACCCCAAGTTGAAGTGAGAGACCTCATTGTCCAAGAATTGGAAAGTTATAGGGTTGGAAGAATGACTTAGACACTAGGTATAAAATTTGGAGTCTTTATGTCACATGCATCTTACAAGTTACAAATTTCAAATTTACAACTATTGATAATTTGATAAAACATGTTTTGACTCTATTTTCTAACTCTTCAATATTTTATTTTATAGATTCTTGGTGGACAAATTGGGGTGCAAATACCCTAGATCTCCAAAGATTTTCCCTCCGCATTTTATGCCAAATATGTAGTGCATCCAATTGTGAGCACAATTGGAGCTTGTTTGAGGCCATCCACATGAAAAAGAAGAAGAAAAAATAACTCAAAAATGCATTAATGACCTTATCTTTGTGCAATCCAACCTTCAACTACGCACATGAAGGGTAGAGGACAAAGTAGAGGATCCCATTGATTGGATAGGCCAGGATGAGCAACCTTCATTGTTTAGTGAAGATGAGATTCTTGATTTTGAGAGGTGGGCATTAGAGGATGTGGGTGCAACAAATATAGGGTTGGATGACATTAATGGGGGCCATGAGGTTGAGGAGGAGTCATTGCCACAACCTTCTATGCCAAACGAGGAGCCATCACAAACCTCAATGATTAGAACCTCTACCTCTCCCTAAGCTTTCACTAGATTAGGGAAGAGGAAGATGTAAAATATTCTATTTACTATTTTCATTGTGTCAACTATCTATTGTATTAGGCTATATCAACCATCAATATTATGCATAAGGATGCAATTTTGTACTTAATTTGCATTGAAATCAATCAAATTTAATAGAAAAAAATTTTGCACTCATTTGTGGACTCATTGGATATATCTTGTCATTGAATTTTGCAAAAAAATGTGTTTATAAAGAAATTTAAGCAATTTTTTAAGTCGTCAAGCTTTTCTTGAGTTAGATTTTGGGTCTATTGAGTTTTTTCCAAGTCCAAAGTTTCCAACTATGGATTTAAATTTTATATTACATTATACGAGCTAGGTTATGGAAACAAGGAAAACTAAAAATAAAAGAATGTTGAAATATAGAAATGAAAACAAAGCTTAGAAATGAAAAAGGAAAAAAATAAAGAACTTAGTAGGCAACTTGGGAAGGATGTCAGTTATTGCATAGTCAAGGTTGTCATGGGTTTTGCGCATTATCATAAAAAATAGGCGCATATTTTCATACAGACTTCAAGAGAACTTTCACACAATGAAAACAACAAAAAAACTACCAAATATGCCAAAAAAGTAAAAACCTACAATCTGAGAAGAGGACAAAGGAGTGGTTGCTTAGGAGCTTGCCTTCAGAGCAAACCCCTATTTTGGTCCTTCAACCTCCACAAGTAGCCAAAGATGTAGAGGAAAATGGAGTGTGTGCATGCCCAAACTTAAGTGTTTCAACTTAAGAACTATAATATGAAATCAAATCTATAAGCATTAAACTTCGAGGCTATGAAAGCTTAATATTGTAGTGTATGCATTTGATTTGATAAAAAGGAGGTGATGATCACCATTGATTTTCCAAGAGAAATGTAGAAATGTGATAAAGAAAGTGTTGCAATATTATTCAAAAAAGAATACACAAACCTATTGAAACAATATTATCAACATGATGGAGAAGAGAGAGGTGAGCACATGTAGTTGTCAATGAAAATCCAACATCTACCCTTAGCAAAAAACAACAATAGAAGTTTGATTAGCCAAGCATAGCTAAGAGAGAGATTCACATTTGTTGGGAAGTTGAAATTCAAATTTTGATTTTTCATAAGCTTCATGAGAAAGCTAGTCCACACTCAAATATAGAAATCATGTTTTGGACAAGCATACAATACAATAGGTAAGAATAAGTAGCTAGGAACCAACCAACAATTTGAATTTTGAAAACAAACGAGATTCACAAGACCTTAAAATTAAAACAAATAGAAATGCATCAACAAGAAAGAATATATGTGATGTAGACATTATCAAATTGGTGAATGAAGAGCCTAGGGCTAGGCCACAATGATCCTAGAACATAATATGCGAGTAGAAACTGAAATAAAAAAATGTGGTTTCAAAATTGCAAGTTATGCAGTTTTTGATCTTGCATTTTTCCCCCACTTTAGCAGGTTGATATCATTGAGTGATATTGCTACACTAAAGTACTAAAAATAAAATTAAAGAAAATAATAACATTTGGAGGATATAAATAAGATATGCAAAAGTCTTTAAGTGAAGAAACCTTGCTCCTAGACTAACAATGTGCAAACAAAACATGTTATATAAATAAAAACTTCCAAAAAAGTAGTGTTAGATAAAACAAAAAACCTAAAAGACAATAATATTAGCAAGCATAAACCTACAAAACAACTGTGTCAAAACATCACAAACATACATATGTAAGCATAAATAACGTGCATAATGAAACAACAAATAGAGGAATTTGTATATGATAAGAAGAATTCAGTGAGTCAAATGGTTTCTTTAGAGAGAATAAACTAATTTGCACAAATAGAAACATGAGAAATCAATACAAAAAGGAATACATGACTTATGTTCTAGCTCACTCTATCGTTATGAGTCATATGGGCATAGTCGATAAGACAAATCACTTGTACTTGTGTACTCTATTGGTAGGTGATTGAAATGTTTTGATATAATTTACAATCACTTGGACTACATGCTTTGTTGCTAGGTAATCCATGCATAAAGACAATACCAAGGATTGCATGCAATATAATGCTCTATTGCTAAGAAATATTAATAAGGGTGACCATGTCCAGGCATATTGTATACTCGTGACCACAAATTGTAAATGCTAGGGAAGATTGAGAAAATGTGCAAATGATAGACGTATGCACTCCTTAAAATAGTTGAGAAGAAGAAGCATGTGCTATTAATTTTAAGGTAGATAAAAGGCGACAGAGAAAGGAAAAGGTCCTTAGGAAGGAGGTATGTATGACTTTTTTCCTAGAATAAGTTATTTGTGGCCCCTAGAACATGGGTGAGGACAATTGAGATGAAGAATTTTGTGTTGTGATCATAAAGAAGAGAAAAGAGTTGCACTTGAATTGTGCCACATGGTAGGTACCCAAAAAAATTGAGTGATAGTAGAATCAACCAAGGATAAATGTGAAATGATTTGATGATGCTACCAAGCCCACCTCACAAGAAGAATGAAGAAGAAAATTCTCCAGAGGTAGAGATCTAGCATGAGTAAATACACAAGTTATAAGAGGAACATCAACAATGAACTACAACAACTTATTTTCATAAGATGGGATAAGTGTATCTATTATGATATAAATACGGGATGTGGAGGGCATAGGAGAGGCCTCACAAGTGGTAGAGGGATTGGTATCATCTACCAATGGAGTAGTATCATCAAGAGAAGATGAGAACAAATTATCATAAGAAATAGTGATCACACCATCATCAATAAAATCTTGAATTTAAGACTTTAGAGCACAACAATGATTGGTAGAGCGAAAAAACATCTTATGGTATGCACATGAAAGTGTAAAATCTGCCCCTCGGGCACTACAATTTAAAAAAAAAAATTAGCAACAACAACCAAGCATTTTACATCTACATTAGAAGTTCTGATTTCAAAAGTTTCTTCATTCACCATGGTGACGACAATCAAATATCATATTTATACGCTTACACTAAAAGTGTTAAGCTCATACAACTAGGGTCATTCCTAGACCCATACCTAAACCTCGAGGGTTCATGGTGACCCTGCCTACGTATCTCCACTTGGGAATCAGAGGCTTCGTAGTTCACACTACAATGTTGAAGGGAGTTCATTCTTTCCTCTTACATGAGATCTATGATCTTGCTTTCAACCCATGGCTATTAATTAAGTACATGCAAGCTATCAAATTAGCCAATTATAATATAATGATAATAACCTCACCATCAAGTGTTGGGTCCATAACAAACATTACCAAGCATTATACAAACGTTTACAATATTCACAAGGGGCGTGTCATACCATAATCCCAAAGATCATACACAAAAACTGTCACGAGCATAATTTCATATACACAAGGTGACTAGCTCATACACATCTCGAGTATGACAATGACTGGATCATACATAGATCAAAAGTACAATGGTGATTAGCTCATATGTACATCACAAGTACAACTATGACTATCTCATTTGCACAAGTACAACAGTGATAGACTCATATGTATATCACAATTACATTAGTGATTGGCTCCAACATACATCACAAATACACAATGACTAGCTCCAACACATCACATATACACAGTTCCTAGCTCTAACATACATCACAAATACACAATGACTAGCTCCAATACATCACATATACACAGTGACTAGCTCCAACATACACCACATATACAAAGTGACTAGCTACAATACACATCACAATGGCTAACTAACACATGTCCATAATGCATCCCAAATAGAAAAGAATGTCGATACATTGTACACTACACTATTTGTCCCATCTTTTCCTCTAGTCTTCTGCACCATCGAACAACTAGGAAGAGGACTTGGTGCATCCCATACTACACTGTGGATCCATCCTCAACCCAACAAGGCCAAGTATACAATTTGACAACTAGGAAGGGGATTCAATGCATCTCATACTACACTGTGGGTCCATCCTCCATCCCAAGGCTTTCCACAAGTAGTGAACCTACCATAGCCCGATGGATTTTGACTTCATTCGCCTATAGGCCACCGTTGAAAAATTTTTCCACCCAAGAAGAAGTAGCTCCTGACATATACCACCTTGTGACCTTAGTGGTATCTTCTTCATAGTCCCAAGTAACACTTGGAATCAATCACTTTCATGCTTATTAGTGATAGCCAATGAAGACTCTTGATGCAACAATTAGGCTCAAATTACTGTTACCCACATGGATGGGTCCCTACCTATTCAATTACTGTATCATAACTAGGGTAGCCCATAGCAACCTTCACCTTAGTGAAATAGGTGGATGTCAACTAGTCCCTAGTAGTAGCCCATACATCAGTCATTGGCACAGTCCAATGACTGCATGCCACTGCTCAAATATCTAAAGGTTCACACTTGGGGCAGGTTATAGATAACATGAATTACAATCACAGTCAACAAATACACGGGCCTATACATAGAGACCTCTATAGGGAGTTGGTTTTCAAAAACACATAAGAGTTACATGGAACAAACACAAGATGGCCTTTACCTACATATAATCAAATACCAATTATAAAGTAGTTAAATCCCTTACTTCATTCTATTTAATATATAGAAGCACACTATGTGCTAAATATAAGTTATTAGATTTCCTTAACTCGTTTCATACCCATTCAGTACCCATTTCAGCCTCAAACTAAAGCTTACAGAGGAGGAAAGGTCAAACCAATTAGGAACAATCCCAACCCTTGGAGTTATCCCTCTGAACCCTCCCCCTTTGGACTTGAGGTCACAAAGGAATTCTTTGCCCAAGGACTACCTACGTACCCACTTCCAAATGGATCAAAGCCACATGTAGTTCTCCTTACAAGATCCCTCAAGGATACCTTCACACAAGTATCCCATAATCAAGGTTATCATATTTAAGAGGTTGATAGACACCATCCTATCAACAAGACCACATAAAAATCCTTTTAACATCAAGAGACATAGCACCCTAGTTATGAACTGGCTTTAAGCATGATCAATGATGGGGTCATTCTTAAGGCAATTGATGATCCCAAAGCAAGAAGATTATCATATGATAAAGTACACTCATTAGTATAATTAGTAGTGATACTCAAACTTTGATTTCATTTATACTAATTATAGAAGCACACATACTTCTATTGCACTTCTAAAGATCTTGAGGACAACAAGTATTATGATTAGGTGCTTGATAGTTGAGACATTATTGATTGTAACCATGATGATATAATTATACAACATAGCTCATCCTAACCTCTTAAATCTCCCTAGAAGAGAGCTACATAATCATATGACATAGCTCATTGTGTTATTTTCATGTAATATATTTTAAGGAAAAGATATTAGATTACTCAACTACTCAAATGACCTATATAATTCATATATACTAGCATCATTAATGTGAAATTCATATATACTAGCATCATTTTTAAGGAACAATGACCTATATAATTTTGTGGTTTAACACCATAGGATTTCTTCTTGATTTACACATGCCTTAACACATTAGTGTTAAGAAACTTAGGGATATCAAGTGTTCCCTAATTCATTATATTAACTTTGAACATATATCTTAAGGGCATTAACTTCAAAAGGTTTACTCATCAATACCCCACTTGTTAATGTAGTTAATTCATTTTCACCTTGTAAGGTATATATTCACGAGTCTCACCCTAAAACATGTAATAATAGGTTTATCGCGCATGTAGTTTATATTTTCAGATTTAGGACTTCTCATTTAATGTATAAACATGATCAAATGCTAGGACTTAGTATATCATACCAAAATTCAATGGTCACACTACCAAGCACCAATGTACCCAACATGATTGTTATTCCCTTAATAGTGATAATCTATTTAACAATATGTAATGAACAATCATTACCTACAATATCTTACCCTTCCACCATTATAGTGCTCAATAGTGTAGTAAAATATCAGAAAGAATAACCCTCAACTTTTAGAAGTGGCACTCTAGAACAAATATACTTCTTTTAGCATTAATATGATAATAATACTTTACCTCTCTAACTAGAGGAAGAGTACTTTTCTCAGAAGTTAAAATTTAGTCACCTATCTTGCAAGTGTTCCTTAGGATATGATTATAATAATATAATGTGGTTTCATTGCACTGCTAATGCACCCAAAATGCCAAAAGACTATCATATAATTTCATAATAAAATCAAATAGAACAAGAATTCTATGAAATCAATATCTATTCAAGAATACCAAGTGCTCACCAAGGAAACATTTATTGTATTGGCTAAATGTTAGGAACTTGGAATATATTTTTAGTTAATATTGCCATGATCAAACTATTTGTTATATCCTTAATTACAAAACACCCATTATAAATTATGTAGAAAATTAATTACAATTTGAAATCATTCAAGAGAACACGGGCATAAATTTTTCTTTATTAAATTAGATGGATAAATTTGTAAAGATTGACCTTTCAACCATAACAACTGCCAAAATCCCTTCCCATTTGGATTTGTTGACCATCCTTACCCTTTTTCTAAGCACCAATTTGAGTGTAGGCAAGAAGGATGTCTTTTATTTTTAATAAAATATTTTTGGGGCCTTTTAATAGACCCATTTTGAGCGCATCTGGTTACAAAGGCCTGATCACATGGCTCCTAGCTTTCTCCGTATTCTTGTAACTTTTCTGCACATGACTCTTGTTGACGAACAAAGTTCTCACAAAATTCTTCTATGCTTCTTGCTTTGATGGGCTCCCATAATCTGTCCACTTCTCTAGTTGCTATGCAGGCAAGGAGGATGTTGATGATGGTTGTGAACTCAACTTTCCATCTTCTAATTGCTTTTTCTTAAAGGTTTCTCAAACCTCTTTAACAATTCATTTTTTTCATATCTTGTAATTTGTGCATTCCATGAGACCACATTTTTCCTCCTCATTCTCTCTTCCTCATGTAGCTATCTCCTTTTCTTTGCATGACTGCTTTCCCTCATCTCTCTCATGAAATTTCACTATCATTTTTGGTTTGATAGAGCGTCGTAACTAGTTCACGAGCTCTCTTTTCAACATAGGCAGGAAGGATGCCATTGATTGTGAAATTTGGCTTTGGTGTCTATGACCTCCAGATACCCCTTCCCAATTGTCTGCTCAATGACTTCTCCTCACAACATTCCATCCATTCTTCTCACAAAAATTATCTCTTTCCCATGCCCTTTCCTATACCTATGAATGTCTATAGACAAGGCGATAACGAGGATTTTTAATAGTATTTTCTAGCATCCTCTTTTCTTTTTTTTTCTTCACATGACCTAAAGTCTTCTTTTAGAAGAGGGAGGCCATACCTTATTAATGGCACTACCCTCCCATTTAATCTTGTACCCCTTTCCTCTTTAATGATGGTTATCTCTTGCATTAATTAGTTCTTCAAAGTGTAGCCTCCAGTTCATTCATGCACGTTTCCTTTTATTGAATCACACTCCACCTCTAAATGGACATCAATTAAGAGTTATAGTTTTAATTTGGCATTCAATCAACCTTTACTTTCAAACATTACTCATGCAATTGCATTTGCTTGATAGGTTTCTAAAGTCTTTGCAACTAAAGTCTATCATTGTGTAAATCTTCCCATATTGGCTTTCCATGAGACTCCATTTGTTTAAGACATTTTTTCAAACATTTCATGTTTCATGCCAATAGTTATACATTTTGTTTACATGCTTGTCAGATAACTATGGCTCAAATATCTAATTTTGATTGAAATTTTTGTTGGAAATTGTGCCTCAACTTGCAGGCTTGTATCTCTGCTCAAGTCTTCATTGTCGGCCGATCGTTGGAGTTCTTAAGTTCGTAACCTAAGTCACGGAGTTTGGAAGTTTCATAACCTCCCGACTGACCGATCTCCTTTGTTGTCACGACATCGGTGATTTCTATAACTTGTAACCTAAGTCACGGAGTTTAGAAGTTTCATAACTTCCCGACTGCGCGACAATGGTATCGGATTGTCGCAGGATTTGGTAAAATCATAACCAGTAGTGGGAGTTATGAAGTTTGTGTTTTCCCCGACTGAGCGACAGTGGTATTAGCTTGTCGTGGGAATTGGTAACTTTGTAACTTCTATGTGGTGGTTATGAAGTTTAAGTTTTCTCTGACTAGGAAACAGTGGTTGCGGGGATTGGTAAATTTGTAACTTGTATGCGGTGGTTATGAAGTTATCATTTTGAGCGACGCGCCGATGGGAGTTCACTTTTGTGGGGCCATGTTGATCGTTGGTTTGACCGTGGGTGTACGAGTGAGTTGGTAATAAAAAGGGCTAACTCGTGGATACCTAAAGTCTTCGAGCTTTTGTTTATAAACTAATGACTATTAATATTCCCCGCCAATGTGGGATAATGTCGACGATTGAGCTTCTTGGCAGTTGAGTGAACCAAATCGGTTTGGACAGTAGATTCCTAGAAATTGAAGGGTCGAAGTGAATATAGCAAACAAGAAGAATGACAGACCGATGGGATTTGTGTGTTGAGTGGACTGTATGTTGAAAGAACATTGTAACAGTGTTGCAATTGACTGTGGTTGGCTGATTGTAATGCTGTTGTGTAATATCAGAGAACTAATACCTATGAAGGAGGGATCTACAACTTTATTGTAATTTGTTTTTACTGTGAATAAAGTGACTTCTCTTTGGTGGTGGGTTTTTCTCCCGAAAGGGTTTTCCCATGTAAATCTGGTGTCTATTCTCTGTTGATATTATTGTCTATTCTTGTATGTGTGAATCTTAATGCTTTGTAGTTTGAAATTAAAAGTACTACATTATTCTCTTGTGAATTGACATTAGGAAAGCGATTTCCGCACTAGAGTCTTTCCTTACAAGTGGTATCAGAGCCTAGCCAGTTGTGTTATCTTTGTGGGTTGGTTGTACTTTTTGTGTCAATTCTATTCAGTGGGAGTCTTGTAGAAGTCTGGTAATTATCAAATTACAGATTGAGATGGCACTAGCAAGTACATCTGGAAAGATTGAAATTGAGAAATTCAATGGTAGCAATTTTGAGTTGTGGAAACTCAAAATGGAAGATCTGCTGGTTGATCGTGATCTTTGGATTGTTGTTTCTAGAACGAAACCTTTTGGCATGAAGCAAGAAGATTGGGATCTTGCAGATCAAAAATCAAAGGGCATGATAAGGCTTTGTTTGACAAACTCTGTTCTTCTTAATGTGCATGAAGAGAAAATTGCAGCCTCCTTGTGGAAAAGACTTGGAGATATTTATCAGGGCAAGTCCTTGGTAAACAAGTTGTTCTTGAGGAAGAAGCTATATTCTTTGAAAATGCAGGAAGGAGCATCTGTTGCTGATCACTTGAATACTTTTAAGATGTTGATTGCTCAGTTAACATCTGTGGGTGTGAAGATTGAAGAAGAAGATTGTTGTATGTTGCTGTTATGTTCTTTGCCTGATTCTTGGGATCACTTGGTGATGGCCATTGGGAGTACAACATCCATTTTTAAGATGGAAGATGTTGTTGCTTCTTTGTTATCAGAAGAAATGAGAAGAAAATCTTTTGAGATGGCGAAGGAGGCTCTTGCTGTTTGAGGCCGATTGAAAGAAAAAGACAAGAAGAAGGACAATAAATCCAAATCGAAATCAGAAGGGAGATCAAAGTCTCCTAGAAAAAAGTTCAAGGTGAAGTGTTGGATTAGTGGCCGGCCTGGTCATGTCCGAAAGGATTGAAAAGAGGAGAAAAAGAAGAAGAAGAACTCTTCTGACAATGATTCTTCTCAGAGCGAAGCAGATTCCTTCATTGCAGCCTTGGCAACTCAGGCATCAAATGATGTCTAATTGATTCTGGAGCATCTTTCCACATGACCATAGAGACTGGTTCACAAAGTATGAAAAATACGATGGTGGAAAGGTGTACTTGGCAAGCGATTCATCCCTGGATATAGTTGGTCGTAGAAGAGTCAGAATTCAGTTCCCTGATGGAAGGGTGAAGGGAATCAATGATGTTATGTATATACTAGGTCTGGCTAGAAATTCACTTTCTGTTAGTAGGCTGAATGATGTTGGTGTACAAGTCTCTTTCTCTAATGGTGTTTGTAAGATGACAAGAGGCTCTATGTTGGCAAAGGGTGCTCGAATTGGTACTTTGTATAAGTTGGACGCCAATGCAGTTCAATGCAACAATGCTTCTGAAAAACCATGTAAATCTATAGGGAAAGAGGTGATTGTTCCAGCAGGAGCTAATTCTTTGGAGATGAAGCTTCCAGCTGAGAAAACAATGTTGTGGCATCACAGGCTAGGCCACATTGGAGAAAGAGGTTTAAAAACCTTGAAAAATAAAAACATGGTTAAAGGGCTTGATGACTGTAACCTTGAATACAAATTTTGTGAACATTGTATATATGGTAAACAACACCATGTTTCATTTTATTCCAGTCCTCATAAATCTTCTGGTATACTTGATTACATTCATTCTGATGTGTTTGGTCTAATAAATGTTCCTTCTTTATCGAATTCTAAATATTATGTTTCTTTTATTGATAACTATTCGAGAAGGGCATTTGTGTATTTTTTAAAGAGTAAATCAAAAGTGTTCAATCATTTTAAGGAATTTAAAAACCTTGTGGAAAATTAGACTATAAGATGTTTAAGGACTGACAATGGCAGTGAGTTTTGTTCTGATGAGTTCGAAAGGTACTGTAAAGATCATGGAATTAAAAGACATAAGACTACACCCTATACTCTGCAACAAAATGTAGTTGTTGAAAGGTTCAACAGGACAGTGATGGAAAGAGCACAAAGTATGTTGAGTAGTGCTGGCTTGGAGGAGAAGTTCTGCACTAAGGCAATTGCAACAACATGTTATTTATTAAATTGTTCTCCTAATTTTGCTCTTGTTGAGAAGACACCTTTGGAAGCATGGTCTGGTAAGAAGCCATGTCTTAGACACATTAGAGTTTTTGGTTGTGAGGCATATGCATATGTGCCGAATGAAAAAATATCTAAGTTGGAGAACAAAGTTGTTAAATGTATATTTATTGGCTATAGTGCTGGCATAAAAGGATACAAGCTTTGGAACCCTATGACTGAGAAGGTTTTATACAATAGAAATACTATTTTTCATGAGTTGAAGCCTTCTACTTTGGATCTGCATCCATAGATAAAATCAAAAAATAAAAAAGATGTAGTTGAAATTCCTCAGACACTAGATAAAGAGGAATTAAAAATTCAAAATGTACTTGAATCTGAGGAGAGCTCGAGCAGTTATGAGAGTTTTGAAGAAGAAGAACAACCTCAGCCTCAACCCTTGAGGAGGTCAACATGTGAAAGAAAGCAACCTAATAGGTATGGGTTTTCTATGTTAGATTCTACTTGTGCCTATGCTTTGATTACTAACACTGATGAGCCTAGGACTATTAAAGAGGAAATTAATATGTCTGATGCAAACTCTTGGTTGGAAGCCATGAATGAAGAAATGGCATCATTAGAAAAGAATGACACTTGGAGTTTGGTACCCTTGCCTGAAGGCAGAACAACTATTGGTTGTAAATGGGTATTTAAAAATAAAATAGGTTTGGATGGCAATGTTGAAAAGTATAAGGCGAGGTTGGTTGCTAAAGGTTATTCCCAGGTAGAGGGAATTGATTATGGAGAAATATTTTCTCCTGTAGCTGAGTTGACATCTATCAAATTTCTTCTGTCACTTCCAGCAGCGTATGACTTAGAGATTGAATAGATGGATTTGAAGACAACATTTCTTCATGGTGATCTTGAAGAAGAAATTTATATGTCCCAACCTGAGCACTATGTGGAAAAAGGTAAAGAACATCTGGTATGCAAGTTGAAAAAATCTCTATATGGATTAAAACAATCTCCTAGAATGTGGTACCAGAAGTTTGACACATTTGTTTTGTCTTTGGGATTTGTAAGATCAAAATATGATCATTGTGTGTATTTTAAATCTGAAAATGATCGTGTCTTAGTTATTTCCCTGTATGTGGATGACATGTTGTTCATTGGGAATAGTAAGCTTATGATTTCTGATCTAAAATCTCAGTTGTCTGCAAAGTTTGAAATGAAAGATCTTGGTGCAACCAAGTATATTCTGGGGATGGAAATAACCAGGGACAAAAAGAGCAGAAAACTTTGGCTCAGCCGGAGTAAGTATATTAACACTGTTCTGGAGAGATTTGGTATGATTGATTGAAAGCAGCTAGTTGTTCCAGTTTTGCAGGGAACAAAAATATCTATTGAAGATTGTCCAAAATCTCCTAATGAGATGGAGGACATGACCAGAGTACCTTATGCAAGTGCAGTTGGAAACTTAATGTATGCAATG
The DNA here is from genome assembly GCA_007258455.2 of Sequoia sempervirens. Lineage (NCBI taxonomy): Eukaryota > Viridiplantae > Streptophyta > Pinopsida > Cupressales > Cupressaceae > Sequoia > Sequoia sempervirens. Next base: position 165,074,135 of record VDFB02270651.1, on the reverse strand, counting down.
GTCTGCACAAGGTCAGACATTGCCCAAGCAGTGGGAGTTCTTAGCAGGTTTATGGCGAATCTAGGAAGGCCACATTGGGATGATGTGAAAAGAGTTTTTAGATATTTAAAAGGTACATCACAGTACGCTTTGTGTTATCAAGGTAACTCGATTGGATCATAACATTCTCTTAGCATTAGAGGTTATGTGGATTTTGGTTGGGTAGGGGACCTTGACAGTCGTAGATCCACCAGTGGATATATTTTCATGTTGAATGGTGGTGCAATTAGTTGGATGAGTAAGCGGGAGGCTATAGTCTCTCTATCCACTACTGAAGCTAAATACTTGGTAGCAACACACGCCTGCAAAGAAGTTGTATGGCTTAAACGTTTGTGTTTTGATGTTGGGTTCAGTACAAGGAAAATTTTAATTTGTTGTGACAATTAGAGTGCTATTTGTTTGGCAAAAATCCAACTTTCCATGCCAAGACAAAACATATTGATGTGTAGTATCATTTTGTACGAGATATGGAGGATGGAAAGGTTTTCTTAGAAAAGGTGGATACTCTAAAAAATGTTGCAGATGCGTTGACAAAGCCCGTGAGCACAGACAAGTACAGGTGGTGTGTTAGTTCGATGGGCCTTGGAGCCCATGACCTTCATTAACTTCGAGTTTGGAGGTAGCCAATAAGTCTTTGTAAAGTGGGATATTGTTGGAAATTGTGCCTCAACTTGTTGGATTGTATCTGTGTTCAAGTCTTCATTGTCAACCGATCACTGGAGTTCTTAAGTTCATAACCTAAGTCACAGAGTTTGGAAGTTTCGTAACCTCCCGACTGACCGATGTCCTTTGTTGTCATGACATCGGTAATTTCTATAACTTGTAACCTAAGTCGCGGAGTTTGGAAGTTTCGTAACTTCCCGACTGGGTGACAATGGTATCGGCTTGTCACAGGATTTGGTAAACTCGTAACCAGCAGTGGGAGTTATGAAGTTTGTGTTTTCCCCGACTGAGCGACAGTGGTATCAGCTTGTCGTGGGAATTGGTAGCTTCGTAACTTGTATGCAGTGGTTATGAAGTTTGAGTTTTCTCCAACTGGGCGACAATGGTTGCGGGGATTGGTAAATTTGTAACTTGTATGCGGTGGTTATGAAGTTATCATTTTGAGCAATGCGCCGATGGGAGTTCACTTTTGTGGGGCCATGTCGATGGTTGGTTTGACTGCGGGTGTACAAGTGAGTTGGTAATAAAAAGGGATAACTAGTGGATACCTAAAGTCTTCGAGCTTTTGTTTATAAACTAATGACTGTTAATATTCCTCGCCAATGTGGGATAATGTCGACGATTGAGCTTCTTGGAAGTTGAGCGAATTGAATTGGTTTGGACAGTAGATTCCTGGAAATCGAAGGGTCGAAGTGAATATAGCAAATAAGAAGAACGACAAACCGACGAGATTTGTGTGTTGAGCGGACTGTATGTTGAAAGAAAATTGTAACAGTGTTGTGATTGACTGTGTGGTTGGCTGATTGTAATGCTGCTATGTAATATCAGAGAACTAATACCTGTGAAGGAGGGATCTGTAACTTTATTGTAATTTGTTTTTACTGTGAATAAAGTGACTTCTCTTTGGTGGTGGGTTTTTCTCCCGAAAGGGTTTTCCCACGTAAATCTGGTGTTTATTCTCTGTTGATATTATTGTCTATTCTTGTATCTATGAATCTTAATGCTCTGTAGTTTGAAATTAAAAGTAATCCTACATTATTCTCCTGTGAATTGACATTAGGAAAGAAATTTCCGCACTAGAGTCTTTCCTTACAATTTCTATCTTTTCAAACCCCAACTACCTTTGTTTAAAAATTTCAAAGATATTTAGTATAATTTTTTTTGTGTCCTACCATCATAGACCAATAGGAGAGGGGTATGTGAGAATCTCAAAAACAAAGGAGAAAGTGATAGAGAAGTGGTAGTAGGTAAAGAAGGTGGAGAAATATAATGGTAATGTATACCAAATAGTAGGAGTGGAAGTAGTAAGTACAAGGTTATCAAAAGGATGATCAAAATCTATTGAAGAAGGAATGTCAATCAATCTGACATTAAGGAAGCGATGAATGGCTAACATGTTGAACATTGTCTGCAAGAGAGATTTCATCCTCCAAAGATAGAGGAGGGGACAAGAGATAGTTCATCATCCAAATGAAAAGGAGAGGATGAACAAGAAAAGAGTCCACCTTTCCAAAGAAAAAAGGATCAAGAGAAGCATGGGTCTCATCATCTCTTGAATAAGATTCATCCAAGGTGCTAAAGAAATATTATCAACATAATTTTAAGAGCCATGTGTTGAAGGAGTATAGTGAACTATGAGTATAGGATCCTCATAGGTGGTGAGGGAAGAGGAAGCCTCAACTTTTTGTGAGAGGTCCATAGAGTTTGAAAATGTAGCCAACAAAGATAGAGATGTGGGAAAAGGAAAGAAACTAGCATGGACTATAAGGGAGGTATTAGAAGAAGATTTTTCAATGAGACGAGAAGTGAAAAAAAATATAATAGAATAACTATCAACATCGTCTATCCCATATGATGTACCATATTGATAGGTCATAGAGATAAATGTAGCAAAGCCTTCTAATATAGAAGGGAAGATATACATAAGATTTATAAATGCAAAAAGATTAATGAAGCGGTCAAGAATCTACTTCATGAAACATGTATATGTATCTATGTTATAGATGAAGGTTATATCATCCAAGACATATGGATAAGAATCAATGGAACAAGAGAACAACATATAGTACATGGTGTATGCATGCAAATAGTCCCAAGAGAAAGAACTAAAAAAATTCATGAGAAAGTATGGAAAATAGTAAATTGGTTAAGAAAGATGTAGACAAATCCAATTGGAAACCATCATTTTTCTCCTTTAGGTCTATGGAACGAGGTATAGGGAAACACCCCAAAAAAACATGACAAAAGAAAAAGAAAAAAAATCATTTTGGGAAGAAAAAGGAACAAAAAACACAAGGTTCTGCACTAAAAAGATGAGTTCACCAAAATGTAAAAGGGAACATAAACTATGTTAATGTTGCTCCAACTTCTATCTTACATTATGTGAGTTGGGTTATGGGAATAATAGAATGTTGAAATATAGAAATGAAAAACAGAGTTTAGAAATAGAAAAGACATTCTATATTTGGGAAGTACATTATGCAATGTGTTAGAGTGATGTGTTGTCATTTGTTCCACATGTCATCCAAATTGGTGCAAAACTCAAATTTCCATACATACTTCAAGAGAACCTACACACAAGGACATAAGGACAACAAACTACTAGATATGTCAAAAATCATATAATGGTAGAATCTCCTTTGAAACACACAAATTTAACTAAAATATTAAAATCATAGATTAGAGAAAAGGAATACGAAGCCTCTATACATTTGAGAGGCTTCAAACAATTGCAATTTGAGAAAAGGAGAAAGCGGATGGCTACTTAGGAACTTGCCTTCATGTCAAGCTCCCATCTTGGTCTTTACGCCTCCTCGGGCAGCCAAAAATAGAGGAAAATGGAGTGTGTTTATTCTTAAGCTTAAGTATTTCTAAACTTACGAAGTACACTATGAAATCAAATAAATAAGCATTAAACTTTAGGCTAGTGTGCATATTTGATTTTAACAAAAGGAGGTGATGGTCACCAATATATTTTCCAAGAGAAATGTAGAAGCAAATATGATAAAGAAATTGTTGCAATATTATTCAAGCAAGAATAAAAACTATTGAAACAATATTACCAACATGATGGAGAAGAACAACGTGAGAACATGGAGTTGTCAATAAAAATCCAACATCTACCCTTGGAAAATAGCAACAATGGAAGTTTTATTAGCCAAGCATAGCCGCGAGAGAGAGAGAGATGTGTTTGGAAGTTGAGATTCAAAAGTTACTATTCCAAAAGGATTATGAGGAAGCTGAAAGGTCACATTGGATGTAGAATCCATTTTTTGGAAAATATCAAGTAGCTAGGCGGGAAGCCAACCATTAGATTTTTCAAAACTCATGGGACACTAGTGCATTGCATGAATGTCCATGTGTCACATTGGTGTCTTGGAGAAAACACTCAAAATTCAGATAGACAACATGGTATCAACAAGAAATAATAGATTATGATGTATAAATTGGCAAACTAGTGAAGGAAGAGGCTAAGGCTGGGCTAAAATGATCCTAAAACATGCTATGAGAGTGGACACTAAAATAAGCACAATTTGTAGTGTCAAAATTGCATGGTATGCAAATTTTAGTCTTCCAATTTGTAAAATATGTTCATCAAGGAAAGAAGTTATCTAGTGAATTCATGAGCAGGGAATTAAGCATTACTAACTAATCAATTATGGCTTGGCCTTTTATAAATCCCTGGATTGTTAATTTAGGATTGAATTCATTGAGAAGCATGAACCATCAAGCAACTTGACTAAACGAATGAGATTTTTATAACATCTATTTTTAAGGGTTGACTTTAACAATAACATGCATTTCAAAATGTAGCATATAGTGTCTTAATGCATATAGTGTTTCATAATCTAGCCATGATGTGATAGATAGCATGCTTCCTACCATTTTCATTATGATGCAATAACAAGTCACTATTACTACATCAATAGCAAAAATGTATAAAAATAAAGGTTTGTCATGGATGATGGGCATAAGGATGAGATGACATCGAATATTCCATCATCTCATCAAAAGCTTTTTTGCATTAATCATTTGTTCAAATTTGATATTATTTTTGAGTAACTATGTAAATGGCAAGATTGCAATGAATCTTCTTATAGCTTGGATTTTCCCTTTCAAGCTTCATAATTCACTATATTCCTTGGTGGTGCCAAATCAATAAGAACATTGATCTTTTTAGTGTCCACTTCTATACCATATCAATATGTAATAAAAGTGTAATAGTCTCACAATATCAACACCAAAAAAAGACTTGTTAATATCTAGCCTTAATGTTGCCTCAAACATTAAAAATTGTTATTAAGTCATTGGTACAATCTAGTTTCTTTCAATATATTCCAAGTATGTTGTCGACATAATTTTTCTAAAATATTATGCATTAAATCATGGAAGATTGATGACATCGTACTCTATTGGGTAGATCTAACATTTTTAAGGCCAAAAGGTATGACATAGCAAAACATGCCCAACAGAGTAGTAAAATTTCTTTCGTGTCGGTTGTGGGGACTGATAAGGATTTGGTTATAGCCTAAAAATATATCCATAAAAGAAAGAATTTTGTATCTTGCTATAGAATAAACAATCATATCACTGTTAAGCAAGAAAATTCATCTTTGGGTGAAGCCTTGTTCAGGTCTCTAAAGTAAATACAAATACAAATGAGATTGTTAGGCTTAGCAACAAGAGCAATGTTAGGCGTCCAAGGTGAATAATCAATGGACCAAATAAACTCAACCGTGAGCAATTTTTTGAACTCATAGATCTAAGTCATGAATACAAATCAATAAATACATAGAGCTAAGTCATAACATGTAAAAAGAAAATATGTTGTGTGAAAGAGAGAGGGGGAAAAGGTTGTGTAGCTATTTCATTATTATATGTTGATTGATACATTTTGTTTGATGTTATTTGACTACTAGATCAAAGTTGGAATGAAGTGCAAACAACAATCATTGAACAAATTCAAGAGCTCTATGATTGTGGACAAAATCGCAATAACAAACTGTGTCATTTCTATGATAGTGTCCTTCATGCCTACAAACTTGGGGAGCATGTTTACCTTCATATTAACTGATTCTGGATAGTGTCATATTGCGGAACAACTTTCAGAGCTTGTTCTACAAGGGTTGAATTTTCTAAGCTTCCTTGTGCCTTAGTCAAGCCCCTTGTTTTCAAAATGTAAAAATGTCATGATGCAACAACCATAGTTAGGAATTTCAATGCAAGCTTAATTATCACTTAATGTTCTTGGAATGCTTTCTTTATATGCAAATTGATGCTTTAATGATTTCTTTATTCCTTGTGATGATGCTTGTCCTAGCTAACGGCCTAGGGCATGTCTTTAAATATGACATGCAAGCCAACAAGCAACAAACAAATTTTTGAATTAGGTCAGCTCAAAATAGGTGGAGAGTGAAATCGAATTTAGGTGAATGCAATCATGAGAACAATCCTATCTAAGAGACAAAATCATGTTACAATCATGTCTAGGAAATGTAAATGGATGATACATGGAAAGTACGGATGAATAAAAGCTAAAGTGGGAATATGGATGAATGATTTCTTAGTTCTATACTAAATTTGACTAAAGTGAGTGTAAAATCTAGTAAGGAAAAGTGCAAAACATGGATTTTATCACAATGTATGTGTATATGTGTGTGTGTATAGACTAGCATACATATATTAAATATTAATATATATAAAATACGCCGAGTTATCATTATCGAGGTGCCTATTGCACTGAGAAAAAATGATGAAAATAGGCACCTCGAGAAGGATAACTCTCGGCGTATTTTTTATATATTAATATTTAATATATGTATGCTAGTAGCAGTCACGACGCAACATGTAAGAGATTAATATAATAATATAATATATTAATTAGTGTTTAATGATAGTTCAATTAGGGTTTAGTTATGGTTGGAGTTAGTATTAGGATAAGCTTACACTTGAATTTGATTTAGGGTTTAATTAGTATCTGAGTTAGGGTTTGATTAGGGTTATTAGTTTTAGGGTAAAATTTGTATTTTTTTTTGAGTTAGGATTTAGTTAGTATTAAGGCTAGGGTTTGTATTAGGGTTAAGGTTAGTGTCACTTTTAAAATAGGGTTATTGTAAAATTATGTTTACAATTAAATTAGGGTTAGGGTTAGAGTTTAAATAGGGTTAAATTAAGGTTTGGGTTAAGGTTGAATTAGGGTTTTGTTCATTATTAGGGTTAGGGCTAGTCTTATTATTACATTAGGATCAACTTGCTTTGATACCAATAATGTATGGGCATGTGCAGGATCATGGTATGCCAAAAAGTGGCAATGGAGAAAAAATTACGTGTTTCATCGACTCAAAAATGTGAAAATGCCGAGTTGACTTTGTGTGGCTTGGGTGTCAGTACACACTACCGAAGCAAAGCCCAAACCTAGATTTCCAAATCGGATAGCCGATTTGTGTCACACATATATATTTCCATATCGACCTGATTAAAACTTATTCTCATTTCACATTTGCTTAACCGCGGTGGGCGCACAGTGAAAAGTTCATTCCGCAAATTAGATATCCGATTTGGTGCAAATCCATCTTCAAAAGGTTAGATTCTTGATTTTTCTTTGCTCTAATCAAATTTTCAATTAGATTTGTGTAATTTTAGTTGATTTTTTTCAAAATAGGGTTTTTGATAGATTTTTTATGAAAAAATTGAGTTTAGTATGGATTTTGATGAAAATTGAATGTTTGTAATGGATTTTGATTTAAAAATAGTGTTTTTTATGTATTTGGATTAAAAATTAGAGAATTTTATAGATTTTTGTTAAAAACTACGGTATTTTTATAATATTTTCATTTATATTGTCTAATTTTAATTAGATTAATTTGTTTTTAACTTTAATCAAGCATTATGGCTGCTGACAATGAAAATGCACAAATGCCAAACGCTCCACCACCTCCACAGCCATCAATTCAAGAATTAATTTATGAAAAATTGCAACAATTAAGGGGCATTTTTGAAGTTTATACAAGAGTCCCTCGATTATCCGAGATGTCAAACACAATGAAAGAAATAATTAAAACATAGAAACCCTCTCCTCGCAACATAATGCCTTTCATTCGTGAAGACATGAGAGAATATTATGCATGTGGATTGTCCTATGATGATGTGAAAGATCTCGAATAACCAAAGCCCAAATAGCCTCTTTATTTGTTAACCCCCGCACTGGTTTGCCAGTTAATGTTAATAAAACAAAACTTTCTATAAAATGGTGCACTCATAGAGACATTGTAGAAAACTTTTGGGATCGTTGGTGTATGGTTTTTTTGAAACCATCGAACAACAATTGTGATATACCATTTTACTTTATAAAAAATTATATGCTGAGTTTGTGTTAGGGCATCATGTCAATTACTTTGACATTAAACCCTTCCAGGGCGTTGGTGGAGGTATGCCCCAGGATAGACCAGGGGCAGTTAGAGTAATACCCCACCCATTGTTCCCCCTCCTCCCCTTCCTCCGCCACCTTCAGTATACCATCCAGATATTATGCAGGATGCGGCCACATAGACTATCCACACTATTCACTCTTTGAGTGGTCTTTTGGTTTCACATGCTTCTGTAGTAGCTCAACCACATTCTGGTGATGTTGGTGATGGCTCGAGTGCTGCTGCGTCATCCTCGTCATGTCCACATATTTGTGTACCACATACTTGCTCCATGTGCCGCCAGATATGCTTGGGTCTTCTTGTACAGCCTACCGAGCATCCCTTAGACACTTTCGATTATGACTTCCATGATGTGGACATTATAGATCAGACGCAGGGGAGTGGAGCACACCGTACAGAGTCCTCTCTTGCTAGAGAGGGGGACATTGGAATAGTGACACAGGTAAAATTTAAGTTGTGAATTCATAACTTGCATTTGTTTTTAAATGAATATTAATAAGAGATAGTATAATGTACTAATATTTATTTACATGGTCTATTTAACAGTTGATGTCCGAGGAGGAGCTGACACATGTGACGGATAACACCCTGAGGGCCATTTCATTTGGCCTCGACACGCACACAGTATATATTTTTGCACTCACTCATTTACATTTATTTATTATATACTTTCTTGTCATTTGAATTGTCATTAATGAAATTATATAATAACTTATATGTTTATCTTATTTTCCTCTTGTAGGAAATACCTTGTGCAAGCGAGGTGCAGCCTTGTCCAGATTATGGAAGTGCAATGTTGGATAAGGGGAAGGTAATTGAACTCAAATTTGATTGAATTAAGAATTTTAAGATCTTATATTGATTATACATACATCGACATAGATTGGTAGTTTCATATGTACTTGTCATTTTTATGTGCAGGGAATTATGAGCTATACGTCCTTGTTGACAAGTGACACAATGCACCGAAGCAGTACGTATTGGAACACTTGAAGGAGTAGGTGTTGAAGCAACTCAAGGAGGAGGTGTCGAAACACCTAAAGGAGATAAAGAAAAAGATCAACCTAAAGAAGTATGTGTTCATTTTATTTTGTGTTTGGTATTTATATGTTCCTATTACTGACAATTGTATGCTAACTTGGATCACTTTTATGTTTTTGTTCACCTATATAGATTGAAATTACAAAAGATGGTTTGGTCGGTTCTTTGAGAGGGGCATATTCTAGGACTCCTGACCCTTTGAAGAGACGGATATTTCAGTAATCAAGATTACAATTTTAGAGTTCAATTATAATTTAATGTATATTGATTTTGATGTTAATTATTCGTTTTAAATTATATAGTATAACTAATCTCAATTGTGGTTTGACTTTTTCTTGTGCAGCTACCGGAGGCAATGAGTGCTTCAAAGAGGCTCCATTTTGATGATCCACCAGTAGTTTAGGATGAGATAGACATTTTGGCATGTAAATATTGAATAGATACCGAGATGGCATATGCCACATATTGTAAAATTTTGTTTGAGTTGGCGTTGATGCCATTTTTGTATATGGACATACACTTGATTATTGGATAATTTGATATATAGAAGTTGACAATTGAAATTTAATTGCCTCCTCATGTGCATAATTAAACTCTTTGAAAATTTAATCAAGTGAGCAATGGTTAAATATCTTGATGTACAATAGCATAAAAAGAATGGTTATATTATGTAGTTTATTCATATTGTTGATTACATTGCATTGCACATCTTTCAAACTCAAAGCATTACTTCACATTGCATAAGTAACAACTAGATTTATAGATGAAAAATTTCAATTACAATATAGTTTTACAAAGTCAACCTAAGCGCTTATTCAATTACTTCACAATACATAACTAATAATTAAAATTTATTCATATTATTGATTACATTGCATTTGCACATCTTTCAAACTCAAAGCATTACTTCACATTGCATAAGTAACAACTAGATCTTTGATAGATGAAAAGATTTCAATTACAGTCCTGCCTCCTCATTCCACACACTATGCAACCATTTTACTTGTTGTGGGCTAAACAATGGAGAAAACATGTAAAATATATATATATATATATGCAGCCTAGAAGCATGAATTAGTACCAATATTAATGCATCACCATTATTGATTACCTTGAAGTAGAGATTTGAATCAACATCATTCTTCAAGAAGCCCAAACTAGACAGGTACCAATCAATCCTTTTGTACCATGCACGAGGAGCCTGCTTAAGACCATACAAGGCCTTCTTCAGCTTACACACATGTGACTCCTTCCCATGAACCTCAAAACCATCAGGTTGCTCGACGTAAACTTCTTCCTCAATCACGCCATTGAGAAAAGTTGTCTTCACGTCCATTTGATGAATCTTCCATCCTCTTGATGTAGCAAGGGAAATGATAGTTCTGACAGAAGTGTAACGAGCAACAGGAGCAAATGTTTCTTTATAATCAACTCCCTCTTTCTGAGAAAACCACTGTCGATCAGCCAAGTGTTGGTGTCAGTGGGTACATTGCTTGACAATGCTGAGTAAAACAAATATTCATTCTTCTATGGAGAAACATCATCTACATCTGCAACGGAGGCTTGATGCTTAGGTCTATCTGAACAATGTTTGGAAAAGTGACCAAACTTATCACACCTAAAGCATTGAATTTTTTCAATTCACAATGAAGGTCTGGACAATGAAGCTCTTTTATTTGGGTTGTAGATCAAACAAACTGAAAAAGGAGACAAGGGGTCATAAGTTCTAATCTACTTCCTAAGAATTCAAGAGACGGTATTGACTTGGTGAAACGAAACCAAACTTTGTTTCGCCACACAGGAATCGCGCCAACTACGCAAAGCCATTGCAATCTTCAAGGAAATGTGCTTATGGTTTTCATATCATGAATAAATACCTTCCAATCGAACAATATTTATCCAGACAGAAGTTAAGAATCCACAGAGTAAGCTCAGGCTAACTTTAGGCAAATTTTATTCCAAGTGTAATCTAATTCTTATCTATCTCCAATCTATGGTGGAAAAGTTATGCAACCATGCACACTATTTGACAATAAAAGTGGTTCAAATCAAATCATGCATAAGAGCTTTTATTATCAGAAATAGTCTATCACAACAATTCTATACACTGTCTCCACCCTTTACAAATGAGGGGCGAGCTCAATTTCACTTTAAGGCTGCAGACTTCCTCTTTTCTCTTGCCATTTCAGACTTCACATGCTGAGCGGACTTCATTCATTCACTTTCCATGTTCATATTCTTCTAAGTGCGAACACTCATTATCCTCTTGAAGCGGATTTGGCAAGATTCCATCTTTTATGCCATGTCACTCTTTGGTAAGTGTGGACCTTGTCAAGTTTCATGGCCAAGACATGTGGCGGACTTCAATCATGTTTGACACATCCCTTTCTTAACATGGGCGGGCTTTGCTGAGTATTTGTGCCAAGAAACAAGGGCGGAATTTCCTTTACATATTGCTAGCGGACTTTGCTATATTGTATGCCACTTTTGTATGGCTGGGTGGGCTTAGTCTTAGCAAGTGCCATGTTTTACTCTTGAAGCGGACTCTACTCTCCTCTTTGCTAGAGGACTTCCTTCTCTCTTTTCCAAGCTCTGTCATGTGTTGGAATGGCTGGAAGAGATCGACGAAGCTGCTAACATCAACAGAATTGTGGTAGCTTGATATACATAGTCTATTGATGCCAAGGTTCAATTTGTATGATATTGAGAGTGGTAGCTTAATATAGGTCCACAATACCTTTTTGTAATATCATAGAATAGGGCTCATAGACCGACCTCCAGTCAAAATGTCTCTCAAATGCACAAAAAAGAATGAAATTACTTCAAACCAAGTTTCTGAAGAAGTTAACTCTGTTGCCCACTAGTTTCTCTTAAGAGTCCAAAGTGCTAAAAGAAAGCAATATTTGAAGGGCTATTTCTCGGAGACCGTGGGGCATACAGACTCTCCGTCAGAGCCTATGAAATTGTGTTGGGACCATATACAAAAACCTCTCTCGGTTTTT